>CM077256.1:26406893-26836893 GCA_039654775.1 Spinibarbus caldwelli | reverse complement strand
GGGTGTGCTTTAGGGCTCTTCACTGTACTGCTCTGAGACAGAGCTTCCATAATCCACTGAAGAGAAGACGTACAGAACTCCATCTGCATACAAGTGAGCTTTTATCTATCAACAACAGCTTGATATAGTCGATATGCAGCGTAATACAGATATCACATCATGTGCCCTTACATCTGATTCTAATGCTCGCAGTCTGCGGTCAACATCTCTGATCTCGCCAACCTGTTTAATGACACCGTCCACCCTGAAATATACAAAACACATCAACATTATTCATTAATCTGAGGATCAACAAGGTTTTGATCACATTTTGATTAGATTTATTTGACTCAGATTGACAGTTTATACTTTTTTAGCAAGTAAAAGGCCTTTTAGTATAATTGTAAAAACGTCCGCCTTCAGGCCGTGGTTCACCTGTCTTTTTTGCTTTGAAATCTTTACTGATTTTTAGAAAGTAAACACAACAATAACATTTATATTGTTAGTAATACAGTATTTCAAGATATGAACACTTACTGGGCCAAAGCAATTTAGCTTTACTTGATTAACCATACATAATTTAAAATAAATGTATCAAATACAATGTTTTTCTCTCAGTCCTCATTGTATTATATTGCTTTAAAAGAGTTTTGTTCATAAAAGTAAGCATTTAAATACCTTATTGGAAGATATTGATATTAATATCAGAATTTCATCTTATTTTGGCCATATAAATATTAGCATTTGTACCAAATGGCTTTTCTTTTTTTTGCTCAGTTTGGGCCTCTAAATAAAATTGTGATGTTTTTTCTCCTCGACTATGAGCTGCATACTAATACTATATGAGCCATAAAATCTTGATTTATCAAATATGATACTCAACATAAAAAAAAATTATATATATATATATATATATATATATATATATATATATAAAATTTTACACAACAGTATGTCTAAATAACACACTAAATTCTTTTTTTTCAGGAGGAAAATGTGATTTTTTTTCATGCGAGTTTGACTCACTTAGCAGTCATGCGCTTTAGCCTCTCAGAGTCGGTCCCTCTTCGTTTTTTGCTCTCGAGAGCCAGAAAGTTCTCCTTCTGAAAGGTCTCCCATTTCACCAGCTTGTTAGCATCTCTGCCCTTCAACTGCAGCGCTATTATAAAAGGCAAATGCACAATTTTTACTTTACGCCACATTTCATCTTCAGCAAGTCTACTTGAACTGCAATTCATTTCTAACTTTACCAAATCGGTGGATTTTGGCGGATGGCACTTTGCGTAAGTTTCTTTTGATTAAGAGGTTGATGTGGGATAGGATGATGAAGGGTGGAGCGAGAGTTGGACGCGAATGATACTCTACTATCAGATTATACCGCTGAAACTTCCAGTATGTGTCGCTGCGCTCCTGAACCTTAGAGAAGGTGTAGCTGCAGAAACAGACACAAAGAGAAGAGAAATACATGGATGGATGGATAATTTTAATGGCTACATACAGCAGATGGATGAATAGGCAAACAAATACCTGAATGTGGCGATGAGCAGGTTGACTAGTAGGATGTTGGTGACTAGTAGGAATATGACCAGCAAAATGACCACAAGCCAGTTGTGGCTGGTGTCTCTACATGGCTCTTTCCCTTGATTAATCAGTGTCAGATTATCTGTGCAGTCTCTGTCCCAATACTTGCCAGCTTAACACACACAGACAGAGATACAATATTGTCAGCGGATGCAACAAAAAAAAAAAAAATTATTAGTTGTCAAGTTAAAGGAACAGTTCACCCCAAAATGAAAATGTGCTGAAAAATTACTCGCCCTCAAGCCATCAAAGATATAGATGAGTTTGTTTATTAATCAGAACAGATTTAGAGAAATGTAGAATTACATCACTTGCTCACCAGTGGATCCTCTGCAGTGAATGGGTGCCGTCAGAATGAGAGTCCAAACAGCTGATAAAAACATCATAATAATCCACACCACTCCAGTCCATCAGTTAATGTCTTGTGAAGCAAAAAGCTATGTGTTTTTAAGAAATAAATCCAATCCATACTGAACTGTTCCTTCTGGCCAAAATACAAGTCTATATTGCTTCAGGAAAAAGCAATGTCACAAGCGAAAACAATCCAAAACAGTAATAAATGTATGTTGGTGGATTTTGGTATGAAAGAACAAAAGTGGATGGACTTTTTCACTGGAGGAAGCATTATTATGGACTCATATTTTTGGCCAGAACCAACTGTTTAAATTTAAAACACCTTAATGATGGATTTGTTGCTTACAAACACACAGCTTTTTACTTCAAGACATTAACTGATGGATGACAGTGAAGAAATAAATTCATCTACATCTCGGATGGCCTGAGGGTGAGCACATTTTCAGCAAATTTTCATCTTTAGGTAAACTATTCCTTGAAGTGTAAACCAGAAGTGAACATACTGTCTATTTCTTCCACAGGAATCTGTCCAAATATATGCAAATATGGTCTGTACAACACTCGTCGAAATGCTCTATCGGGGCTTGGATCGTATTGGTATAGTAGAGCTTGATTGGCCACTCCATACGCACTCAGCCACACCCCCAGGAAGAATAAGAAGAAGAATGCATCCTTTATCTGTGGTTCATTCATAAGAAATAAAAAGAGGAGTGAGATGTGAAAGGTCTCCAGTTGTTGTTGGGTTTTTATTTTTTTTTTTAATAATTAAATTTTATGCATTTTTTATCTGTAAAACGCTTGACACAATAGGATTGTAGTGGTTTAGAAGTCTTTTAGGTGTGAAAGGTTTTAAAAGCATCAAATGAATCTATATTTTTCAGAACGGTTGCTTGGAAATGTCTTGGTTTGATGGTAATGCATTGCACGCATAATGATTTTTGCTGGATGGCGTCTAGAGAGCTTCATTTGCACCGTCTCACCATTTTGCCAAGTATGATGATTTTGGGACCTAGCTGTCTGTGAATGGCAAAAATGTGAATGAGTCGAAGCGTGAAGACCATGTAGTCCATACACAGTAAACCACGTCCCATGTTGAACGACCAACTGAACATCCTGAGAAAGTACATACACACGGCTGATTAAACAAAAATAGTAGAATATAGTTTCGGCATCATTACTCCAGTCTTCAGTGTCACATGATCCTTCAGAAATCATTCTAATATGCTGATTTACTGTTCAAGAAATGTTTCTCATTATTATCAACGTTGAAAACAGTTGCTAAATATTTTTGTGGACTGTCAAGCATTACCTGCAGCACAAACCAGCGATGAAAAGGGTGATGGCAAGAACATCAAACTTATTCCACACATCCTGAACATACAGCATCAACCTCTGACCAAACGTCTTACTGCCCGCAATGAATGCCTGGGAGTGAAAGAGAACAAAGGGAATTAATCATTATACTTGACTCGTCTTTCTTTGTATCACCTGTTTGATTTATTGTACAAGGAAAAAGCAGGAAGTTATGTATGAAATGCAGCATCTACCTCTCGAATCTCCTCGCAGACGATCGTGAACACCCAAAAATACAGCACATATTCAGAAACGGCAGGGCCTTCAGGCGGAGGTGGCTTGAAGTCGACCAATAGCACGTAGGCATACAGAAACAGGAAAAGGAAGTACATCACAAGGTTGCCGATGAATGAAGTGACAGGGGCGTACCAGAACTGCTTCCAGCGGGAAAGCCAAAATGGGAACTTCTTGGGTTTGGAATTTGTAGCCATGCCTACTTACAGGAAGGAGTAAACAGGGAAAGCCAATAAGGAAGACCTATATCGGTCAAAAAAAAATCATTTGTGAAATTCCTGTAGGCTTAAAATCAACAAACAGACCTTTTGTTGGTCGCCTGATGTTATTTGAGTCCTCGTGATCGCCTTCACTGATAAATATCATAAGAAGATAATAGATAAAGACATGTTTGTCTACAGAGATTTTATATTTATGTATGTATCAAGTAAAACCCAATTTACTTGTGCTTGATGTCACTGAAAGAGAAGACAGTCTCTCCGTAATGACAGTCTGTTGCTGAAGGTGGAGGTGCCATTACTGATTTCACTTCTTCTGCATTCTCTGCTTTCCTGTGAAGAAGATAAATTCATTCTTACTATGCAGTACATTTTCAAATTTTAGCATATTGGATAAAATGTTAATCTCTGAATTTGTGGAAATGGAAATATTAGTTCATAATTTCACTACATAGTTCATTGTTTCACATCATTAGGTGATGCATTTTTACACAGATGAAGGTTGAAAACTTGAAAAAAAACTTGAAAACTTGAAAAAAAATGTTTAATTTTATGTTTGTTCAAAATGCCTTCAGTTTCCCTACAACAGAGCAAAAATAGTTAAGTACAACTTTTTTAAAGATTTTATTTGTTTATAGTTTTGGAATGTCAATAAGTTTGTATACTATGGTTGTGTTTGGGTCAAATTTGTGCAAATATTAGAAATGGATTTAATGAATTCTGCTATGATTTGTGGCATTAGTTGATTTGTCTATGTATAGATATGAAGTTTTATTTTTTATTTTTTTAAATATGGTTTTAAAAGATGGGTCTGAAAAGTCTTGACAGGTAAGTTACCGCTCAATAAGTTCATTTTAAGCATCCCGTTAATTTTCTCTTTTCTTAATAACATCTAAAGATTCAATGAACTGTTTAATTAAAAACAAAAAAAATGCTGACAATTATTTCATGTCAGTCTTTGCAGCTTTAAACAGGTTATTATAAATGCAAAAAAGAAAGGAAGTGAAGCATAGTGATATTGTAAGGTAAGATGCAAGGAAACTGAGGAAATTTACACTGCTTATGTACTGACTTGAAAACGACGAGGTTGGTGTAGACGAGAGGAGGAAAGATCATTGTCAGCACGAGTTTCCACAGCTCCGTTCCTCTTTCCATGTCACCCCACCAGATCTGAGACAGCAGGGACTAAAAAAAAGAGATTGTTTAAGAAAAACACTCACCTTATTTCAAAAGAAACACTGACTATCTGCATGCCGACAGACCTGTACTCCATCATGGCTGAAGAAATAACGGGCGTCAGCGGCCAAGGCCATCTTCAGACAGGTGGCGTCACCCCACAGATTAGACTTTCGGATCAGCAGCTTATAGGAATAACTTGCTTTGGTTTGGTAGCATGTGCTAAACACATCTGTCAAAACAATTACAGTGGAGAGAAGCTGAAACTTTCTTTTAGCACTGGTTTTATAAGATATCAAAAGCAAAGACTTTCACACATCCTACCATGAGCCATACACTCAAACTTTGTGGCCAACTCCTTCATGGAGAGCTTAGCTTCTGTCTCAATCTCCAGTTTAGACAGCTCCCTCAATATTTTGCATCCTCCCAGAGCCGACAGGACCGACTCACCGCACTGAGAGAGAAGAGCGGCACAGATGAGCGTGATACTGCGAGAACATTTCCATCTGAGAAAAGTTTATCTAATATATCACAATAAACTCTTAATAATAAAGGTTTCAAAAGGGCTGTTTTGTTGTTGTTGTTTTTTCTCTTTTTTTTGCAGTCATGCAATATAAGAAAATTTTAAATTGTAAAAATCTAAAGAATCTTTTGCACAGTTCCATAGATTTTAAAGGTTCTTCATGAAACAATAGTTAACAATAAAGAGCACTTATTTTTAATGTATGCAGGGCTGCACTGATATTACAATTCATAACTTTTTATAAATGTCTGAAAAACAAACTATATATTTTTCCTTTAATATTTTGTATAAATTAGTTGAAAATAAAACACTAAAAACTAAAATTGAATGTTTTAAGTGAATTTATGCATCAACATCATTAAGTCAAATTTATTTGTATAACACTTTTCATAATACACATTGTTTAAAATCAGCTTTACAGAAAATCATTTTAATGTCTATTTCTTAACATCTTAATGCTTTATAGTCATATTTATCAGATTAGAGCTCGGTGATTATATAGTCACTTGATATATAATGCGGGTATACTGTATGTATGCGGATGAAGGTGTACATATGTATTTAACTTTATATATAATTTCATTTTAAAACAATAAAAAACAAGCAGTTGAGAGTTGTTACATAGCATATATACACAAACTGTTTACATTTTGCAAACACACAGCCGCAATGTACGGAAAATGTATATTCATTTACATATTACAGTTATTAAATTATATTTATTTAATTGAAGATTAACTTTAAGTGAGTGTTCAAATGTAATCTAAATATAAAAACGGGGAAATAAGTATGATCAAATAAATATCCAATATTAACCAATAATGATACAATATAAAATCTCTAAAATCAGACCATAACTGATATATTGTGCATCCCTAACAATATGACAATAACTACAGCAATTTATCAGAAGCATGTTACCATTTCCCAGCAGAGGATCGCCATTTCACCACGGTTCTGCAGCACCGCCCAGAGGAACAGGCATAACCACGGGTGCCTACACATGTTTTGCCGATAAAAGCAGTCCCCCTTCAGAAACTTGCATACTTTCTGAAGGGTGATATTCAAAGAAAACAACATTTCATTAAGTACTGAGTGGACAATGGAAAAAATTCCTTTCTAAATTATACAGAACTAAAGTGAGGTCTGGTACCTTCAAAGCTTTTCTTTTGGTAGATGCTGAGTCCACACTGAGTACCGACCTGTAGAAGGGCTGGCATACTTCTCCCAATAGATCCACCAGCAGCTGACTCACCTACAGTAGGATGAGAAATCGTTGACATTTACAACAGCACATATTCATTCAGTTTTCAGTCAGACGACTGATGCGCAAAACCATAAATCCATAGAACTGCAGTTCTTCAGTCAATTCCATCTGTTTTAAGCCACGAATATTTAGATCACCTCTCAAAAGATGAAGAACATAGATATGAGACGTTTGAGCACTTATGTTACAAGCCACAGCATTTTAATCACTAATAACAGCAGGACATTTTAAAATGCTTAATGTGTCTAATTAAAATTCAGGACACACCTTACTGATGACACACACACTTTATACAGCACGATGAGCCCAGAATATGAACATAACATGTTAAACAGCACGTAAGGAGTTTTCTTTAAGGGACAGTTCACCCAAAAATAAAAATGAAGATATTTTTAAAGAAATCTGAATGATTTCTGTCCTTCCACTGATAGTCTATGCCACAACCTTTTTGACGCTTCAAAGCACTCATAAAGAAGATGAAGATGAAGATGAAGAAGTCTCACAGGTTTTGAATGACAACTTGAGGGTGAGTAAATGATGACAATTTTAATTTTGGGGTTAAAACTATCCCTTCAAAGGAAGAGTTCATCCAAAAATGAAATTTCCTGATTATTTACTCTACTCACTCACCTTCAGGTCAAACAAAATGTATATGACTTTATTTCTTCAGCCGAAGAGAAATTAAGATTTTTAATCCATTGCTGACAAGAGGAACATGCAAATTCTACATATTAGGCGCCCTACACACTGTAAAACAGTCCAAACCAACTATGTGGGACGATTTTAAAGAGAAGACCCTCATTCGTTGGCTGGGGTCATGTGGATTACTTTGAAGCTGTCTAAATTTGGATTTTGGACCATCAAAAATGATCTACATTGAGCCCCATTCACTTGTATTAGACAGAGAAAATTCCTGGAATGTTTTCTTCTAAATCCTTAATTTCTCTTAAGCTGAAAAAAGTCTTGTACATCTTAGATGGCCTGGGAGGGTAAATAATCAGGAAACCGCCTGCAGGTGGGTGTTATTATGAATTGGTGACAGACTAATTAATATTAATCTGCCGATATTTGCCCATTTCCAGGTCTCACCTCATAAAGGCTGATGTGGAAAGCCTGATCACTGGACTCATTCGTGCGCTCTTCCAGAAGTTGCTGCAGCAGCATGCCGGCCTGGGAGGTTTTAGAGATGGAGTTGTAAAGACCCTCCAGTCGGCCGTGAGTCAGGTAGTTACAAATGTTTAGACCATTTTCAATGAAGAGACGCACAAACTGGGGTTTATCATTTTCCAGGGCATCAGTCATGGATTCTTGTAGATCTTCATACTGTTTATGCCAAAATATAACAACTTTAATCATTCACGTTACATAACGCATGACAGATTAGTAGTTCATGTAAATTTTTAACGTGAATACAAGGAATGGTTTTGTGATTGGTCATAAATTCCTAAAGATACACTACCGTTCAAGTTTGGGGTGGTAAAGAAAGAAGTCTCTTCTGCTCACCAAGGCTGCATTTATTTGATCAGAAATACAGTAAAAACAGTAATACTTTGAAATTTTACTACAATTTAAAAAACGGTTTCTATTTGAACATAATTTAAAGAGTAATTTATCCCTGTGATGCAAAGCTGTGATGCATCATTACTTCAGGCCTCAGTGTCACATGATCCTTCAGAAATCATTCTAATATTCTGGTTTGCTGCTCAAGAAACATTTACCATTATTATCAATTGTTGAAAACTGCACGCTTAAAAATATTAAGCAGCACAACAATATTAATGTGGAAACCTTGATGTTTTCAGGATTCTTTGATAAATGGAAGGTTCAAAGAACAGCATTTAATTTCAATTGAACAGTTTTGCAATATAAATGTCTTTACTGTCACTTTTTTTATCAATTTAATGCATCCTTGCTGAATAAAATTATTCATTTCTTTCTTATTGACCCCAACATTTTGAACAGTAGCGTATATAAAAATGTTAATCCTTCATTTATGTGAATGACATTTTCAGTTTTGCCACTTACATTTATGAATATGGCAGACGCTTTCATCCAAAGCGACACTTCATTCAATGTGTACATTTAATCAGTTTATCCTGGGAATCAAACCCAACCTTAGCCCTTTTAGTGCCACGCTGTACTGTTTGAACTACAGTAACACTCAACACCTCGCCCTAGTTCAGAAGCTAATTAATATTTCTCACAATCCTCTACAGTACCTTCCAGTCGATGTTTCCACTGAAGAGTTCACTCTTGGCAATGTCCACTCTGTTCCAGGTTACAGCCAGCTTCAACTCATCAACATAGGGATTAGTAGACCCCGAAACCCGCTGTTTACTCGCTAACACACACACACAAATTATATAGATTAGAAGAATTGAAATGTCTAAACATCAAAGTACACTGTAGACAGAAGAGGTTAGAAGTTAAAGTGACACAAACACTGCAACAACCAGTTTTAAATTTACCTTGAACAAGCACTTTAAGCATCATTGTGTCAAAATCATCCGCTCCTTCTGCGTGATAAATGGAGATGAGGTCTTTGTTCTGGTAGATGCTTAAAAACTTTCAGAAACCAGCCGAGCAGCAAGAAAAAATAAATCAGTGCTCAAACAAGTGCCTGTGACATGACTTTGTGTTATTCTATGTCAACTCAACCTGAGGTCCAACTAAAAATTATGACTATGTTTTGCTTTTCTGGTTAATTAAACACATAAATGAATGAGAAATACAGAATGTTAAATATCATGGTTTAAAATTTACTCAGTAATCCACTAGCAATTTTGTAGAGAGGGATCAAAATAACAATTTTCACCTGAGATTTGGAGCCAAATTACAGGGGGATGACTTTAGAAAGATGACAGCATCATCATTTTATTTTTACACAGAGATTGGTTTTCTGTGAAAATGAAAGCTACTTTGTCGTTCATTGTTATTTATGTTTGATTAAGTAAAGTATGTGACATTCACCTTATCAACAAGCTTGTCCATGTCTTGCTCTGAAGGAAAGTGTTTCTTTACTTTCGTGGCTATTTTTTCTCTAAGCTCCATGTTGGGAGACCCTTCCTCCTTCTCTGCTCCTCCAAGCATAGACATTGGAGCAGATTGCACGTTCTCCACAATATCGCTCACAAGATTAGCAAGCCCACCCGAACTAGCCAGGACCAACCAGGGCATTGAATTCTTCAGAGACAGCTCTAATGCCTGAGATGAGGAAACATGGTTAGAGAAAAATTAAAGAGATAGTTTGCTCAAAAATGAAAAATAATTAATTTAATTTAATTTAGTCACCCTCAGGCCATCCAAGATATAGGTGACTTTTTTTTCTTCAGTAGAACAATAAAGAAGATTTTTAGCTGAAACCATGGTGTCCCCAGATGTGCCTGTGAAGTTTCAGCTCAAAATACCCCACAGATCATATCATTTTGAAAATGATATATATTATGCATATGCATATTTTGAGTGCAAGCAGAAATACATTGTTTTCGTGCATGTTTCTTTAAATGCAAATGAGCTGCTGCTCCCCACCCCCTTTTCCAGAATAGGGCTGTGCCTTTACAGTTCGTTCCTCAGATACTCTGGCAAAAAACATCTTTTTGGTTTGGCTATCACTCTGAAATCATGCCTTTTAAACCATACTAGTTTAAACTTCTGATATAGGGTTTTCTGAGCGGACATCTGAAGGGTTAATGTTAGAAGGGATACATATGGCGCTACTGGGCATGCACACATCAATCACGCAGTACAACAATAATTATGTGACGTTAATATAACACAATATAATAGGTATAAAATTAAATTTCATTGTTAGTTTCCTGTCAGAGCTGTATCTGAAGCACATGCACAGGAAGCAGCTGTCACATGGCATGCGAGTACTAAACTAAGTTCTCTTTCAGGTCTTATTGCGCTTAAACTGTGAAATACACACAAGTTTATGTTAAAAACAAACGAGTTACAAAAAACAGTTGGTTATGTCTGTGAAGGTAAACAGCTGGGAAAGAAATCACATGTTTATATTAGTTCTGTGTGGTAGCAGCGTAATATACAGTAAATAAATCAATAAATCCACTGCTCTCTTGTCTCCTCCGAGGCTGGGACTCTAAATAGTGTTCTGTGCTCGTCTGTGCAGCCAACAACTGAACAGTTAGCATGCTTTGCTCGAACTTTCACCATGACGTTAGAACTGGTAAATCGTTGTTGTTTGCAAAAACAAAATGGCGGTGCCGTGGGTGGAAACGTGCAGATTAAGGGGCAATAAGGGGTAATATTATAATAAGATCCCCTTTCTACGTCACAGGGGGAGCGAAATCTGAGCAACTCGTTTTTTCACAAGCTTGCAGAGAAAGGCTTACCAAAAAAAAAATTCTGCTTTGTTCTTTTTCACGTTTTCTGGGTTGGTAGATGCACCAACGACCCGATTCTAGCACTTAAACATGGAAAAAGTCAGATTTTCATGATATGTCACCTTTAATACCTGTGACTCCTGACGATATATAATGAAGTCTTATGAAGCAAAACAACTGCTCTGTGCAAGAAACTGAACATTATTTACAACATTATTACCCGTAATCCACAGCCTCAGGCAAAAGGGGAAGTCTGATTCTTTTCCCCAGACTGGTTCATGCAATTATGTCACGTATATACACAGTTATATTATTGAAGCACCCAACTTTGATATTAAATGCTGACGTTTTACATGGCTAAAGCATATAATATGAATTGAATAAACGTCATCAGCTCACCTTTTTACATAAAGAGAAACCATAAAGATTTTCATTTCGCCCCTTCATTCAAGCGCTCAGGTTCACGAATGCGCACAGCACTGGCTAATCAGTCTTCGGTCCGAGTCGTAACTGTTTCCACAGTTTTGTGTGCTGAATGAGTTGATGAAATCCAGCATCCTACGATCATATACGCCAGTATTTCCTTTGAAGACTAAGTGACTGTCATGCACATCCAAAAGTGACTTTTGATTGAGTAGATCTGTGCTGCTCGAGCTGCGAACGGTTTCAGATGATTCAGTCTGATTTGATGAACTGGTTCATCCAGTTCACTAAAAAGAACCAGTTCAAAAGAATGATTCATTCGTGAATCAGACCATCACTTCTGACAGCTTGCCTGAGGTTCTGGATTACAGGCAATAATGTTTTAAATAATGTTCAGTTTCTTGCACAGACCAATTGTTTCAAAATACCTCAATATATCATCAGGAGCCACGGGTATTAATTTTATCTTGCCTGTATATGCTTTTTTTGATTCTCAAGTGCTGGTAGCCACTAAGGGCCGTGGTTTACTGTTCTGCTGAAGGAAAAAAAAAAAGTCACCTACATTATGGATGGCCTGGGAGTGAGTAAATTAACAGCAAATTTTTATTTTTGGGTGAACTATCCCTTTAAGATGTAGGACAGAGGAAGTTTTGTGTTTAATATAACTGTAATCTGCTCACCTCCACCATGGAAACTTCTCCAGATATCAGCATATTCAGAACAGGAATGTCAATGCTTGCACTGCCAGCTGAGATGACATATTAAAGCAAATGATGTCAGTATGAAATCCTTGTTGCGTCCATTAAAGAGATCATAATATAAAATACATAAAACACATAATACGTTTATGTTAAACATTATTAATAAATTCGTTGTCATTGATGATTAATATTTTAGTTAATATGAAGTTACCGTTTCAGTAATGTACTCTTGTTACTGTCATACTTTGTTAAATTCTATCATCACATTAACTTCTACAGACACTTTCTAAGTGGTAAGCTTTGCTGCCTTTATACTAAAAGCTTTGTCTTCTCTTGCAATAATTCAAAATGACCATTAGTGGCCAACACCTCTCCCTTGTTAAACGGTTTTGCTGGTGAGCCTGTTACAAGTCTGTTCTATGAAATAACTGCAATGAAACCAAGTCAACTCTACATCAGTAATATTCCATTAAACACAAGTGTATCATGAACATTTCTAGATCATTCCTAAGAAGAGCAGAGTGCCTTTCAAGTTTATTTTGTACCTGGACGCTGACGTGAAATGTAATCCTCCAGACGGCCTCTGAAACTGACCTCCCCACCTTTACGTCCTTCAGTCCCATCGTCCACCAGAAGGAAAGCCTTGTAGTTATTATCCAGAGAGCAGAAGCCACGCATTGAGTTTTGGACAAAATACTTTGCGGGAAAACTTCCCTAAGAGAAAGAGAGAGACACTGTTTTTCTGAGAGACTGTTAAACATATGCAAAATGCAGTGCTAGTTTATCTACAAATTGGGGTACGATTTTTTTCTCTTCAGTGAATACTTTGCCTATTTTAATGGCTATTTTGTAATGGCACACTAACAAACTTGCTTTACTACTTCTGAAGTACATAGCATGTCTGCTCTAAACAGTATGCTATGGAAGCTTGTTTTTGCCACAATTCTGACTTTTCCCCTTCGCAATTATAAGTTTATTTCTCACAATTCAGACTTTTTTCTTGCTATTCTGAGAAAAAAAAAAAGAATTGTGAGATATAAACTCACAATTGCAAGATATAAAGTAATGCAAATACCCATTTTATTCCACACATCGATATGAGATCATATCAAATAACCTCTTCATTTATTCAAAAAGAACATCACAATATATTTTTTAATTAATAAAAATTCATTCATAAGAATTATTTACTTGTAGATATTTCATACAACAATTTTGGTTCTCGAATTTGACCAAAGTTCAAATAGTGATGATATAGAAATGTTTATTTTCAATTTGTTCATTTGTATCAAGGGTAAAATATTTAGTGTTAAGTATGCTAGTACTGCACCACAAGCAGAGTTACCTCAGGGTTGACGAGCTGCAGGCGGTTATGTACCATTCCCCAGGGAGCGATGCCTATAGGAACCACTTTATTGAAAGTGACAGAAGACACTGCGGTGGCGTGATCTCTCACCGCCTCTCCTACACACCTGCCGATGCCTTCCCTCAGCCCTGAGGTTATGATCCAAGCTCCTATATATCCAAAATCCAAAATTAACTTTAGTTGCCAAAGAGAACCCACATCACACCCTCCTGATCTCACTCCACCGTTAACACAGAAGAACCTGTTGAGCCACTTTCCTGACATAACCCCGACGTTGATGAAATTAGTCCAGCTTGAATTTGTGTCAGGGAATGCTGCAGTTAGTATAAAGATGACTGTATGACTCATATAATTGCTTGTAA
Source organism: Spinibarbus caldwelli (assembly GCA_039654775.1). Classification (NCBI taxonomy): domain Eukaryota; kingdom Metazoa; phylum Chordata; class Actinopteri; order Cypriniformes; family Cyprinidae; genus Spinibarbus; species Spinibarbus caldwelli. The sequence continues at coordinate 26,823,013 of CM077256.1, read as the reverse complement.
TGCCAGTCACTATGTGAATTCACTGTGGTCATGCACTTCTCTTTTTCTCATCATGCATTTCAGGTGACATCCACAAACATAAAGTCACATGGCCTACAAACTTCTTCACAAATAAGAAGGCAAAACAACTAACAGGTTTTTAAAACAAGCATGTCTGGAAATCTAAAACTTCTACTCAACATAAATGAATAGCGTAAATGAATGTGAAAATGAATGAACAATAAATGAATAATATTATATGAGGGGAGAATATGACACCTGTACTCTGTGCTGCTTTAACCAGCCCCTGCCTCAGCACCTCTCGCACCCAGCTCTTGACCTTTGACTTTCCTTCACCACCAACCACTGACACCACCAGGTTGGGCTGCCCCAGCTTCCAGTGCTGTCTCATGATATCAAAGACCACGGAAGGATCTGTGGTGCTGGAGAGACGCAAGAACTGGAATAAAGAGAAGGATTAAGATTAAAACAGGACACGAAGAGTGAGAGCAATGTAAGTTACACACACAATTTTTTTTCATTTTTGTCGTAAGGGTTGATTTTTATTAAAATATTTTTTTATATATGAAAGCCAAATTGAAACTGTACACTTCATGCAAAGATTAAGATTAACAAAAACTTAGTTAATTAGTAAAAAAAAAAAAAAAAAAAAAAAAAAAAAATCATTAAAAACTATTTTAAGAATTATGAAGAGAAGGAGAGTTGAGAATTAAAGGTGAAAGCGACTGTAAACTACAAAAACAAACATAAGACATACTATATGCAACTATGGGCAAATTTTCTGTCAAATTAAAACTGTACATTGTTTACAATCACAATTATTTTTGCTGCTCATCAAATGTTTTTAATGTAAAGATCTTTTTTTTTGCCCTTTTCAAAGACCCAAAAAAATAATTCTAAAAATCATAATTATTTAATATTTGATTATTGAACATTAATTAATCTAAACAACAAGTGAAAACATAAACCTTTTTAATAATTACAAAGAGAAGGGGACTGAGATACAACTGGAATCAAAGCCAAAAAGCAACTGTAAACTACAATAAAAATAAAATAAAATAAAATAAAATAAAATAAAATAAAATAGTGACAATTCTAATTTGTGACAAATGGTTGTTTCATTAACTACAGATAATGTTCATGTCCCAGCGGTTAATTTTTGTTTTTATTTTTTTTTTTTGTAATATTAAAACTGTACATTGTTTACTGTAACAAATATTTAGAATTTCTTATGTAAAGAAAAAATGCTTTTTGTGTAAAGATTATTATTTTACTCATCACAGACCAAACCGTTCTAAAATATTAATATTTACATATTTAATATTAATTAATCTAAACAAAAAGTGAAAACAAACCATTTCAATCAAGTGAAAAAGTTTATATACTTTCTTAGACAATACATCATCAATTGTGTACTTGTTTACCAGTGTGTAATTTTCTATTATCCATGTGATGCATTTCACTAATATCTAAGTTTTTTGTTTTACATAAAGCTCATACAGGATTCATCCAGGCTCACTACTGCCACAGTGCCATTCATTTGAACATATACATGAGGAACTCACATAGCTGTGTTTCTTGCCAGCCCCAGCAAACTCCAGCTCTCCATAGGCATCTGTGGGCTGCTCAGAAGAGTGCTGTGTGCTGTCCCAGTGACTGACGATGGCCGTGCTGAAGTAATCGCCCAGGGCCACTGAAGGGTGCAAGTCCCGCGCGACCCCACACTGACACAAACCGCCATTGCTGCAAAAGAACAGGTGGAGGATCTGTGCTCTTCCTACAGAAGAGATACTGAATACTCACTAAAGGTCAACCATCTTACCTGAAAGAGTCCTCCACAAATGTTGTGCACACTCTCTTCTTAAAGAAATTTGGAATCCAGCTCTAAAATCAATAATACATACTTTTAAATAATGCACTAGAAAACACAGTGTACAGTACACTATGTTTTCTAGTGTGTTATTTAAAAGTATGTATTATTACAATAGTACAATAGTATTAAGCTGATTATGTGATCTATTGAGGAAAAAATATTGAGAGCAACTTTAAAACATGCAACACTTTACAGTAGAATTCCATTCAGTAACATTAGAAAAATGCAATAGCTAACATGAACTAATAATGAGCAATTTCATTAATTTTTGTAATGCTAGTAGAAGAATAATTGTTCATTATATGTTCATGTTATTTCACAGTGCATTGATTAATATTAAGAAATGCAACTTTTTTATTTTTAAAATGTATGAGTAAATGTTAAAATTAACAATGAATAATATTAACGGAGTATTTTACCCAAAAAATTGTTGAAAATCTACTCATCCTCTGGCCTCCCAAGATGTAGATGAGTTTGTTTCTTCATCAAAACAGATTTGGAGAAATTAAGCAGTGCATCACTTGCTTGCCAACAGATCCTCTGCAGTGGATGGGTGCCATCAGAATGAGAGTCCAAAAAGCTGATAAAAACATCACAATAATCCACAAGTGTTTCTTACAAACACACAGGTTTTCACTTTACAAGATGTTAATTGATGTACAGGAGTTGTGTGGATGGATTATTGTGATGTTTTTATCAGCTGTTTGGACTCTCATTCTGACGGCACCCATTCACTGCAGAGGATCCATCAGTGAGCAAGTGATCGAATGGTACATTTCTCCAAATCTGAGCAAGAAACAAACTCATCTACATCTTGGATGGCTTGAGAGAGAGAGAAAGAGTAAATATTCATTTTTGGGTGACCTTTGGGTGAAATATTCATACTTGAGGTGAAAAGCTAAGTATTGTTCATTGATAGTTCATGTAAACTAATAATGTGGTTAACTAATGTTAACAAATGAAAACTTAAAGTAACGTCATCATCTTATCTATTTCATCAGTCACAAAGCTAGGTTAAGTGGCTCACTTTACCCCGACTCCACCAGTAATTTCATCATTAGGTCCGCACCCACCCCTTTCATCAAGAAAGCAAGCCAGACCAGTTTACCTTTTACAGAACCTCATCACTTATTTAGACTATAAGAACTTGTAAGCATTGTGTTTAGTGTTCCTGCAGTGTTTGTCTGGAACACAAACACCGAAGCACAAACTTTATTGATTCACGGTACAAATAACTACTAATATTAAACAGTTCTTCAGAGTATTATGGGGTCTTTTTTGTTGTTTGTTTGTTTGAGAAATGGAATTAGAGCTTTAAACTGTTCAACGTACATCCTCTGAGAATTAATTCTTTACTGAATGCAACTTAGAATGAAATGATAATGTGATGAAATGTTTTTTTAGATACTGTGTGTGTGTGTGTGTGTGTAATTCAACCTACTAAAATTGATTACATTGATTATAATTTAATCACTGAAATAGAACATGGAATTCAAAATCGATACAATTAAGTATAAAATGAATTAATGTTTTTATCTTGTTTATGTCATCTAACTGCATTGTAACAGGAACACTGTAGTTGGTAAAAATGTGACCAATAATAATGTTACATAAAAAGCACATGCTAAACACACATGCACAGTCTTGTAATGACCCCATGGTATGTTGTTTTTGAGAAACTCCCTGCAGTCCTGCTCATTGCCAACATTAAACCGAAATGATACCGAATTGCAAGCAGTCTGTCTTTGCATTATTAGTAACATAATAAATGACCCCCAAACGGTCGGAGCATGTTTGTAACAACACAAAATCAAGGCAAAGAAGTGCTTCGGTTGTAGCTTCAGGTGTTTTTCTGCAGTTTTCTGACAGACCTACCAGATCTTGTTTTGGCATCACGGCCACTGCAGCTTCCTCAACTTCCTTTTCATTCATCTTGCTTTGTTTCTAGGCTTTCTGAAGTCGCTGTTTGTTATGAGTTTCACTTCAGAGCGCGCTGTTGCAGCAGTGCGTAACGTCCTTACACGCACGAACGAGGAAGTCCGGGACCGCCGGAGACTCTCGGTGTACCTGAGAGATCAGGTGTGCCAGCGCAGGGTGTGGTTACAGAGGAAGAGGCACGTGAGTGCAGGAAAAAAGACGAGATAGTAAACTTTTGGAAGAGAGCAGAATCTGGCTCAGTGTTCGTTACACAAAGGATTTGTCTGGGTTCCAAAAATCACCGTCAGCCAAATGCGTTATTATCTGATTATTTCATTGCTTGTTGCTCGCTAGCTATATTTATTCATGATTTAGTTTACAACGTCATTTTTGAACTGGTGTTTGTATATTTTATTATTACAAAATAAATATAATATTTAATAAATGCAATATATATCTAATACGAAATTAAAAATATATAGGCTATCTAACATAAATATATGTCTAATAAATATAATATCTAATATGTCTGTGATTTAAAAATTTTTTAACAAATAAAATAAATACTTAATTATTAATTATAATGAAATATATTTATTTCATATTGAAAAATCAAATTGCCATTTATATATTACATTAAAATTAGGGGTGGGATGGGATGATTTTTTTTTACCCTAAATGTACCCTAAAAGGTCCCACCTCATCACTTTTTGTAAACTTTATTTTTAATCATAACGATTTTTAGTCTTTATTTTAAAAATTAAAATATAAAAATGATTTATATTATAAACATGCCATTTCAATTATTTTTTATTAAAATATGCCAAATATTTTAAGCACCAAATTAAATATATTTATAATATTTATGGAGATATTCACTAAAAAGATATATATTTTTTGATACTTTTGCCCCATGTTATCCTCTATATTCACAAGAGCAAAGTAAATATGTCAACACAAACTGTAGACCATACATGGTATTTACTGTAGTACTTTTGTCACCTTTATACACATTTTTAAACAGAATATACACACAATCTTTATACAATAAGAGCAGCCTAAACAAAGTCTATCAAAGACATGCAATACATTAGTTAATTAGTTAAAACAATATACATATAGTTAACTTATTTACTCTTTTAAGCAACATCCTGAGCAGTACCAGTTAAATACATTCTGTTCTTTGATGAATGAGCAGAAGCTCATCTGTGATGTATATTCTTAGCGTCCATATCCTGTTGGGTCATTTGCCTTTTTGGATTCGTCTTTTCCGTTGCTCTGACCCATTCGGTATAACTTGCTCGCCAGGTTGTGGACCTGACATGTCCCAAGCTGACAACCTCTTTGAGCTGCTCGTCTTCTGCAAAGAGACGAGACAAATGTGAATCCATGTGTGTAACTGATATTTGATATTAACTTAAATCCCCAGAAAACAACACAAAATGTATCTATGTTTATATGTACACTAGAATTCAAACGTTTTGGGGTTTGAAAGAACATAATACTTTTATTCAGAAAGGATGCATTATATTTATAAAAAGTGACAGAATAACATAACAATGTTCTTTTAAACCTTCAGTTGATCAGAATCCTGGAGAAAAAAAAATGCAACTGTTTTCAACATTGATATGATCAGAAATCAGCATATTAGAATGATTTCTGAAGGATCGTGTGATGCTGAAGACTGGAGTAATGAAGCTGAAAATTCAGCTTTAATCACAGGAATAAATTACATTTTAAAATATATTCAGATAGAAAACAGTTATTTTAAATTGTAATAATATTTCACAATATTACAGATTTACTGTATTTTTGATCAAATAAATGCTGCCTTGGTGAGCTGAAAAAAACTCATACTGAACGTTTGAATGGTAGTATGTATTCTTTCATATTCTTTCATGTTTGGCTCTCACTTACTCTCTGGCTTTTTGAAGGATGGTTTGTAGAAGCAGAGAAGAGGCGGTGTTTAGATCTGGTTTTCTGCTGGTTTTGGTCTCCACTGATGGAGTCTCTCTGCCAGTGTCAATCAAGGTCACGTCTCTTGGCCTCTCTACGCTCTTCACTAATGAGAGGCTGTCTGTCTGTGTCCTGTTTAAAAATACATGTGACAGTGAATATACTGTGTGAATATACAGTAGCACGCACGCGCACGCGTGTATATTGTGTGTGTGTGCGTGCGCACACCTCCGTGTCTCTCTCACTGGTGTGGTTGTGCTCATCGGTATAGTCAGCAACAGCAAAACAGCCACTTCCATAATGGTATTATCTATAGAGATGTAAATTACACACAATTTATAATACATATAAATTTATCAAGTCTTTAAAGGCACAGTTCACCCAAATAAATGAAAAGCCTGTCATTATTTACTCTCTTTCATGTCGTTCCAGACATTTTTGAGTTTCCTTCTTCTGTTGAAAAGAAGATATTTTGTAGAATGTTTGTAACCACAAACAGTTGGCGGTAGCCATTGACTTTCATAGTATGGAAAAAAACACCATTGAAGTCAATGGCTACCATCAACTGTTTTGTCATTCTTCACAATATCTTCTTTTGTGTTCAACAGAAAAAAAGAATTTAGAAATTAAATGACATGAGAAATAATGTTTATATAATATTTTATTTCAATTATTTTATTTCAGTTATTTTATTTCAAATAATTAATATATTTTTATGGTTTTTAGTTAACAACAATAACCCCAATAAATATATAAACAGTAATATTACATATTACAAAATTATAAAAGCTTACCTTGCATGGAAGGGAGGCACTTAAGAAAGCTTCTTGTCCTGACCATCAATCCTTAGAAGCAATATCGCACTGATGAGAAGAATTAAATATGATCCACTCTGTCCCTGACTTTTTTTTTTTTTTGAGAAAAGCATGTAATTTCTAAACTCTCCTTGTGCTGCCTCTGAATTTATAGGACAGAGGGAAGGGGGCGGGGTTAAGTAAGAAGGTGTGTCCTCAATGTCAATTACAGTAGATTTATAGTCTATATAGTTGAAGTTATACCTTCCTTCTTAATAGACAACTCTGCATTTAAACTGCTACATTTACTGTGGATGTATTTCTCATGTATGTCTTTCTCTAACACCAATGCACTCATTCTTTCAGTACCTCCCTCTTCTTATGACTCACCTCCTTATTACGTCTCAGTCGACTGTTTGTTCCTGAAAGGTTTTTTCAGTTCTCTCACCTGCCGGAAAGCCATCTCTTAAAATAGCCCCTCCTCACACACAAGCTTTCTTTATCGCTCCACTTTTCCTGTCGTTTTGTTCCCCTGACTTGAGTCACACTTTTTTCCATCTCTTTCTTCTTTTGCCCTTGGCACTTCAAATCCCCTCCAGTTTTGTTAACTCTCAAAATTCCCAAGCGAGTGTTTTTTTTTTCGGCTAACATGAGGTCTCTCTCTCTCAACACGGTATCCTAATAAAATCTTTTCAGACAGTCAGGAACTTCCAGGAATTTGGAGGTGTCATTTGAATTCAGCTATTTAAAGGAGATGACTGCTCATTCAGAGCCCTTTTCCCCTATTCTCATCCTCTTGACTGCCTAGTTTTTCCCCCCTCGCACTTGTTCAGTGTTTCCCTATAGACTCCATTGTGGACTTTTCCTGCTTTGGACATCTGGAGTTGTTTTCCCAGTCTGAGGAGCTGCTGGGATCCTCAAGCTGTTCAGCCAAGTGCCACCTGCAAACATTTATGTACGTCATATACAAACATGTATCATATAGTGATGGCTTGTTAATAAGAGGACAGAAATATATAATTCACCTGACTCGGTTTACATTATTATTCTAGTTTGTATATGCTTTCCTGCTGTTTTCTTGTGACTGTGACATTGATATGCAACAGGTCATGGAAAGAACTGTGTCAAATTGTATAGCGTGCATCTAGAGGCCTAATGTGGTTTGGCCTTTTTATTAACAGACAATTTCTGCAGCTGACAAAATAATAGTAGGGATTTGTGGTTAAAACAAACTCAAAGACTGATTGATATTAAATATAGGTCTTTACACCATATACAATCTTAAAAATAAAGGTTACAATGAGGCTTTTTTGCAGTGATGCCACAGAAGAAACATTTTGGTTCATTAAAGAACCTTTAAGTGAATAGTTCTTAAAAGAACCTTTTTTCTAAGTGTGAGGAACATTTTAATAATATACAGAACATTTTGTGGACTGGAAATATTCTGTGGATGTCAAAGATTCTTCATGGAACCACAGATGCCAGTAATGAATGTTCATTTTCTTGTTTTAGTAGTTTTCTGCATAAATAAATAGATTATTTCTACATAAATAATTTTATTATAATCATGTTAAATTTTTTTTTTAATTATTTATTCATTTAGCTTATATTTTATACAACTTGCAAGACATATACATTCAAATCTCAAACATAGTGTGTAAAATCAAACAGTGTTGTTATAGTTGACTAAACCTATTAAAAACTATTGTTTGGTAATTGAAATAAATGTAAATAAAATAAAATATAAATGACTAAATTACAAAAAATTACTAACATTAAACTGAAATAAAAAAAAAAATGATGAATGCTACAAATATATATTTTTTTAAAAAACCAAAAACACTAATGAAAATTAGAAAAGCACATAAGAAAATTACTAAAATTTAAACTAAAATTAAAATGAAAACTGAAAATATAACAATAAAAGCTAATTCAAAATATTACTATATTAGTTTATAAATAATACTTAAATAACACTGGCTTCAAATGAGACACAAACATGCCCTAATATGACTATACTTTTGTTCTCAAATTTCAGCTTTATTTTAATGATAAATAGAATCTCCTAAAAATAAAATTAGAAAAACATACACTAACATTTTATTTTATTTTATTTTATTTTATTTTATTTTTGTTTGCTTTTTTGAGTTTTGTTCCTGGTAACAATTAACAGACGTTTGTGACTTTTAATCAGATTCACCTCTATTCATCTTGACTCACTGACCACGACACAATCGCTTCTTGGTACGGCGGAGCTTGTCAACAGGATGTAAATGGCAGGTGTGGATTCAGGATTTGAGTAACGCTTGATTAAGAGCAGAAGAGGCGCTGTTGTTTGAGCACTTATTGTGATTTATGTTTGTGTACGTCAGTTTTTTTGTGATAAGGAAAGGTGACGGGGAGTTATTCTCATGTGAATTGCTGTGTGTATCATTTCAAACATTTCCCTATCTTTAACAGACACGTCCTGTTGTTGATTGCCAATCAGTGCCACTGGGTGCATTGCGTGTGTGTGTGTGATTTTTTTCTTCTGGCCACTAGGCACTGATGTGTATCCTGTCAGGAAACAGGTTCAGTTACATGACAGATTCACAAGCACTTGGTACTGTTTTACTTACTATGTTCATTCACACAACCACACGTCATAACTTTTTACTATATGGCCCATATGAGCTAAATGTAGTAATACATGCCTCTAATATGTACCATAAGGACAAAATAGACTGTAATATGTATTATATTAACATTTGCAAATCAGAATTGCAATCATAACTTGGCCTTCTGGAAAGAAACAGAGTAGAGGATTTCCCATTATAATGTACTGTGGACTGAAACTGTACTTTATCAAGATAATTAATGTTGACATTTTTTCCAACAATTGAATCTTTCGTAATAGAATAACTGGTTTAAATCAGCATGATTAAATTAGGAAAAGCTAAAAATGAGGTTAAGATGTTTTTGTGTGTGTTTTTAAAAACATTTTTGAAATATATTTTACATCCAGTGGATTGTATCTTACATATTAAGTGATTGTTTATTTGTTTTGAACATTACATCATTGAAAAAATAAACTAAAAACAAAGTTAAAATAGTTTAGAGAAAAATATCACATCCTTAGGTCTGATGTGCATATTGGGTAGAGTATTTAAATGAAACAGTAACAAAGCAGCTTCGTCAAGTTTTTATGATTAATTATGATTAATTACATGTTTGCACCTTAAATTTTTACCTCGGAACAGTCAGTTGTCATCATGTCCCGGTTTTCTATCGAACTGCCACCTTTTGATTACTGTATGTCACTGCACATCGACTGGATCTGCTGTAAGGTTATTTATAGTGTGAGTGAATAGAGATGAAGTGAAAAGACATTAAAGGATTAGAGCATAACTAATGCACTGCAGGATTACAGACAAACGGGGGTAGAGACAGAGCTGGAGGTAAACAGAGACAGAAAAAGACTGAGAGAGAGCTAGATAAAAGTCCTGCAGGTAGAGAGAGAGAGAATCACAGCGACTGATTCAAATCCTATAGAAATTAAAGATTGAAAGGCTCCAGCGCACTGCATCCTGCATGGCACACTCAGGTGAAGACGCGCTCACAGGTAAGAGGATGAACTAAAGCAAATATATAGGAGACAAATGTTTTGGTTGGTGTGGAAAGAAATCTGAAATTCTGGCTTATATTTGTGTTTTTGATATGGAAATTTCATATTCATGTCTTCATAAGTATTCTATTTTGCTGTTTCAATTATTATTGTAAATTAATTCATAAATGTATATGTAAAAGTACATTTATATTTATTATAATGTATTATTAATCGCAATTTATAAAATTGTTATAAACTTTTTTTACATTTATAAAATTACATTTTTATGTAAATGTCAAATTATTACATTTATTATGAATTTTGAATCAAATTTTTAATTGAAAATGTTATATTTCAGAATGCAATTTAATGAATCTAATATTGCATTTTTATAGTAAATTATATATAATATATATATATATATATATATATATATATATATAATTTTATTTTCATAAATGATTTAAAATTTACATTTATTATGTAAATTACAAATGATTACATCTATTTCATTAAATACGAATCATTATATTTATTACATTTATTATAAATTTTTAATCAAAAGTTGAATTGAAAATGTTATCATATCAGAATGTTTTGGTTTGTTTTTAGTTTGTACCTTTTGCTTTAATAATGGATTGATTACACTGATGAAAAATGTATTATTTTTGATTAGTGAATCAGAAAATATATTTTTATTTTTTTACATTAAACATTTCTTTGATTTGTATTTTTTCTATAAATCTGTTCATTTCGTTAAAATCACAGATTTTTAATGGTGTCAGATTTCTATCCCACACCTTAGATGTTTTTGACAAATGATTTATTGTTTGTTTATGTATGTGCGTTTGTGTTTTGGTGCAGCGATGAATATTGAGAGGATTATCGAGTGTATCAGAGAGGACGATCAGAAAGGACTGAAGGCAGAACTACAGCAATTTAATCGAGTGGTACTTACAATTAACTAAAGACTGATTATATTCAGTCCAGTGGATCCAAGTATTAATACATGTCATTACGAAACAATCTACTGTGTTGTGTGCTCAAAACTCACATTTTATGCAACTGCTCTTTTCTAATTCAACATTTTTGCTCTCTTCTAGTATGCACAGTGTTTCTTCTATGATTTTGAAGAGAGGGAGAGGAGAAAAGTACGAGATATTTGAGTGCAGTAACACATACACATTCAGAAATCTGGTTGAAATAATATCTCATTTTTAAGATTTCTGTATATGAACGGCATACATTTCTTGGAGCCGTGCTGTTTTCATCTGAGCAGGAAATATTCCTGCATGTCCTCAGTTGTTTGCTGATTCTGCAGTTGACTTGATCCTCGGCCTGCAGCTCATTAATATTTAGACCATAATCTCTCTACTAAATCCATCCCAGATAGCAAGTCACTGTTCATGTGAATAACATTACAAAGTGATGTAGGTTTAGTATAATTTTTGCATTGTCAGTAAATAAGGATGAGACACTGCTGAAATTTCAACAACAATGTGAGTTGTTCACTATTTAGAGTTATGCTGTGATGCTGATTTTACAATAAGATTTTAATCTTAACCTAAATGATGTTTTGGATGAAAATTCAATATTATATCTATATCCGGGATATATTTCTCTCTTCCTGATCTATTAGCTCTGTTACTCATACACACATTTAACAGAATACATATTTTCTTTGACTTAGCTTTTAGGTTGATTCAATAACTTGCTTTTCTTGTTGTTTGGCTGCTTGTCCCATCTAAAAAAAAAAAAAAAGAGGCTGGAGCTGGAAGAGGTATGATTTTCTATTTTGAATGCTTCTTGAATTTTATAAATCTACTGATATCCTGTAAAGGATTTGACAGTTGTTAACCCTCTGGTGGTCTTCGTCCATTTTCGTCCATGAAAAATCTTACCTTCGATATGTTTTATTTTATTTTATTTTATATTTTATTTTATCAGAGTGGTATGCCAAACTTGGTGACTTTGTGGCACTTGCTATATAAAAGGCAAAACAAATAGTCTTTAAAACAAATAGTCACATCTTCATGGTTAAATATAATTGCCATAAGAAATAAAAAGGAAATACAAAAATACGGAGCTATTTCTGGGGGGTATACTGCAAATCAGCCATGCTAAAATAGATAATGTCTAAATGTATATCCAAATGCAAATCTAATTAAAGTAAGTAATTATGTCTCAAAATACTCATAAGAAACTAGGGGATCACAGAGCGTATATTTATATATAAGGCTATCTAGTGGTTACATCATGGTATTACATATGGTTTTCTATATTACTCCCACCAGATGGCACCAATCTGCCTAGGATTTTCTATGTTGTTTATAAATTGCATTATTATATTAATATTAATTGTATTAATTGGGAATAATATGAAATATTTCTCAATATTTGTATTATTGTATATAGACATAAGTCCCTTTTTTTCAGCCAAACTGTGCATTTACAACATCTGGGATTAAATCATGTACTATGGCCATATGAAAACCATTTTATTTATTTTTTTCCTACAATCTTTGTTTTCTGTTTTGATTTTTCTGAATTTTGATTTACTTAAATTTTAATAAAAAGTCTGATGAGTATTTTTCTAATATTTGTATAATTTTATTTATACGCATATACGCAGTACATAACTTAGAGATGAATATTGTCCAGTACCATGAAATCCCCTCAAAATACAAATCATTAAAGAATAAATATTACTGAAACAAAATATATTATAATCATTCAATTAAAACAAAATGCTATGCTTATTGTCCTCAGTCTGTTTTGACCGTCCTAAGTGAGGAACACCAGAGGTTTAAAGGTGTACGATTTCTGCATTGCTAACGACGCACATCATTTGTGATATGTTCCCATAATACTTTGTGTTCTTGTTTTGGTCGCTGCAGTTCCGAAAGAATAAAGTGCGGGATTATGTGTCAGACTCAGATTCAGACTATGATGAATCCAGCAGCCCAGAAGTCATTTTGAGACAGGTAACCTTGGCTCTTACAAACAAATACACACCTAGACCAATTTAAAACCAGTTTCCGCCTTTGTTTAATTTGTTTCATTCCCTCAGGCTCTGGCTACGGTTTTGATCAGGTTCCTCCAGACTGAACCGCAAGGGCGTGTGCTGAAAGCATGTCTGAGATCCTTACGAATTCTCTCGAGGGACAAAAAGGTTTTGGGCCCTCTGATCACTGACAGGGCGCTTCTCACTCTAGCACACCTGGGCGGCATCAGCAACGCACCCGTTCCCAAAGAAGACCCCGACGGTGACGCTGACCCCTATAATGACATCATCCAGGCTATTTCTGAGAGCAAACTGGGTCGAGCAGACGAGGATGAGGAAGATTATGGTTCTGGGGCCGTAAGCAGCGATGTGAACGACCCTGTGGTGTGGGGCCAGAGCGATTGGTGTGGAGAGCGCAAGGCCAGCACGTTTTCAAACATGAGCCTGGGACCTTCTCGCAGGAGGAGCAGCGTTTTCAAAGCTCTCACGCCTGGTAAAAGAGACAGCAGAGGAAGCCTGGGAGGAGGAGAGGAGGAGGAGGAAAAAGAAGAAAAGGTTGATGATGAAGTCAACAGGAAGGAAGTCATGAAAATCTTCTGTAACATTGTTTACAATAGTGCTTGGGCACAAGAGAGAGCCAGCGAACTCAGGTATGAGTCATTTCAACTTACAGTTTCAAATTCTAACATACTTCCTCATGAGTTCTATGAAAAATGCAAATGAAATGTGTGGTTCCCTCACTATGCAAAGCTCCCTTTGAACTGTTTGTGGAGAAAGAGGTTTTTTTGCTGTCAAACTGTGTAGTCACGACATCTACCAGCAAAGTTTAACTTGTGAAAAAAAGTTGTAATTTTTCCCAAATTTATTTTTCTAAATTCTGCGTATTCAATTTTCATTTTTCCAGATTATGTTTTAATGGTTTAACTAAGTTTTAATAATCAAAAAGGAATTCAATTCAATTCAATTAACAGAAATGAATTTAACTGAAACAACTGACTCATAATCAACTGAATTCATAAAATATTAGCAATTTTCTAATTTATTAACTTTTTTTTTTACAGTAATAGTGCCCTATGAAATGTTATTTATTTATTTTCAGAAATTCTGTGTCATCTGTTTTAGATTCTGTATTTTAAGATTTAATAAAAATGTATTATCAGAAATGTTGGTAATCAAATGAATGCATAAAACCATGACAGTATGAATGTAATCAAAAGAAAATTTGAACAGTTTCTCTCTTTTTTGGCAAACAAAGGTGGCAAAATTTGCAGAACAAGAGGTTTACTTTTTAAATGGAAGAAAAATAATGATATTCCTTAAAAAAATATTTATTATTATCATTATCATTATTATTATTACTCTGAGAAGTACATTTTCGCATACAATAGTAATATATTTGTGTCATAATTTATTCAAGATAAACCAAACTTTTATTTTGGCAGGTTATAGTGAAGACCTTTGAATGTCTTTATCACCAAAGCTTTATCAAACGAAATGGTCAAATGCTGATGAAGTGACTCTCAGAGTAGCTCTGGAGATGAAGCTAATATTAAAATTAATATTTTTAATTTCATATTACTTTATATTTAAAATAGCAGCCTTTTGCTGTTAAGATACTTTTGATGTAAACATGTAAATGTTGCCAAATTCCATGACATTCCGTGTTATATGGTAAATTCCATTTTTTTTTTTTTTTTTTTTTTATGATTGGATTCCATCTGCGGTTTCATGCTAACCAGTGAAAGCTTGACCACTGGATTACAAGTCACTGCAGAAATAGCCAAGTGAAGTTAGTTTTGATAAAAGGCATATGAGTTAATGCAATGCAATGTTTTTGGGGCCACTGTATTCCTGAAATGAAATATATTTGCAGTGTTTGCATGTCATGTGCCATTTTCTCTTCTTTCCAACTGTTTGCTGTTTTTCAGTCTCCTCTGTGGTCTGACAGAAAAGCTGAATAAGGAGTTTCAGTCAGCATCCTCTCCTTGTGGTCAGTTTTACGCACTCCGGTTCATGTTTTTACTGACGGCGCTGAGACCTGAACTCAGAGCAGAGCTGAAACAAGTATCTACTTCTTCTTCTGTTTTCTAACATTTTAGTGAATTTTCAGCAAATCTGCCATTATATCATGTACACTAACATTTGGAGTCAGTGAGGACGCATTAACTGATTAAAAGAGACACATTTATAATGTTACAATGTTAATGTTGTCTACTCTTCAAAGTATTCTGAAAAAATAATAATCAGAAATGTTTCTTGAGAAGAAAATCAGCATATTAGAATAATTTCTGAAGGATCATGTGACACTGAAGACCGGAGTAATGATGTTGAAAATTCAGCTTTGATCACAGGAATAAATTGCATTTTACAATATATTCACATATAAAACAGTTATTTTACATTGTAAAAATATTTCACATTTACTGTATTTTTGATCAAATAAATGCAGCCTTGGTGAGCATAAGAGGCTTTTTGAAGACCTTAAAAAATATTTCCAACCCCATACTTATTAATGTATATATTAATAATTTGTAGGAGGGAGGAGTGCCGCTGTTGACCACAGTGCTGGAGAAGAGTTTATCAGTACAGTGGAAGGAAGAGTATGAGGTGGTGCTGGATCCTACAGAGCCTCCTATAAGTGTGGAGGACTCACAGCAGGCTCAGGAGGCCCTCAAGATCCTTTTTAATGTCACACACAGCACACACACTCAAGAACCTGAAGAGGTGGGTGTATGCAGACATTATCACACTCACCTCCATTACAGACAGCTAATATGACGGTACCAAGGTGTGTCAGATGGTGAAGCTATAGTACTGTGATTAAAAGCCCACTCAGTGCACTCAAAAAACTGATAGACCATAACTGTAAATGGTTCTCTTTGTGTTTATCAGGAAGATGCGTCTCTCTATCGCCACCTGGCTGCAGTTTTGCGTCACTGTCTGATGGTGTCCTGTGAGGAGGAGGAAGCTACAGATGAATTAAAGGGGTTAGTGTTGATCAATATTTTTGATTGTTCTATTACAAATACTTGAAAGTGTAATGAAAGCCCTGTCGACAGCATCTGTAGTATTAATTATCCACTAATTAAAAATGTTCATATTTTCAAAATGTGGAAATTCACAAGATCAAGGCAAACATACACAGAAAGAAATATACACGGAAAGAAGTGAAAGATAATAAAAATAATATAAAAAAATAATAGTTAATATAATATTAATATTATTAACAAAAATAATATTAATAGAATAATAATTGCAATATATTAAATTAAATTACATCTACACAGTTGTGCATTAATAGACTAGTGAATTTGGGAATCAGATCACATTTATAGTGCACTTATTAATTTGGCTGACAGATGCAAGTACTTTATTGGCATGATTGACAAGATCAACACACAAACACACACACAAAGAGAAAGAAGTGAAAGATAATAGAAAATAGTACAAAAAATAACTCCAAAAATAATAATAAAATATATACAATCAAATAGACTAGTGAATATGAGAATCACGTGTAGTGCATATATTCATTTGGCTGACAAATGCAATGAAAGACACAACTAAGACACACACAATTAATAATAGAATAATTGTAAAATTTAATTGAATTTAATTAAACAAATTGCTGGCAATAAACAGATTAGTGAATATGAGAATCAGATCACATGTGTAGTGCACATATTAATTTGGCTGACAGATGTGTAACCGTCTTCCCTCAGTATCACCTGCATCTGATCTGTCTGAGGCAGTTTTAAAAAAAAAAATGAGGAATTAGCTGTTTTTCAAAGTATTTCTCTCATATCTCTGAACTGATCACAGTATGTATGCCTCTTTAGCCAGTGTCACTGTGAGCACAGGCTCTTCCTTCGTCTGGAGCCCATACGCTTGTCCTGATCTTTCTCTCTCTCTCTCGTGCTCTCAGGCATGCAGTGAATATGCTGTCTGCTCTCCCGTTGAGCTGTCTAGACGTTCTGGTGTCTGTGCCTCTGGGTCCAGACTCACACCAGATGAACGGAGCCAACATGGACTGTGTGCACAACCTGCTCATGTACATGGAGAGGAAACTGGAGCAGGTAAAGTGAGAGCGAAAGACATAAATAAGGGAAGGATAGATTATCATAAATCATGTTTTATGATATGATATGTTGTGATTAAATCATTAATTGATCTATAAATCACACTGTAACTTCCATACTGTAACTTTCAACTCAAAATTATCCTCAACTTGTTGTGAAAGGTAGCAGACAAGAAAAATATAAGTCTATTTTACACCTTAAAGAGCCTTACAAAAAATCAGTCAATAGTAATTATTATTAATAAAGTTTGCGGTTGGTAAGTTTCTTATGCTTACCAAGGCTGCATTTATTTGATCGAAAAATACAGTAAAACAGAAATATTGTGAAATATTATTAGTATTTAAAAGAACACTTTTCTAGTGTAATATATTTTAAAATGAATTTATTTCTGTGATCAAAGCTGTATTTTCAGCATCATTACTCCAGTCTTCAGTGTCACATGATCCTTCAGAAATCATTCTAATACGCTGATTTGCTGCTCAAAAAACATTTCTGATTATTATCATTGTTGAAAACCTGTTTAATATTTCTATGGAAACTATTATACATTTTGTTTTCAGGGTGCTTTGATGAATAGAAAGTTCAAAAGAACAGCATTTATTTGAAATCAAAAATCTTTTGTAACATTCTAAATATCTTTACTGTTACTTTTGATCAATTTAATGCAGCCTTGCTGAATAAAAGTCTCCTAATTTTCTTCAAATAAAAAAAAATGTAAAAATCTTACTGACCCCAGACATTTGAATGGTAGTGCACTTGAATTTTTTAATGCATTTTTATTTATTTTGTTTAAATTTGAGAAATTTGGAACATTTAATTCTAAGGGTTAGAAAGTATGGAGAAAGGAGGAAGAAACATTTTATAACCATTTTTATATAGTTTTTCGACAATAAAATAGTGAACCTCAGAGGGAAACATTTTTTTTAGAATTATCTTATGCTTGTTCTTTGCGACAGTGGCTTTTCTAACACCATGGCGTTTCATGTGCAGGGTGAAAAGGTCAAAGAGAGACTGACCCCTGTGCTGAACCTGCTGACCGAATGCTCCAGAGCTCACAGAGACACAAGACACTACCTCAGACAACAGGCATGACTATTGTACATTATTATGAGGAAACACGTAGTCTAAAAAATATACTTTTATCAAATGTTATCAATTTATTTGTTGAATGTAGATTCTGCCTCCATTAAGAGATGCCAGCACTAAACCTGAGGAGGGAAACACCATGAGGAATCGTTTGGTCAGACTGATGACAAACCTGGACACTGAGCTCAAACATTGCGCTGCTGACCTGCTCTTTGTGCTGTGCAAAGAGAACGGTAATGCACAGAAACACACTATCACCCACAAATACCTCAATATTCTGTAAAAATACGGAATTTCCCTCCAAAAACACATTGCAATCTTAAAAATAAAGTTCCACAAGGGTTTTTTCGCAACAATACCATGGAAGAACCTTTCAGTGAACACTTTTTTTCCCTCTGAATTCAGTTTTCATCTCGCAATTCAGGTCTTTTTTGTTTCTGCCATGAAATAAAATATAAAAAAGGTAACTGCAACTTTTTATCTCACAATTCTGACTTTTCTTCTTAGAATTGTTCATTAGTATCTTGCAATTCTGAAAAAAGTCAGAATTGTGAAATAAAAAGTCACAATTACCTTTTTGTTTTTTTTTTATTATTATTATTTCCCTCCATATTAAAGAACCATTTTTCTTAGCAATAAGATTTAATATTATTTTAATATTTAAAATTGTATTGTTATGAACATTAATATTTAACAATTAATTTTTATTTTATTTTATTTTAGTAACCTGAAGAAACTATAAAGAACCTTTTATCCAATGGATGTTAAAGATTCCATAGAGGTTAAAGGCTTTTCATAGAACCATAGGTGCCAATAAAAAGACTCTTTATTTTTAAGAGTATATTTTTTTCTTGGCTACTCCAGTGAGGCGTTTTGTGAAGTACACTGGATATGGAAATGCTGCTGGGCTCTTGGCCACTAGAGGTTTGCTAGGAGGTCAAAGGTCAAAGGCCACATCATCAGGCACACAGTACTCTAGCGATTCAGACTCGGACACCGAGGAGTACCGGCAGATTAAAGACCGAGTGAATCCAGTGACGGGACAGGTGGAAGAGGAGCAGCCCGATCCGATGGAGGGAATGACAGAGGAGGAGAAAGAGGAGGAGGCTCACCGGCTCATCAGTCTTTTTAACAAACTCTCAAAGTAAGGAACTTGAAAACACCAATAAAGATTTGTACGTACATATTGTTTTAATACTCTCATATCTTTTCCTAAACAGAGATAGTATGATTCAGCCAATGGGATTGAATGAAGAGGGTCAGCTGGTGCCGCTGTCAGACCTCAGTGACCTTTCAGTGGAAGAGATGAAATCGGAGGAAGAACATGATGACCTGGAGAACGTGGAGTAGAATCGGCATACATGGGATTAAAACTGACTAGATAAAATAATAATCATATTTTAATATTATAATTATATAGTTTTAACACATAACCTCAGCTAGACATACCCTTAAGTATTTACTGAATATATCTAATTAATTAAGACACTTTAATTAATTAACATAAAACCTGTTTCAAAAGTATGGATCAATAAGATTTTTTTAAATAAATGAATACTTTATTAAGCATGGTTGCAATAAATTAATCAAAAGTGACAGTAAAGATATTTATGATGTTATAGAAAATGTTAAATGATGAAAATAAAAATGTATCCACAGAAATATTCAGCACAACTGTTCTTAACATTGAAAATAATCAGAAATATTTCTCAAGCAGCAAATTTGTATATTAGAATGATTTCTGAAGGATCACGTGACACTTAAGACTGGAGTAATGATGCTGAAAATTCAGCTTTGATCACAGGAATAAATTACATTTTAAAATATTAATATAAAAATATTCAAAATTCATTAAAATAGTTATTTTGAATTGTAATAATATTTCACAATTTTTAGAGTATTTCTTATCAAATAAAACCAGCTTTGGTGGGCATAAGAGACTTTTTTTTTAACATAAAAAAAATCTTACCAAACTTTTGAAAGGTAGTGTATACATCAATAATAAGTTTACATCATAATTATCCAATTAGTTGATGTATTTGTGTGTTGTGAAAGACTGTATGTTGTTTAAATGTGACTTTGAATGTTCATTTATTTCCTGTGAATGTAGAATCAATGATAAAACCATAGTGTGTCTGTTTCATGTAAGTTAGTTGTATCCTAAACAGGTGGCAGGACATGTTGTGGGGTTCTTGGTTTTTATTTATGTTGTGTGGCTCCGCCCACAGTCAGATCTCATTGGTGCAAAATCCCTCCCCACATAGCTGAATATTAAATGTTATACTGATGTGTGAAACAGTTTGATTGATTCATTGAATAGAACTGGCTCAAATGACTCACTCGCAAATCTGATATCACGGCTTGGCAACAGGTTTTAATGAAATGAAATGTTTTGGAACAGAGCATAACTACATCAATGTATATTCTAGAATAGAAATTTTCTTGACTTTTCCATGACTT
Source organism: Spinibarbus caldwelli (assembly GCA_039654775.1). NCBI lineage: Eukaryota > Metazoa > Chordata > Actinopteri > Cypriniformes > Cyprinidae > Spinibarbus > Spinibarbus caldwelli. Next base: position 26,802,258 of record CM077256.1, on the reverse strand, counting down.
TGAAGAACTAGCATGCTTTTCTAGGCCTGAAAACACATAAAAATCCCTGAAATTTCCAGGTCATACATGACCATGATACTAAGTGCAGACCTTTTAGTTCATATCAGCTGAAAAAGAGGAAGAAACACGACACGTCAATGGAACAACAGTTCACATTCAGTTCAGATTACTGTCAAAGATATAATAACAATGAAATTCAGGTCAAGAAAAGACTGAAGAGCATACTGTAAATAGACATCATCATTCAATCTGACACAATATTGTGTAAGAGAACTGTGGTAGTGTAAAAACAGACTCGAAAAACATATTAGACTTGGATTTTAGCAGTTTTTGTTTTGTTTCATTTTTGTTATTTCATCATAGCACACAACACATCCATTTTAAAAATGACCCTACTTGTAAACTTATCTTTGTATTTTTATCTTCTGAATCATTGAAAATTCATTTGTACAATTACTGAAATTCTGCTCTGCAGTATTAGTCCACACACCTTCAGTAAACACAATTAACCATTAAGTCACCACTAAGTAAACTGTTTAAGAAATTTGTTTCAATTTAGGAGCCCAGTAAATGTGCAGTCAAGTCTTTCCGCTCGGTCACAGTCAATCTTTCTAACACAACTCCATCATTTGCTCCAGAGAGAGCTGGAGCTCCACCGACTGCAGTGAAGACGCCCCGTTTGCGACAGCCATTGTCTTCAAATGCTCCAGAGAAGTCAGAATAACCTAAACAAATGAGAGAAGGAGAGAGTGAATGGAAAAGATGACAATAAATCATGATATATATATATATATATATATATATATATATATATATATATATATATATATATATATATTTAAATTTTATTTAATTAAAAAAACTACACACATATATATATATATATATATATATATATATATATATATATATATATAACAGTTTAACGCGTTAACTTAATTAATTAGTTAGAAAAAAATAATGCGATTCAAATATTTTAACGCAGTCAACGCACTGGCCCCGCCCCCAGACCTTTACATCATCTTACATTTCATACAGTTGACTGCTGACAAATATGATGCAACTCCACAACTCCATAAATACAGTTATGCCCTAAAATTCAAGATATTGGTGCAAAAATGCCTCTGTATGTGTTTTTGCCTCATATTTATATCACACGATAAGCGATATCACAGGAGCAGCAAGAGCGTATCACACGAGTGCTGTTTGTCCCGATCACAAGTTTAAATGTGATTTTATACAACAGTAAATAAGAAGTTGATATTGTGTTCTAATTTAAACACAATATTATGTGTTTTTGCTCAGTTTTGCAGAGAACATTACCTTTAAAGCCATAGCAGAATTGTTGTGCACAGCGGTGTTTAGTTTCTGAATGAATCCGCGTTTTGAACGAATCGTGTGAATCGATGATTCAGAGGCCCATTCATAAACAGAGCCATTTACTTCAATCCTGAATGAATCAGCCGTTTGAACGAATCGAATGAAAGACATTTACCGCAACCTGCTGGCAGAATAAATTTCTTATTTAGAGTATCTTTTTATTATTATTATTTAGAGTATCATTTAATTAATAATAACAACAATAAAAATACACTAACGGAACAGTTCACCCAAAAAAAATTTAATTCTGTCATCATTTACCCTCAAGTCATTTCAAACCTTTCTTTTGCGGAACATTAAAGAAGGTATTTTGAAGACGGTTGGTAACGAAGCTGTTTAGTTACCAGTGACTTTCAAACAACACGTTTCTCAAATTCTCTTATTTTTTTTATTTTCCATAGTTTATGTTAGGCCGTTGTTGTCACAGTGCACACACGAGGGAAGCGAGGAGACGAGGGTAAACTCAAAATACAGTCTTTAATTATATCCAAAACAGACAAGACAAGAAAAGAGAAGACAAGACAAGGCACGGCACGGCAGGGCTGACACACAGGAACACCGGGGGTAACGAGTAGACCAGACGAAAATGAACAGAACAGGCAGGAACTAAATACACATAATAATTAACACACACAACTGAATGAAATCATATACAATCAAACTAGACAAGGACAGGAACAGGAAGGACCAAATAAGGGCATGGAGGGAAACACATGACACACACTACATACATGAATGACAGTTGTAGCCTAAATGTTTACGTGTAATAATTTTTTTGTTGAATCAAATATTTCTAAAGCTACAATTTGTAATGTCTACTTTATACTTTCTCATTTAACACAAAAATAGCTTTTAATAATCTTTTGTGGGTATTTTCACAAATTTATTTTGCGATTAATTAATCGAAACATCATGTAATTAATTAGATTATATATGCATACTTAAACTTCAGAAAAAATGTATAAAAAATTTTTATGGAGTGTAATATCTGAAACATCAGGCTTTTATGGCTTATATAGTATGATATAGTAGGAAAAAACACAATTTTATATGCAAAAATATGCAATTTAGTGCAGATGTAGATATATATAAGATGAAATTGTGATAGCTTGTAATGTAAATCAATGGGCCTTTTATAACAGCATAAATGCATAAACATAAAATGCATATAAATCAATTGTCACTATATCTCTTAATAATATGTCTTAGTAACATGATATTTAATGCTTAGTTTTATGATCAAAGCTCTGTAGATTTTATTGTGGGGGGGCAAACATTTAATGCAACATTTTTACAATTATAATAAAATGCATTTTACTTGCTATAAATGTGAGATCGATCAATCAGATGACAAACAGCATGAACCAGATAGTGTTCAACATGTTTTGAGCATGTTAATAAATTAGAGGCCTTAGAAATTTGCATATAACACAGTAGGGCTTATGGTTTATATTAAATATCTAAATATTACAAATAAATATTTTAAATATTAAAACAATAAATAGAAAAATTATTTTGCCCAGTCCTAACCTCTATCATGATGAGTTTCTTCTCCCACGGCTTCATTTTGGGGTCAGGCCACTTCTCTCCCAGAAAGAAATAAAGAGCGCAAGAAGGAGATTCGCAGCTTGTCTGCATAAACTCCATCAAACCTAAAGGAATAACATCATCAGATATCCAGAAAACTTAAGTAAATTAAATTAAATTTATTTAAATTTAATTTAATTTATGAAAAAACAAACATACATAAAACTAAATTTAATCATGCTACCCGACCCATGTGTAAATTCTGTATAAAGGCATTTTTGTACCATTTTCATACTTATGTTCCTGTATGGAAATAATAATATGAAAAAGAGTTCTAAAGCCACTTTTTAAAAATGTCTACGACGATTTACTCCTTGATTTACTCATCTGACTTTTTTCACCTAATATTGTCATTACTGCAGTTAATAATCAGCATATCATGTAACAATTTGTTTTTCAAAAATTTTATCAATCAATAGGTCTTAAATAAAACGGCTGGGAGAAATCTGAGGTTTAACACGGTATAACCTGATATATATCACCTGATATATAATCTCTGAAGAAGTAGATGGCTTCAGGGTTGTTTTTAGAGAGCTCTCTTGGTGTTTGGCTATTTTCATATTTGCATAGACCCCAATAGGTCCTGCTCAATCCCCAACGGTGACCCCAAACCACACCATCCAATCTCCTGATCTCCAGACCACCCAGATTATTCAGAATTTCATTCGTATGCTTGGCCTGGATCTGATCCAGGATACCTTCTGGAACAGGTAGTTGGACCACTGGTAGATCAGCACTGCCCATCAGGTTGGACTCGTCACTGTGGGAGTTAAAGGTATAGAGTTTCTAGATTTATTTAATCAGGGACAATGCACATTAATAGTACATAACATTATGCAAAATGCGCCAGATTTAGCCAACACTGGCTAATTTTCATCCGTAGTCCCTTTCATCTGCTAATTTAAAGATCAATGAATCAAGTACAAAAATACCAACATGTTTCCCTGATACATCAGTCTGAAACCAGTGTCATTCTCCACCAACTGTTCCTTCACCATCTTCCCTTTGTAATAAACCTTAATCAGAAAAAATGTCTCTGTGAAGAAAACGTATGAACAGAAATAAAGCTGTGTGAGTAATCAAACACCAGTAATTGATGTGAATATGTGATGATCTTGGGATACACCTACCCAGTTTTGGCATAGGAACGCTACCCTGATGACCCACGCCTTCACCATCCGGTTGATACGCAGCTGTCGCCCCCTCAGGCGGCGAAATCTGCCCCAAATCACCAACACCACCCTCAGGTGAAGAAAAGGGTGCATGAGCGTACCCTTGATAATGGATCTGGGTTTCTGGACATGGACTGGTTTCTTGGAAGAGTCCTTGATCATCAAGCCCCAGATATAACTCATCTGGATTCCAAACTTCATGAACTGGAACAAAAATGGAAAGGCTGTACACATACACAATACACAGTACACTGTCCTTTAAATCATTATGTATGTCTTATGCTCACCAATGCTGCACTTATCACATAAAGTAAAAGCATCAATGTTCTGAAATATTATTGCAGTTTAAAAGAACTGTTTTCCATTTGATTAAATCTTGAAGTGTAATTTTAGAATGTGTAATTTTTTTCACAAATTTAGAATGATTTCTGAAGGATCATATGACACTGAAGACTGGAGTAATGATGCTGAAACTCAGCTTTGCATCACTGGAATAAATTACATTTTAAAATATATTACAATAGTAAACAGTTCTTTTAAATTATAATAATATTTCACAAAATTACTATTTTTACTATATTTTTAATCAAATAAATACTTAAATGCAGACTTCAGTGAACATAAGAGACATCTTTAAAAACTCATTCCATTCCATAACTTATTTCCATTTGACAGATAGTGTGTAGGTATATTTATATATATATATATATATATATATACACACACACACACACACGCACAAGAAACTTGCCTCCTTCCAGGGTGGATGGATATACAATAAAACAGTTCTTTAAAAGTTTAAAAGTACTTTATTGGCATGATTGTAAAATAAAAAATAAATGAAAAAATAAAAAAAATACTAGTTTACTATAACACTATAGCATAAAATATTATATTAAACATTATCCAGCCATATACAGACTAAAAAATAAAGGTAATCAAATCAATTAATCAACAGCATATTATGCTTTGTACTATAACCTGCTATAATAATAATAATAATAATAAATCATCTTTTCTGGTCTTATTAATCTACCTTGTGATGGACTTTCCTGAAGTTTTAGTCCCGTGAAATCTTGCTCCAAACCTTGGGGTGGATGTGCTAAGAAAAAAAGTAAAAGTAAAACACACTGTCATCACAATGAAAGGTCTACCTCACAAATATATAACAAATGCAAGGCTGGATGTAAAATGCTTTCTTACTAGGGAACACGTCGCTATCATCCACATGTAGTTCTGGTGAGAACTAAAAATGGAAAACAAATTTCCCAAGTCAGTGTGTGTATGTCTTATCTGATGCCGCAGGCTGTCTATTTGAGAGAGCTTTAAAGAAAAAACAGACAAATATGATGAAACAGATACTCACATCAGTCTCTTGAGAGCCCTCAGATCCCGAAGCTGGAGAGGAGAGAAAACAAATATCAGATTTAAGAGTTCAATCAATCTTCTTAATGGTAGCAACCACAAATGTAATGTTTCCTACCTGCCGAATGAGGTTCAGATGGAAACTGAAAGACTTTATGTGGATTAGCGGCATCGTTCTTGTTGTCAAAGATCATCTTGAAGCCTTTAGCACGAAGAGCACTACGGAAGTTTCTTTTCCAAACAGAGTGATCTCCGTTTATCCTCCCATCTCCAGCAGCGCTCGTCTGAGCCCACGCCTGACGGGACAAAATACAGATATCTGAAGAAAAGTACTCCTACAATGACATCTCATGGTTATACCATGGTTCTTTGATATACACTTTTGTAGTGAATGATTTATATTGATATAGGTATTGGTACTTCAAGATACTTCAAAAAAAATCTACAATGCATTACTTACATTAAATGTAATATGTGGTGTTGCTTGATTATAATATAAATGTATACATGCTGATTTTAATGGGAGTGTAGTAATTCTTATAAGGTAGTTAAATATACCACTGAATTACCATGGTATTATTATTACCTTGGGGTACTTGAAATAATTTAATAATACTTAATTTTTACTCATGTAAAATACCATCCCTTGTATAAAAAAAAACAAACAAACCAAAAACAAAACTGAAATATATACTCTTTAGCATACTTTTAAAAAGAGTACTCATGGAAATAATATACTTTAAAAAAATTTGTTCTTTTCACAAGGGATTCCACATAAATATGGTACATTAATAATTGTTTTGAAATAGGGTCTTCTGCATATACATGTATTAATGATGCATGACAAGTAAAGTTTATTTTCACCTTGAATATGAGGACATCATCACTGTTGGAGTCCTGTCTTAAAGCATGCTTCCAGGGAATGCTAAACTGTCTTTGTTCTTTACCGGTCCAGCACACTCCAGGATAATTTCCACTTTGGATTTGTTCATACAGCCAGGGCACGAAGAGTGGTTTTGGTTGAGCCATGATGCAATCAGACTATAATCTCCAAACCATCAATGAACCTGCATAAACAACACAACCCAAAACCAAACTGAAATATCCTTATAATCATCTACAAACTCTCACAACTGCATCAAAAATACAGTACTTTCTTCTACTGAGCTCATGAACTTAATAAAATACAATTACAAACACTTTATTACACATCAGTTAACATTTTCATTTTAAAAATAACCTCTTAGGAAGACATTCTGTATAAATAATGCATAATATGATCTCTTGATTCATATAAGGTTAAGTGTAACAACAACACCATTCCATTTAATCGTCCCTTACCTTTCTTTAATCGTATAAAGCAAAATCGAGTGTTCTGTGTCCTCTTGTGTTGATCAGAGAACGATGAGACGAGTTTGCTTGTCAGTGCTGCTTTAATACTGAATTTTATTCAACAGATTGTGTCTTACGATCAGGTGTTAAACATTACTCGAGAAACCAACGTCAGTTTCGATTTCCCCTTTTGACGTCACGTTTGAAGTTTTTGTTTTTTTTGTTGTTTTGTTTTTTACCTTTGATGACCACTAGATGGAGGAGACGACCATTCAAAAGAAAATCTCTTTTGATATGAGTATTAAATAGGTTTGAACAACGTGAAAATCAGTAATTTTTTAAAATATATTGTTGTATTCATACAATGACTGTATCAGTACACATCAGATTTATTTCTATTTATTTTATAAGAAATTTGAGGAAGAGCTGTACTTCCCTTCAGTTATCATAATAATCCTGCCATATATATATATATATATATAAAATGAAGTGCTTAATAATGCACAAAAACCTGTACACGCCTATTAGTATTTGCTATTATGAATAGTTTCCACATTTTAAAATAATCATCAAAATCGTGACCAAAAATGTCAATCTGTTACAAATGTAACATTGTCTTTATATAAAAGGCTATTAGGGTCATGCAATGCACTTTCTGGCTTTGCATATTTGCTATTTTATGTAAATTGTTGGTCATAGTTGTACTTTCTTGTTCTGAAAATATTCCAAACCATTTCTGGCTATTTATTATCAGAAAAGGATAGACATTTTTGAATTTAAAACATAAATAAATAAAGTTTCTGGCTGGAAATACCCTGCTGCAAAGGAAAGGAATTGTTAAAGAGAAGATAGAACATATGGTGTAGAACAACAAATAATAAACAATAACAGCAAAAGAGGAACTGTAATGAAGTCACGGCCAAAGTTCAAGAAAAAGTACAAACCTTTGCATTTAGTCATTTAGGGAAGAAAGTTCTGTGGAAGCATAAAAAAAAAAAACGGTTTCAAAAGATCTGACTTGACTGTGATTTTTACACCTGTCACAACAGTTAGTTTCCAGTGAATGGAGACCTCTCGCCTGAGGAGAAAAGCAGCGTCTCATTTGACACAAAGTAGTCGTTGATGGTTTTATTTGTTTGTCAAATACAGGGATAGTCCATGTACAGAAGAACTGGGAGATTTTTGTCAAGAGCTGTACAATATTTACACAAAGGCTTTACTTTTGAAAGAAGCACAGTATTAGATTGTTCCAAAATAATACTCAGAATACAGACAAAAGACAAACAAATAAAAACAAATTTCCATTTTAAATAGTACTAATACATAATCCCTCCCTAATGGGAACCAGACGCTTCGCTCTCACTTTCAATTCCATTTATTTTCTCTGTAGAATGCACTGCAATAATACCGTTTGTGTAGCTTGAATAGTTCGTTCTACTCTGACTTTCTCTTCTCTTCTGTAACAGATAAAAACGATAATACATTTTCCATGGTATCTACCCAACTTGGATGAGCAAAAAGGAAGACGGCTCAGAATGTGGCAATAAGATCCATTTATAACATCTGAACGAACATTATTTGAACCGTTTTATATGAAGCATCACTGGTTTGTATTGTATGTGCGAACTCCTGTTAAAAATGTCTTTATAAATAATAAAAATGTATTACTTTAGCTCACTTGTTTCACGCGTGTAGACTAAAGCGTTGACTGTCATCACGTCGCTGCACGCATCTTTTCCCGTGACTGCTTTCCCATCTGCGCTCGTTTATAAAACAGAATCGTCACGCTCTCTCTCGCTTTCTCTCTCTCGTTTCAGAAAAAAAGCTGGAATAAAACTGCTATTGTCTTAAAAAATTATTCGTGTAAAATTCAGTAACAGACTTCCTCCTAGTGTCGACGCGAAGCGAACTCCTCCTGTCAGTAATTCCTGCGATTCCAAAGTATAAAGACTCCACACAGTATATTCCTTCAACTGTAGCTCCATGGCTCTGTGTACCATTTCCTTCGGATTCAGTGGAAATTCGGTAAAGTCGGATCTCAGTTTGGTCACATCCATTTGCCTGAACGTTCAGGAGGGATCCTGCATTTTTGCAGACGTTTGTAAAGAGTTAATGAAGTTACCGTCCTCTTCTGTCGCCGTTTAAAAGAAAGATCTCTGTAGGAGGAGGAGGACAGGAGAGCTAGGCAACAATAAATCCAGCTTCTTTGTACATCGAGGCCTCCTTGATTCCTCAACGTTTCTCCTTTTTCATGTTTCCTCTCTGTCTTAAGCTTTGGTGCTGAGGGTCATCAGCTCTAAGAAGGAGTTGAAGAGCGTCTCCAGCCAGCTCTGATTGGCCATGCACTGCTGAACAACTTCCTCTTGTCCAGGGTCTTCTGAAGCCTGCTCTATAGTGTTCGTCTGAAAGAAAAGATGGAGAATTTCACTGAAGATTTGCATGGCGTTTGTTTGCTGCAGCTGCTTATGAGAAATGCAGTTTCTTACCTCTTTCTTACAGTGTAAGAAGGTATGATATTTATAATGATGCAGCGAATGGTAGAGACTGTAGAGTCGACATGTTTCTGTTGACAACTTGAGGTCCTGGACGAGACAGGAATGGTGATATGTTAGTATCTGAATTCTTTTATTGTTTCTGTTAATTATTAGGGCTGTCAATGTATTCAAAATATTTTTATATTTATTTAATTATACGATATGCTGTTCGTGTTCCGTCTTTCTCTACAAGTTAACTAAACAAAAGAAAAAACAAGTATGATAAGTATATATTGTCAGATATTAGTTAATAAAGTTAATAAAATTATTGTAATAATTGAATAATTTAACACTGAACATCTATTTATTGACTTATAAAATATACCACCATTCAAAAGTCTAGTTGCTAAGATATTTTTGAAAAATGTCTCTTTTGCTCAGCATGGCTGCATTTATTTGATCGAAAATACAGTAAAAATAGTAAAAGTTAACAATGAAATTTGCAAAATATTATTGCAATTTAAAATAACTTCTATATTTGTTCTAACATATTTTAAAATCTAATTTATTGCTGTGATCAAAGCTGAATTTTCAGCATCATTACTCCAGTCTTCAGTGTCACATGATCCTTCAGAAATCATTCTAATACGCTCATTTGCTGCTCAAGAGACATTTCTTATTAATATTAATATTGAAAACAGTTGTCCTGTTTCATATTTTTGTGGAAACAGTGATACATTTTTTTCTGGAATTGTCACTTTTGATTAATTTAATGCAGTTTTGATGAATAAAAGCATTTTTTTTTAATTATAATAAATAAAATAGAAAAAAAAATAGAAACAAATAAATAAATAAATTACAAATTGACAGCCCCATTAATTATATTTAAAAATAAAGGGGTGGGGCTATGGGAAGCCGCCATAATCAAATCAGATTCAGAATTCTGCAGCAAAAAAATAAGTTTTTGTTGACCTGTGGTTTGGGAACACTCTTTTTGATGCGGTTCAGGGTTTTGCGGTTGTAGCATTCGCCACCCAGTCTGACCCTCACCGTCCCCGAGTCCAGGGGCTCCGCCGTTATCTGAGGGAATGTGTGAAGAGCTTCCTGTGGAGCAGAAACGGAAGGAAATTCAGTGAAAAATGATCAGATCCTTGAAAGATCCTTGAATTTAGCTTTTAGAATATTAAAGTCTTCATTTAAATTTAAAAGGAATATGTGAATTCAGTTTGCACACATGAGAAACAACTTTATGTGCTGTAAAAGTATAGTGATATTCAGAATTATAGTAACACAATATGAGAGATTCAAATCTAATCATAGTACGCCACAGACTGCCTTGCATAAATTAGTATTTCATGCTGTATATGCTTTAGGGCTCAGAGTCATGTGAGTTTAATGCTTTACTGTGCAGTTCTGTAACTTCATTCAAAATCAATGAATTCAAATCTGTGAGTCTCTCTGCACTGTTTTTAATTATCCAGCAGCTAAGAATGCGTTGTGAATTCTCATTGTGAATATACGGTAGCAAGACACTATGTATAATGCAACTAGTGTCTAAAACAAGGTGGAAGAAGAAATCACCACAGTAATGTCTGAAAAGTAGGTAATTTAGCATACTGAATAATCAGTTGAAGGCTTTTATTTCAGGAACAGAGATTTTTAAGTGTAGGGTTTAATTTAATGGCATTACAAGTGCTCAAGGCTGCCACCTACAGGCTTCATTTATTTAATTTGTAGAACAGAAATTAATATCCAAGTATTTTATATAGATATTTAACGTTTATCTTCTGTCCTTAGTCTGAATTCTTTTCATATATTACATTCTGCTCATATTCTATGCAGGATGAAGAAAACGTGAGAAATAAATCAACTAAGAAAAACATTATATGAAGTCCTTGAAAAAAAAAGATGCTGAAAAAGTGCTTGAAAATCCTTGATTTTCAAAATGTGGTCCCTGTTGCCAAGGGACATGAAAGAGAAACTGAGCAATTGAATAAAAAAAAAAAAAAATCAAGCAAGCACAAATAATAACGTGAAGTACCTGGTGCTGAGAGTTGATATTGACTCTTTTCAAAAGCTTCTTCTTCTGCTCACTCAGAAGGCTGTCGATCTTGCGCATTGGAGGAAGATAGAGCTCATCTGAAATAACCAATAATGCAAGGAGAAGGGTGAATTTCATCTCATGTTCAGGTAATGACAGAGCGCTACAGTCAGTCTGGGAGGTAATCACATTCGCTTACCTTCTGTGTCCTCTAGAGCCTGAATCATGTCCGGGTCAAGAGCCGTACTGACCAGCATCTCCACGTAGCTCCGGTACATCTCACGCATTGCACGTGTGTTCAGGCCCACTTTTACTGAGACTGCCAGACAGATACACATTGAGTTATATTCACATCAACACACTAATCATAACTGTACACTGCCTACTTTTTTGTCACATGACTGCATTTTTTTTACTGTGTAAAAATCAATTTGCATTAGAACTGCACAAAAACAAGTCATATTTCACCTAAAAAAGAATTCATAACTGTAAAAGTCATAACTGTATACTGCCTATTTTATGTCACATGGCAGCATTTTTTTAAATCTATGTAAAAAGTCCGTTTGCATTAGAATTGCACGAAAACAAGTCACATTTCACCAAAAAATGCAAAGAAAAAAAAGAATTTATATTTTATAAAAAGAAAATTAAGCATATATTTAAGTCAAAAAGGGTAAGAAAATTACATTTTTCAGACAATATTTTCATGAAAATTATGCCTTTCACAATTCCTCCTACAAAATTTGGATTACCGTAATGCACATAAAAGTTTTCATGTTATGTTTTTTTTATATATATATATATATATATATACACACATACACACACACACACACACACACACACATATATATATATATATATATAATTTCCATCATTCTTGATGTTTCTTAGAAAAAATGGCTGTAATGCAATTTTAAATGTTATATTAAAATCTGCATACATTAAGAACAAAAACTCTAGGTGAAATAATTTATAATAATTTAATTTTCAGATTATGAAAATAAGAATAACTTTGTTTGCAGTACAGTAATGAGAAATAAAATCAAGCAAATAATGTCACAATGCAAAAAAATCTGGTACAAATTATTATTACAATTATTTTTTTATTTTTTTTTAGGCTTTTAATTATATGTTGCTATAATGTAAATGGACTGTGAGTCAATAAAGTTGAATTGAACTATATGCTTTTCCTTTTTATGCAAAACATACTTTGCTATTTTTTTTTCTTTTAATTTCAGGGTAAAATATAATATATGAATATAGTTTCAACAGATTCATCTTTCATTTTTTTTTTTTTTTACTTTTTGGTACAAATGTCTCAATGATAAATAAAAACACAGATTTAAGATGGTTGTAATGGTTTTCTGTTAATTCGCCACATTGCACATTTTAGCAGATGTATGCCATACATGTTAAAAGTATACTCACTTTCATCCTCACTTGCTGAGGAGTCTGAGTCTGAGGACGAGGGTACTTCCTTCAGCCACATCCTGCGTTTCTTGGGCGGAGGTTCAGCCTTCACCTTTGGTGGCTGAGGTTTGGCAGAGCGTTCAGTCTTCTTCTCCTGTCCACCGCCCCTCTTCTCCTCCTTCACCTTCCCTCGTTCTGTCACCACTGCCCGTTTCTCAGGTTTCTGAGGTGGCGGAGGAGGAGGTGAAGCTTTCTTCTCTTTTTCTTTCTCTTTCTTTTCTTCCTTCTCCTTGGTTTTAAGCACTTTTTCTTTGTCCCGCTGTTCCTTTGGCCGAATGTTGTTTTTCTCTCGGCTTTCCCGCGGCTCCTTAATCTTCTCTCTGTCTTTTTTAGTCCTCTCCAAGGGAGCCTGGTTATTGGGGGGTGGCGCTAACTTCGGGAGTGGATGAGACTGTCTCCTAAAAAGTAAAAAACAACACTCTTATCAAGCATGTCAACAGTACAAACCTTGCAAACTATCCTACCCTAGATGAATAAAAATAAGGGCCATCAAAGGGACATTAACTATTACAGTAAATATATTAGCATCCACACCAACATATGACAGAGTGCTGTTTATTAAGTGTGCATTGCAGTAGCAGCGTCTGCCACTTTAAATGCTCAAGCTCTTTAAGGTTGGCTGGATTCTGATTGGCTGTCTATGTTTTTATCTTTCATCAGCTGGAAAAAATGTTCTGAAAGTGATTCCAGTGTTATCGTTCCTCTATTTCCTTGTTTTTACAGCTGTGATGTGGATTTCCCTGTTCTCATAAAATTAGTATGACTGTTATAACGTTATTGTTATGGTCCTTGGTGCGAACAGCTCTTTACATTGTAACTTTTACACTGACAAAAAGGATGTGTCTGAAATCTGAAAAATGCTGCTCTCACTTGTAGTACGATGAGGCAACAAGATATGCCAATCTAACACTTGCGCATCATCCTGTCTACAAAGATGCCTTCATCTGCTGGGCTTTTTAAGAGATCTATATGCCTATATTTTTAAGAGATATACATTTCTCACAATCCTGTGCATGCAGTTCAATGGCTGGTGGAAAAAATTAAAATATTGCTGGAAAGAGTCAATTTGGAAGCTGAAAGGAGTAACGACTAAACACAGTTTCAATAAAGCTCATTTGACTCATAATGCATTGGTGCCTTGATAGTCTGTCTGAACCCAGTTTCTTTACACTTAAAGGGATAGTTCACCCAAAAATGAAAATTCTGTCATTAATTACTCACCCTCATGTCGTTCCAAACCCATAAGACCTCCGTTCATCTTCAGGAAAACAAATTAAGATATTTTTGTTTGAATCCGAGAGCTCTCTGACCCTCCCATAGACAGCAAGGGTCCTTACACGATCAAGGTCCAGAAGAGTACCAAGATGACAAAGTAGTCCATGTGACATCAGTCTGTCAACTGTACAAAAATAACGACAAGGCATGTGTTCAACGTCATCACGCTGGATCTAGATCAGCCCTTGCGCTGCCACGCACTTGCGTCATGTACTGTTGTGAACGCGCGGTCAGAAGAGAAACAGTAGAGACAAAAATGTGGAATAAAATCGTTATTTTTGTTTTCTTTGCGCAAAAAGTATTCTCGTGGCTTCGTAAAATTACAGTTGACAGACTGATGTCACATGGACCACTTTGTCGATCATCTTGGTACTTTTCTGGACCTTGATCGTGTAAGGACCCTTGCTGTCTATGGGAGGGTCAGAGAGCTCTCAGATTCAAACGGAACGAGATGAGGGTGAGTAATTAATGACAGAATTTTCATTTTTGGGTGAACTATCCCTTTAAATGTTGTCTATCAAGTCATTGCCTCATTGACTTGACATGACAGCAAGATAAAGAGGTCAAAGTACCTCAGGTTGACAGTCGGTCTGTGCCAGGGCTTACGGGAACAGACCCTCACATAGTCTTTTTTGTTTATATTTTCCAGAAACTTCACATACAGCCGCTGGTAGCGCTTTTTAGCATCCCCGAAGTAACCCAGATACTGAGAGGAAGCAGAGAAATTGAGGAGAAGGGGACAAAAGAGGACATAACATTAGAAACTTACAGTGACACAACTTAAAATTCACCTGATACAAATGCAAAAACAAAACAAAGCAGAGAATCACCCATCACTTAAAAGGATAGTTCAGCCAAAAATGAAAATTCTGTCATTAATTACTCACCCTCATGTCGTTCCAAACCCATAAGATCTTCGTTCATCTTCGGAACACAAATTAAGATATTTTTGATGAAATCCGAGAGCTTTCTGACACTGCATAGACAGCAACGTAACTGCCACGTTCAAGGCCCAGAAAGGTAGTAAGGACACTGTTAAAATAGTCCATGTGACATCAGTGGTTCATCCATAATTTTATGAAGCTATGAGAAGAAATTTTTGATTGAAGTCATTATTTTTTTTTCTTTGTGCACAAAAAGTATTCTCGTAGCTTCATAAAATTAAGGTTGGACCACTGATGTCACATGGACTATTTTAACAATGTCCTTACTTCCTTTCTGGGTCTTGAACGTCTCAGTTGCATTGCTGTCTATGCAGGGCAGAAAGCTCTCAGATTTCATCAAAAATATCTTAAATTGTGTCCCGAAGATGAACAAAGGTCTTGCGGGTTTGGAACGACATGAGAGTGAGTAATTAATGACAGAATTTAAATTTTTGGTGAACTATCCCTTAAATGTTGTGCTGATAAATAATGTACTATCTAATATGTCCATTTCAAATTACTAGATTATTTACACTTATGCATTTGGCATATGCTTTTATCCAAAGCAACTTTGCATTGAAGGCATACATTTTATCAGTTCACTCATTCCCATGACCTTGGGGTTACTAGCACCATGCTCTACTGGTTGAGCTACAAGAATGCTAAATTTTTTACGTTTCTGAAAAAAATTGTGCTTAATGCCACAATGCTAGAGTTTTTTGTGGTTGTTCGTGGTGTTATAAATAGTAATTTGATAGAGTGCTGCATAGGTGAATGAGATTAGACTTTCATTTTCCATCAGACAAAAATAGAAAGTCTGCTCATTCTGAAAATTAATATTAACTTTACAAGTACAAATTTTGTAAAACCACAATAATAACAGTGATGCTTGCCATGGCAAACAGCACTAATAAATAAGAGCTGAACATATGTAGCAAACAGTGAAAATAACTGAAACACTGTGTGCAGCTTTTTACAAATGATGTGATCGGTCATGACTCACATTACTAGTGGCACAAAACTGTCTCTGTCCATCCTTGATCTCAGGGGAAAACTTCTGCAGCAGAGCTTTCTGCACACGCCAAATGGGAGGGGGCTCTCGTCCTGTCTGCAGGGCCAACTAGGAAGAGACACACGAAATTAAACCTACATACTGCATCACAAATAATACACAGGCTGGCAAAGATCCAAAAAAGAAACAGAATGCACTGATGTACCTTCAGACTCCTGATGTCCTCAATCCGCACCACAAACTCATCTCTCTCTCTGAAAATACCCTCGCCTCCACTCTCACTCTCATCCTCATCAGTCTCGCCAACAATGGCAGCACCGCTCTGTTTCTGTGCCAAGTGCAACGGTAGGATCTGAGGCGCAGGGGGATCTTCAGGGGAGGCGGGCTCTGTGATGGCTTCCTGTACCGGAGGTGGACTGGGTGAGGGAGGGCTAGAAGAAAGAGGAGGCTCTACAGGAGGAGGAGGTAGAGGAGAGAGGACAGGCACAGACGAAGCCTCAGGACTGGGTGGAGGCGAGGACTGTTGTGGTGGCAATTTCTGAGAGGGGGAAGGATTGTCCTCCTGTGGAGGGAGAGGAGAGGGAAGGGGGAGGGGTGGAAGCGGTGATGGTGAGGAGGTGGAGGAGGGAGCAGGGGATGATGGGGAAACTGGTGGGAGAGATGGGGGAGCTTGAGCTTCAATAGCTTCTTTGGGTGAGTCTGCAAGAGAGAAGGGTACCTTTACATTTTCAAACACCCACAGTATTAACAAAATAACAGCAAACAAGTATTCAACTGTGTCTTAATAATGCCCTATTTCAAAGGGATAGTTCACCCAAAAATGAACATTAGCTGTGTCCGAAACCGCTCCCTATCCACTATATAGTGCACTATATCGAGTGTCAGCCATTTTGTAGTGCTGTCCGAATTCTGAGTGAACGACTTCATTCCCTACATTCGTTCACTACTTTTTACCCACAATGCATTCTGATTTCGAGTGTACAACCGATGTACACTCGCTGAAGCACTATTTCCCACAATACAATGCAGAGAACCGACGAGCTGGAAGAGAACGGGAGCAAGCGAGTTTGAATGAGAGATGCCGTTTAATTTACAAAAATGATTATAATTTGGTTGATATTTAAAAATGTTCGTTGGTAGCCTATTCATTCTGATGTCAAATTAACGGTCGCCTGAGGGCACTCTACGGCCATTTGTCTTCTTATCTATGTGCAAAAACGCTGCTCGGGAGAGTTTCAAGATAGCTACTACAAACAATAAATATACATAAAATTATGAACATGCGCTTATGTGAGTTTATTTTTGTTGACAATATTTTAATAGTATTTAATGATTATGACCATGTAAGCATTACAAAACAAATGAAACCACAAAGCTAAATATAAAGTCATTTTAAGTGTTATTGCAATTAATATTATTTTCTAAAATGAGGTACATGTAATAAAAAAAACATACATATGTGATGATGTTTTTGCAACAGCCAAGTCTCACGCGCAGTGTACACGTCACCATCCAAATCCGTTCACTTCATTTCGTTCACTCCTTCTGATATAGTTCACTCAACTGCCATACACTATATAGGGATTAGTGAATGAGTGAACGAGTGAGCGATTTCAGACACAGCTATTCTGTCATTAATTACTCACCCTCATGTTGTTCCAAACCAGCAAGGGAACTACCACAAGGCGCAGAAACATAGTAAGGACATCGTTAAAATAGTTCATGTGACATCAGTGGTTCAACCTTAATTTTATGAAGCTACGAGAAAACAAAAATAACTATTAACAAAATAAAGAAAACAAAAATAACTATTCAACAATTTCTTCTCTTCCAGTCAGTCTCCGAGTACCACGACGCATATGTGTGTATCTGACTGGAAGAGAAGAAATTGTTGAATAAAGTCGTTACTTTTGTTTTCTTTGCACACAAAATATATTCTCGTAGCTTCATAAAATTACGGTTGAACCACTAATGTCACGGGCTATTTTAACTATGCCCTTACTAAGTTTCTGGACCCTGAACGTGATAGTTCCCTTGCTGTCTATGCAGGGTCAGAAAGCTCTCGAATTTCATCAAAAATCTTCATTTTTTTTCCCGAAGATAACCGAAGGTCTTACGGGTTTGAAACTACATGAGGGTGAGTAATTAATGACAATTTTCATTTTTGGGTGAACTAACCCTTTAACAAAGCACAAGTGTTTGCAAAAGCTGCTTAATTTATCCTACTTTCCAAAAATGACCCTCACCTCCAAATTTAGAGACACTCAGCAGCTCCATATCTGGGACTTTCTCTTTCTCTTCCTTGTCTTGCTCCACAACCTCGTCTAGATCCTTCTCTTTTTCTTCCAATTCTTCTTCCTGCTCTTCTCTTTGCAATCCTGCAGGCTCAACAGAGTGGGTGTGGGCATGCGAGGGCGGATGTGTATGCAGTGGTGGTTGAGGGCTGAGGGCTGGTGGTTGCTGTGTAGGTGTCAGTGGTTCCGGGGGAGGTGGAGGAGGGGGTGGAGGAAGTGAAGGAGGCTGCATTGAAGATGTGAGTTGAGGAGTGTCATACAGGGCAGAGATCGCAGAGGAGATGCTCTTTTGCAGGTCCTGGTTCTTTCCGACAGAGTCCTCCTCATCGGACGAGAAGGAGGGCAAGGTCTCAAGGTTCCTTTTCAGCTCTTCATCCAAGCGCTTGCATGGGCTTGGACAGCCACCCAAAGACAGTCCTCCATCACTTTCACCGTCTCCATATCCAGATACAGCTGAAGCAGCTGGGGGAGGTGGCGGTTGAGGGGATAATGGGCGAATGCCTCCACTTTTCCCAGGAGACGCATCTTCATTTCCAGCGCTGTCAGCTGAGCCCGTTGACATTCCTGATGGCCTTTTTCCAGACTTCAGAAAATCTAGAAATGAGGCAACAAAGCCAGTCTTCTCCGACTCTTTTTCTTCCAACTAAAAAAGAAAGGACAGAATTTATCATTAGATAAAAAAATGTGAAAGCATGTTCACAAAAACAACTCTGGGATCTACATGCATTCTCATACCTCTTGTGATTTGGACTTCTTGTCTTGAGGTCTGTTCATGTCAGGCACTCCAGGAGTCCCAGGGCTCAATCCCAAAGAGGGTGCTGAACCAAGGGAACCATCTGAGAGAGCCGGATCAGTACCTGACAAGGAGTCTGTCCGCAACAAGGCATCAGAAGATGACATGGTTCCAATAGGAAGTTTAATCTAATAAAGTGAAAAAAGGCATTATAGAAAATAACCTGGAACCAATGTTCCCTCTAAGTTGCGCGCGCGCAGCCACTCAGAGAAATAATGTGCCGCGCACATGCAAAAATGAGTTGGGAAAGCCATTTGATTGTATTCTAGTAAAAACGAAAGAATTGCAATGCTCAGGTAAACCGCTATAGAGCTGCTGCCGCTATAGAGTTAGAACTGGTGAATGCGGTTTACAGGTTTCATAGAAAGAGAATGATGTGCGCCAAATGAGTCGCTGTAGAATACTTCAATGGTTGTGGACAAAATAGCTCAAATTGAGAGCCAACACGAACGCAATGACATGTGAAATAAAACGTCCTCATGTAGTAAAGAAGAGTGGCTTGATTAAGTGCTGGAAATAGCGGATGATGTGCACAGAACGGTAACAAAACTCTGAGACATTTACAGTCACACACAGGTGTATTGTGCAAACTGTATTTCATAGGGATGTTTAGATAGCTATATAAGAATTCACGTTCACGTTTTTTTTTATTTTTTTTTATAATATTTAACTTACAGATCTCAGTTTAAATGCTTCAGTTTGTTTTCTATTCTCTTCTATCAGTTTAAATGCTTCACTTGTTTTGATATTATATTATATTATGTTAGGCCTATATTATATTATATTACACACTTTTTTGTGCGCGCGCTGTACAGGTCTGGTATAAAGAATGTCCACCAAAAAATGGGCGGGTCTAAATAACTGAAATCATGAAACTTGCACAATTTAACAGCAATTTTTAACAAAAAATTAATTTAAGGCCCTATGAAATACTTTTTTTTTCTCAAATTCAGTAGTATTTTTACCAAATTCTGTGTTTTCCATTAATTTTCTGGATTCCATTTAAATGAATTCATTAAAGTTTAATAATCAAAAGTATCTCTATTTAATTGATTTTATTTAAATAAATAAATAAATAAATAAAAATTATATCTTTCTTTTTTTTTCAGAAATACTGTGTCATGTATTTACGTTTTTCTGCTAAATAAATTCTGGTAAATAATTTTTCTGGCAAATATTCCTTAAAAAATTAGTAGTAGTAGTACTATCATTGCATTAAGTAATATATTTCTGTCACAATTTCTTCAAGTTAAACCAAACTTTTAAACAGGTTGCTGTAAAGCCCTTTTAAGTTTCTATTTGTATATGATATGACGGTAGTTTTTCTCAAATTAAATGGTCAAATGCTCATGAAGTGGCTCACTGATGGTAAAATTCTGGCAGACACTGATAAGCAGGTAATTATTTGAATGTTATGGCTCATAGAGGAAAATGAGCATGTAATATTAAATATCCAAAACCGAACAATACTATTAAAAAAACCTCTACTATTGCCCGATAACTGATGTAGTCCCAATATATTGTCCATTTTTAACTATGAATGTTCGAATTCACATCAACCTCTCTCAAATTTTTGTGGGTATATTATAGATGTTTATTAATTTGAACAGCTTACCTTGATGGGTTTGATTGGCTCCTGATGCTGTGGCTGCTGCTGTGATTGGTGATGCATTTGCTGCTGCATGTGTTGCTGATACATCTGATTTGGGTCTTTATTGGCCATCTCCATGTCCATCATAGATTCATCCCGTCTACCTCTGCCTCTTCCTCTTCCTCTGCCTCTGCCTCTTTCAGGAACATATCCTGTTCCATACTCTCCCATCATACCCCTAGAGTGATGAGGTTCCGGCAATGGGCGTATACGTGGTCGTCCACGTGGCCTTGGAGGTCCTTCTCGTTTAGGCTTTGTGGGCTTCCTGCCTCTTTTCTTCGGTCCATCTTGTTGCATCAACTGCGGAGGAGGACCAAGAGACGGGTATCCAAAATCTAGATCACCCATTAAAGGGCTTAAAGTTCCCCCTCCCACACCACTTGATTTCCGACAACTGGACACGAGGTCTGGTATGAGATCAGGAAGTCGGCTTCGGCTGTTGAGGCGAATGTCAGCTGGGACATCGGCCTTATCCTCATCATCTTCAAATTCATACTCCTGTGCATAGCTCTTCTTGGGCAAGGAGTTTGGATCAGGTCGTTCCTTCAGCAGATGGAAGGAACTGGACTTCAGGAGCTTCTTTGGGCGAGAGGAACAGAAGATGGGAGAGGTAAGACCCCCAGATCCAGACCCAGATCCCCCAGTACCTCCCATTTTGGCACCAGATGCCTCTCCCACTGTTCCAGTTGTCCCCATTCCAAGACTGGCTGGTTGAGACTGAATCAGTCCAAGCTGCTCTGTGTTGACTGTTGATGGGAGCTCATGAGTCTTCAAGGAGTCAAGATCCAAATGCATGGTTCCATTGTCAGGTTCTGAAAGATCATGGCAATATTGTCCATACCCCTGGTCACTGTGATGGCCAAGCATATCGTAACTTGGACCTGTATTATCTCCTCCTCCAGGCGTTGTTTTAATTCCTTCCATTCCTTCCTGCACTGCTTGGCCAGGTGCAACCCCATCTTGACCCTGCCCAGTTCCTCCTGAGCAAGTGGATTTGTACTCCTCTGGGCAGAACATATCCTCCATTCCAGGAAAGAATGAGCGGTCCTCATCTGGAAGAAGAGCATCAGGAAAGCAGATGGATGTTAACGGAACAAACCTCTGGCTCTGTTGGCTTTGATTTTGGTTTTGATTTGATTTCACTGCTGAATTCCTGGTGTCAAAGTGGGACTCTCCTTGATGTTGGTCAAGTTGAGGAATCTGGGAGGTATGAGAGGGGTGAGACTGCTCTTGCTGCTGAGAAGCTGCTGAGGAGGCCTGTGGAGGAAGATGATGATGGCTCTGCTGATTAGGATGGGAGGGGTGAGGGTGTTGATGGTGAGAGTTAGGATGTTGAGGACCTTGTGATGATTGTTGCTGTTGGTGGTGATGGTGGGACAGGTGGTGTCCATGGGAAGTTGTCGATAAACTCATGTCTGGCTCAGGAAGATATGAGTGTAACTCTGAAGCATGGTGCTGTGTTGGGTGGTGAGATGAAAGTCTTTGTTGCTCCTGTGATTGGCGCCTTTCTACACTTCCTGCTGTTCCTGTTCCAGAATTTCCCCTGCTTCCTTCACCTCCTGTCCTCTCATCCACCATTGCTCCCTCTTGGCTAGATGTCTGAGAGAGGGAATGTTCCAGCATGTCTAGTGAAGACACTGTGTTAGACTTAGGGCGGCTCTGGTCTTGCTGCTGGGTACTATGACCATAGTGACCAGCTGCTTCCATAGCCTGAGACTGAAGCTGGAGTTGGAGCTGGGATGTCTGGGGCTGGGAATGGGTCTCTGCTGACACAACTCCCCCAGTGGCTTCCATAAGGGCCTGTTGGCTTACAGAATGCTGCTGTTGCTGAGGGTCTATTTTGCTGCGGGTGTGGGACAACACAGACTGCAACAAATGAGGGGGTTGGCGAGACTGGTCAGTGGGAGAGTCCATAAGCGACTGTGACTGAGAGTGACGTTGTTGCTGCTGTGGTTGTTGTTGATGTTGTTGTGGATGTGACTGATGATGTTGAGTTTGCTGTTGATGTGCCTGTTGATGCTGATGGTGATGTTGCTGCACATCTGGTGTCTTACGTATGTAAGCCATATCTCCTGAATCTTGAGGTTTTTTCTGAAGATCCATGTGTGGGTGAGAGTGTAAGTGTGGGTGGGTGGGTGTATGTGGAGTGTGTTGATGGTGGGAGGTGGAGTGTTGAGGAATGGAGTGCTGGGAATACGGGTCACCCCGCCCATAATGCACCACTGATCCCAGAGAATCATGATGATGGTGAGGATGAGAATGTGTTTGATCTGAACTCCCTCGTCCTCCATCACTTACAGTTCTGTTGCTCTTCTGCTGTGGTTGTTGTTGATGTTGTTGTTTATGCTGTTGTTGTTGGTGCTGTTGCTGTTTCTTTAGGGACATCTCCAATTGACTGTCCAGTCCAGCTCCACTCCCTGTGCCAGAGACGGCAGCATTAGAGGTGGCACTATGTGTTCGAATAACACTCTGAAGGTGATACCTCTCTTCTGAGCTTTTGCTCATCTCATAAGCAAGCCCCTTATTTCCATCCTGAGCTGGAAGGACTGGAGGCTGCTGGGTGGGCTGTGAGGAATGATGGCTTTGAGAAGCATGGTGATGGGATGCTTGAGGACCAGGACTCTGGGCTTGAAGAAGGTGTTGGATGAGGAAATCATCATCGACATCATCGTCCTGTTGTGACCTAGACTCTGTTACACCAAGCATGCTGTTATCAGACTTTGTTTTGGGTGGAGCAGAGGGGTGGTAGGGTTGTGATCGAGGTCCTCTTGTGTCAGAGTACCCTTGTGGAGAAGGCAGAAATGAAGGTGAGAGAACAGAAGATAGATATTTGTTGGATCCTGTTCCAACAGGTGACTGAGCAGGTCGTGAAGGTGCAGGAGAATGCAGACCAGGGCGGATGATTCCAGAATTGCTGGACGGAGATGGGCTTGAATCAGGGATGTGGTAAGATCCACCACCTCCTCCACCTCCCACGCTACCGCTGCCTCCAGTTCCTGTACTGCCTCCACTACTACTACCACCAGTTGTTCCACCACTTGCTCCTGACCTAAGAAGGGCAGGAGAGTGTCCTGCTGCACCGTAACCCATTGAGGGACTTCCAGCACCCCCTAAGGATGGTGGCAGAGACCCATAACCTGAATCAGTCCCATATACTGATTCTGCTGAAAACGACTGACTTCCCAAATTCCCATACCCCTTAGCCACTCCAGAGGTCCTAGCTGAAGGAAGATCATGGGTCTGTGGAGAACTGAATCCCCCATATGACTGGGAAAGGTGTGATGGGGGAGGCTGACTTGGAGAGAAAGATTGGGGTTGTGGTTGAGGAGGGGTCTGGCCCGTTAGACCACTTGATGACTTGACTGGAGCCACTGGGGATCCATAACCCGAGAGGCACGACTTGGGAAGGGTTTGCTGGCTGGAGTTAGAGGAGCTCTGAGAGGGCTGGGAATGTGACTGGGGTGGAGGGGGTACAGTCTGGGTTGGTGGCTGTTGTCGAGAGGATGCAGAGGCAGAAGTGGAGGTTGGAATGGAATTAGACTGACGAGCACTAGCAGACGCAGAAGAGGAAGAAGAGGATGAAGATGAGGACGAAGCAGAAGAGGCAGAGGGTGGTGTGTGAGGGGTTCTGGAAGAGGAAGCAGATCCAGAAGAAGAGTAACCACTACTGGAGCTGCTCTTTGTCCCCTTTCCAGCCCCACCGGAGGATGAGGATGACGAGGATCCATAAGAAGGTTGGATTATCGGTCTGTACTGTTCAGTCCTGGGAGAGGGTTTATGATCTGAGGAAGGACTGTGTTCACCTAGGGGACTGCAAGAGAGGCCAGCGTGGCGAGTATGAGTGGCTTGCTGATATCCTGACACCCCACAGCTAAGGTAGTGCTGGAGGGGGTGAGGGGTGGATGAGGGGGCTTGTGCTGGAGAGGGACGTTGGTAGTGTTTAATTACACTGTCTTGTCTTGGTACTGTCCGCTCTTGGGAAGTTGGCTGAGGTGGAGCAGGGGTAGAGGAAAACACAGAGGCACTGTACAACTGGGAGGACTGGTCTTGAAGCTGGGAGGACAACAAGTTGAACTGATGAGACGGTATATGGCGGGCAGAAACTGAGGCAGCAGAGGAGGCTTGAGCAGATGTGACCCCACTCCCAGTTGGATCATGACTTCCACGGTAAGCCGCAGCTGCACCCTGTGATGACAACAGGCGGTCAAAGCCCAGACTTGACTGAGAAGGTGTCTTGATGTGGAGTAAAGGATCATGGGGTGACAGGAGACCATTGGAGGTGGGGCTGAAAGTGGGCGTGTCCTGTAAGGACAATGAGGGGGTCACACCAGGAAAGGACCGCCCTGAGAATGGCGCTGGGTGCTGATAGGCAGACAAAGCAGAAGAGGATGGGAAGGATCCAGATCCAGGAAGGGCACCAGAGATGAAAAGCTCTGCAGGGGCAGGCGTGTGCATGGCTAAATTTTGGAGGAAAAAACACAAAGAAAAGACAAAAGCTAAGGCTAAGAAAACACATACTAAAATAATAATTTAAAAAACTTAATAAGTACAAAGACAATACTGGCTTTCGACATCTGTGCACACTGAGTTATTACAAGAGCCAATTAATATTTTTTAATATGTGGCTTACAAGTTGTTGCTACGGCAACAGTTTTGCCAGTGCTGGCTGAATGCACTTACAGTTTACCAGCATTTCCTCCATGCATTCAGTACACCTGATGCAAACAGTGACTGTGCATTCTTGATCTGATCCTTGTCAAATGTTGATAAACTCATGTTATTTCAATGTTATTTCATTTTGTGCAAATTTCAAACAACTCAGTAAGCTAAGCTTACCAGTCTGCCATGATGGAGTGCGAAACTGAGATAGTAGGGACGAGGCAGAGGGAGGTGGCTGTGGACCCCGGGACTCTAGTGCAGATATAAGGTTCATAACCGATGGATCTGGGCCTGACGGACTTGCATGGTGTAGCCCAGCATCAAAAAGTCCAGATAGGCCTAAGAAAATCACACATATGGAAAAACAAGCATGTAATAAGCACATTTTACAATGCTTTATAATTTTACGAACACTACATTAATTCTATACAAAATACATATACTCTTAATAAGGGACATCAAAAGTGTTGGTGTGTTGGTAAAAATTCAATACTACAACACAAATATAAATGTAACAATACCAGTCTCTCTGCGATATCTGTAATACAAAATACAACAACAATTCTGTACCTGTTGCTGGTAGGTGTCTGCTTTCAAATGCTCATGTCTTCTGTGCATGCTCTAATTCACATGCACTTCTTGGTCAAAATACTTGTCTTGGCAGAGTATTGATGTAAACAGTCAATTTGGTCATAAGTGAATATAAACAGGCCTGCTTCTCAGTCAAAACTCTTACAGCAGTTATCCATATATACTAAAATACTGTATTTAATAATCACAGTTTTTTAATGCATATGATAACTTGTGATAACTGATGTCTGAACATTTCATTGAATACTTGAAACTTGTTGGATACTTGAAAACTGCAAGCACAGTTTTCTTCATTTGTATCTTTGTTCTGTTGCTTGTAATTTTTCTTATCTTTGTTTCTTTGTTTGTTTACGGTCAACATGTTTTTAATAACTACTTGATTACACTAATATTTAACTTTTCAAATTAATTTGCTGGAATATTTGGCCGACATTGGTATCGACCACTGAAATTTTGGTATGGTGTGTGACAAGCCTGGTCCTGATTTATAAATCCTTTGCTGCAAATCAATCATGGTAGTTGGAAGGTAAGACGTAAGCTCTATAATACAAGCTACAATTGGGCACATTGTGCTTCAAAACCTCAGGAATGCAGTGCATCTTTTTATGCAAGTGTGTCCACATCACAGCCATCAAAAATTAACTACCAAGCCAGTACATGTAAAAATTGTCTGGGCTTGCTGTGATCAACAATATTCCGTGATCACTTTATCTGATCATAAATCAATCACTATATCAATAAATGATCAGCATACGCCATAAATAAAATTGAGATGTTCCACAAGCGCTGTGGTCCTACACACGGCAACATGATACAAAGAAACCAAATCAGATGTTTGAATGTGAAGTCAAAGTAGTGTCACTCACCCAGGCTCCTTCCAGCTGCACCCCAAGCCCCACCCTGGCCAGATCCACCAGGATGGTGATTGGTAGCATAACCCTGCAGGGGATGGGGAGTGGCGTAGGCTTGGCGATGAAGAAGTTCAGACTCTGGATGTGATGATCTAGAGCTGCCGTACACCAAGCTGACAAAACCAGAGATCAGCAGAGACTTAAGCAATAATTATCATGGATGCTTGAAGCAAGTGTTAAAGTCACTAAACCGTTTGCAGTTTTTCTATGGTAATCTCTGTACAGTAATGCATAACCAAGTTTGTTAATGAGCAATATTTAGATAGCAATTTTGTAAAGGGTATTATACTGGTATAATTAACTTGTTATTCAATAATTCCTAATTTCTAATTAGTACAAAATTCATCATTTTGAATCAATA
The DNA here is from genome assembly GCA_039654775.1 of Spinibarbus caldwelli. Classification (NCBI taxonomy): domain Eukaryota; kingdom Metazoa; phylum Chordata; class Actinopteri; order Cypriniformes; family Cyprinidae; genus Spinibarbus; species Spinibarbus caldwelli. The sequence goes on along the minus strand of CM077256.1, from coordinate 26,774,964 downwards.
ATCTTGTAAAATTCATAATCTGTTATATATAAATGTGGATTTATGTATCAGAAAAATCCCACGTTACTTTTGAAAGACCCGAAGATGTGTCAAAAACAACTTATATGATGAATCACACCATAAAATGTGTTAAGTGCATTATGAGAAAAAAGTGCCCTTTATTAATGTTTATTTGTTGTTTTTCATTGACTTTTAGATCTCAGAAAGAACAGTTATCCATCTTTTATAATGTGCTGTTATAATGTTTTTGTTTGTTTTTTAATACATAGATTTGTAATATCTGACATAATTATTTTTATTACTGGTGCATCCTAATATTTACATATCTGCAGCTGTATTGGAGCTAAAACTTATAACTTATCCTTATCTTATCTATCAACCATGGCAATTTTACTTAAGATCTCATTCAGAAAACTTCTCAGACATTAAGATATTAAACTTCCTTATACAATAAACTATAATACACTATAATAGACCTGAATAGCATTTTTGAGATACTGAATTTATACTTAAAATAAATGAATGTAGTGACAAATCTTAATGTGAACTACGTGCCATCAGAAACTGAGTAATATTGTGCAATAATGTTTTGTTGGAAATATATTCTAGATTGTAAATGATTAAGACTGTTTTACTAACGTTATTATTATTATATTTAGATTACTACAGAAATATAATTTATTCTCAATCTTATCAAGGGGATTTCACTTAAGGCCTCATTCAGAGCATTTAACTCCTCAGATATTAAGATGAGAAGACCATGTAATAAGGCACCTAGACAGCATTTTGAGATATTAAATTGTACTTACAACATTAATGCTTTTGTTTGGTTTTTTGTAGGCCTATTCTATATACTGCAAATTGTTATTACCGTGCTTTATTAGCAGGATTGGCTTTTGTATTATTATCTTTCCTGTTGTGTGTGTGTACTGTATGTAAAACAACCATGTCAGTAAAGTACTTTAAAACTGAAAAAAGCGCGACATCAATTATACATATTTAATAAAAATAAAACAATGTTTTTATTTATGCAATGATTTGCTGGAATTCACGTCCTAATCTGTGACAGTGAACATAGCATTGTAGGCTAACTCGCTAGCAAAGCAGCGCAGGTCGCTCCCATCTAGCTTAGCCATGTCTTAACTGAAACGATGGGCGTTTTTTATTTTTATTTTCACTGGTCTGAAGTAAAATCTAACACAGGTTTTATAACATTTTTTTATATATATATAGTTTAAATCAAAAGTAGGCCCACATGCGACAATAGCAGGATGAGGTTAGCTAACGTCAGCTGAACGGGAGGTTTAACTGTATCCCCTCATCACCAGAGGCCGCGTAGCATTGTTTGCACGATTTAAAAAAACACCGAGAAATGTTATTCAACACGCTACGTCAGCAGAACTCTATAAACGTACAAGTTTGATTCTTATATGGTGCATTTTTAATCAACGGTATCGGTTGCATATAAAAGCGCGCAGGTAAAGCTGCAGCATCGCAGCGGTTCGCGTTCTTTTTAGCGATCTCGACCTCTTTTCTCGGTGGACTTGACCCGAGCCTTTCATCGGGGATGCTAAATGAATCTACGACGGGATCTGTAATGAAATCGTGCTAGCAGACTTCACCCCGCCCCCCACCTTTTTTCTTCCCTCTCCTCCCCAAACCGCACATTAGTCCATCAATCACACTTGAATTTCCAAAGCTGCAATCCCTCGCTTATTTGAATAACAATAGCTACACTAATACCTTATGACATCCTACGCAAATGCATCGTCAGAGTCAGATGCAAATGCACGGGTTTGCACGGTCTGTTCTGTCCCGAACAGCGGACATCGTTCTGTGTTTTCAGCATGGCTGCATGCTTACCTTGCTTTGGCTGATCTCTCGTAGCTCCATCCGGCTCCTGCGCCCAAATCACCGAAGCCCGCTCCCGGGTAATTTCTGTCCATCGCTTCGCGATAACGCGCGGCTGGATGATGCGAGCGAACGGTTTCGGTGCAAAACTCTCTTCTGCACAGCAAGATCGCGGCAACCCCGTTGTCAGTTTTTAATCATTCTTCCTGGTGAGCGACGAGTAAGTCCATAAGAGTGAAAAATAGCATATTGAAAAGGGAGAGGGAAATGGAGGGGAGGAGATGAGTGCGTGATAGAGGGGGTGTTCACCAACCACCTCCAAAGAAATAACTCACCTCCTTTTCAGCCTTTTCTCATTTAAAATCAGATCAAGTAATGCCATGCTCCTAGCGGGCTGCGAAGAATTCGGTTTGACCTGGTTACCGATAAATTAGCGATGGACGCATATGACCGTATACGTCCTTTCTCCTCCCCTTTCACCACTTAGTTTACTTGTATGAAATATGCATCGGCTGTTAAACGACTGCTGCATTACGCATGCAACGATATTGCGAGTGAATCTGGAGGAACAGCAAACGCGAGATTTAAATTCCACCCACACGAGTTAGCAGCGCGCGCTAGCGCTGTGTCGACGCATTAAAATAAGATGGTGTGTTTCTGCAGTGTTTTCGGTAAATCCCGCTGCTTTCTCTTCACTCGTTTCGGCTCGCGTTTGAGTCAATGATTTCTGCGCGCGGCTCCCGCACGGTTCGCTTGAACGTCGAGCTCGAGGCCTCCTTTTTTCATAATATTAGTCATTTTCCCTTGAAGACGCCATGTTTGAAGGCGGCTGTTTCTCTCCCTTCTCCCTCCCCTCTGTCTCTCTCTCTCTCGCGCGTCGTCTGGTCCTCCCTCGGCCTCCACTAACAGAAGCTATTCCCGGAACACACTGCTCTCTCTCTTATTCAACCAAAATGGTCAGAGCCCAGAGAGGAGGAGACGCTCGCAGATGCGCGTTTGGGGATGTCTGGCCTTCGTTGTGTTTGTGGGGTAAAGCCGCCCCCCCGCGACCCCCACGCACCTTTGACAATGACCATGAACGGTGACAAATCATTTAGCATATGTTTACATATCATCCTGCTACCCCGCTCTGAATCAAATGGCTTTGTAATTGCAGGCCTTGTAATAATACAGTTATACCAACAGGAGCTTTTCACTACCCTGTGAACAGAGAAAACTGTTCTGACATTTAAAATACTTTTACTGGCATAACCTAATATAGCTATGTTTATGCAGTCATATCAAACAAAAAAAGTGGAATAGTTCACAACACCATTTAATGGTGCTAAACGTACACAGATACTGCAACGCATTAAATGTAAAGTAAAAGTTAAACATTGCATTTGATGATTTAATGAACAGGTAAACCCTAATTAAAGAACATAAGCAATTGTATCTGAAAACTAGTTAATTTAGATGTTGCCATGGAATGTATTAAAATATTTTTTCAAAGTTATAAATAAAGATTAATATATTAGTGAAGTTTAATATATCTCAGTCTTTCTACTTCAATATTTAGTTTAATTCGACATGTTACTGTTTTTTGTAAGTAATTGTGAAATTTACTAACTGTTTACCGGACCAATTTTGTTTTCAAAGCTGTAAATAAAAAAAAAGATTACTAGAGTAAGTTCTACAAGAAAATACTATTTTAGTCTTTCTGCATAGAAATGTTTAATTCAGTGCCCTTTTTTGGTAATATGCTGAATTTACACCATTTATTTCTGTTTCACTGGTTCTGTATGTTGATTTCAAACAACAAGCATTATAAATTTATGTTTTTGTAATATTTGTAATGCACTGTAAGAAAATAAAATCCGTAAAAAACAGGACATAATCTGTTAAATTTATGGGCATTTCCTTGAACCCTAAAACATAATGCAATGCAATGCATACAAGCCATTAATTTATACAATTCGTGTTACCCATGCAACATTTTTACATTAAAACAGTATTTAAACAGTAAACCATAATAAATGGGCTGTTTACCAGCTTAATTCTGATGGCCCAATGTAGCATCAAACTTTAATAATTTACAAATATCCAAAACTAATCACTCATGCATGAAGGTGTGCAATGAGCGTAGCTATGTTTCAGTTTAGGCTCAAAAACGTGTGTGCCAGATACCGAGATTTTTGGCATCATAGGTGCTTTCTGTGTCAGCATCATTTTTGGGCATCATGTGCCCAAAAATACTGTACACACCAACACTGCTGTCTAGATAGGCAGCTCATTAGGTTTTGACACACAGCCTTGGTGTTGTGATAACAGGCCTTTATGCTAGCATTAAATACTTCCCGTTTTTCTGGCTTTGTGTTAGAGAGTGCCCATTAATTAATGGATTTTTAGGAATATATAGCATAATCTTAACTGTGTATGGTAGATCAGGATATTTTTTGTGTATAAAATCACAGGTGTTATTGCCAGAAGTAGCCTATGTAGAGTTAGTACCTATTGAGTTGGTATGATTGTGTTAACTGTGTAAAGTCCAGAATTGACCCATAAGTATCTGATTACTTTTGAGAATACCTACACACAGGCACTACAAGTTTAGCTGTCAACTTTTTGGTTATAGTAAAATAAATATTAATTTGTTCAATGTAAATATGCAAGGATGCACAGAGGCTCAATAATGACCACAGGCAGCTTCACTGACATCCAGCGGAGACAGAAGAATACAGCAACAGCTGTCAGCTCGATGAAAGCAAAGGCGAATCAATAGGTGAAAAAACATCAGAAAGAAAGCCCCCTAATCCCCTCCTGGGCATTTAATTTAAGTTTATCTAATTAAGATGCATGTGAGACACGTACCAGAGTAAATGGCCCACAGGTAAAATTTCCATTTGGGCTTTGAGTAATTAGAAAAATAGATTTGCATTCCCTGAAGGAAATACCAGCGATTGCAAATCAGAGTCACTTCAGCACACAAAAACTACAGCGATGTTTTGCAGGGTTGAGGTAGCTATGAATAAGTAAGCTATATTCAAGGCAGACTAATCATAATTCAAAATGCAAAACAATGTAAAAATTAAGTATGCAAAAAGTGCAATGATGTCTGTCGGTTACTACTGAGTGCTTAATATTCTTTGTTAGCCAATGGGAAATCTACAAAATGTAAAAATTAATTGTAGAGGTAATGAATGATATCTTTCAGTTTTTTGATCCTTCAACCTACATTAAAGAACATATAGTTGTAAAATAATAAAATGAATTTCAGTTGTGTATTTTGTTTTATATTGACACTCCTACTTAGGCCTAATACTAATCAGCTGTTTTCAGTCATAATAATACTGTCAATTAATTGTGAAATCTTTTATAATAACTTGTCAATAAGATATTGTTTAATCTAACTTCTGAGTTTTAATGTAGATAGATAGATAGATAGATAGATAGATCATTAGAAAAGTAACAGTTTAACAGTTGCTTTAGTAATATTTTAAGACTTTTAACAAATTTTATTATGGCAACCATAAGATCATTTTTACCTAACTTTAGGGTTGGAATGATTTAAATAAATGAATGTATAATAACACATGCAGATGAGTAATAACACAAAGTTGTGGCTTTGTAAACCTTGTTGGTTATTTTTATTGACGCCTATCAATCTGATTACGTAGACCATCCTTAATCCATTTCGATTTCCTCTCGCACACACACACACACACACACACACACACACACATGTGGACAAAAGCATAATGCATTCCAACTGCACATCCATACACACAGATGTTACTTTCAAAGCAGATATACAAAGAACAATGTGGTCTGACATGCAGAGCACTTATCCATATAACCATATGACTCTCTGTGCATCGTGAACACACACTGTGCACAAACTTCCAGATGCACGATCATGATCCATTCACTCTCAGCAAATGAGATGTCAACATATATTCACTGATATAGTTAAAAATTCTCTTGAGGGGTTGGAAACACGTTGCACGCATACATACATACATAACCACAGATTGAAAAGCAAACGAAACCTGGCCAGATTTAACACGAAAAAAAATCAATATTGCATTGGCAATGCTGTTCCTAAGTCATTTTGTCCTGTTGTTATTCCTACAAATACATATACTGATGTTAACCGACTGATAGATAATACAAGTTATGATATGGTTCTTCACATCCATATTTGTGCCATTACCTGATGCAAAAATAAAATACATATGCTATTCTATTTTTGCAGCATAAATGGACAGTGCTTTCCTTAGATTTGGACTGGTCAGTTTTTAATGATCACGGTTTGCTTCCGCAAAACTGCATACCTTGCTTAAATTATATAAATATGATAAGATATGATGGTATATCTGTCACATGATATAATGAGCCTTTTAGTCTCAGCTGATTTCCATACAATAAATAAATTAAAAAATGGAAAAGATGACACACAGACAACTTAAAATTCACAGAGAAACACAAAACTGGATCACATTTACTGGATTCATGACAGCTGTTGAGCAGAAAAGCCATTTATACAGAGAGATTGTCCCTCTTTCCGATATATTCCGCTGGATTAGTTGCATAACCGCTGCACGGAAGCCCAATGACAAAGCAGTGCTGTACAAAGAGTTCAGTTTCATATTTTATACTGTATCATAATCATAATTACAGACAAACTGATGTGAATGTACATATTTCGTGATGGTGCGAGTAAGGCCCGTGGCCTAGACAATGGCTTATTTTGTTTCAAATACCCTTCAATTTTCAATTCTCTCTTTAGGTCGCAAGGTAGAGCTGATTTTCCTCATCAGATAATGTCCAAAGGAAGTCTTTCTTTCGGTAATACTGTGTGCAGGCGAACAAGCAAGGGAGAGCTCTTTTCTGCGGTACTCTTTTCTTGTTAAAGGTAAAGTGTGTGATTTTTGGGGGGACTTTGAAAAACTTTCTTCTATTCCAGCTTTATTCTTTAAAAAATAAAGGGGATTTTTGCTGCAATGCCATAGAAGAATTATTTTTGGCTCTCCAAAGAGCCTTTCAGTAAACTGTTCTTAAAAAAAACTTTTTTTCTTAGTGTAACATTTTAATCTAAAGAACGCTTTGTGGAATGGAACGATTCCATGGATGTGACAAGTTCTTTGTGGAACAATAGATGCTAAAAAAAGGAACCTTCATTTTTAAGAGTGTATGTTGGGAAAATTTGAATTAAAAACAACTTTGGCTCAACCAATTGTGTGAGTTTGGGGCGTGGCTATCTGTTTGACTGGCAGGTGATGGGGAGGGTTCAGGAAATCTGGCATTTCTGTTCAGTGATGCTAGTGACACAAAATGTACACATCTTTAAAGAGTATGTTTGCATTCTTAAAACCAACATTTGTAGTTTCAAATCGTGAGTCGAAAGCACACGTTTGCTTGTCTAAAACAATAGTGACCTTTGCCATAGATTATGTTGCAATTCCCCCAAAATATGTACTTTTAATACCTCAGACATTCAATTCTTTCTTAAACATAGATATGTACACCTAATGGCATAACTTTTGAATCCCCAGGAATAATATACAAATAAATTAATTTCAATAAACCAAAATTCACAAATAAAATAGTCAACGACATTCACTTGGTTGGCTTCAACCAAACGTCTTGCAGCAACAGAGAATCGGGATGAACATGCTTTCACATTTTGGATAGATTCCCGTTCCCTTTGGCATCTAAAAGGGAAACTTTATATGAACTCTTGTTGGAGACAACAGTCATGGGAATCCTCCATCAGTCAGATGCTCTCGTACGTTTGAGCTGCCAAAAGGGTGAATCGAAGCCAGATTTAGATGTAGATGTAAACGCACACTGAAATGTTTTACAATCACGATCAGTCATTAGGGGCCGAAGCTTGACGTTATTAAGCATGCAGCATTTCTATGGAGAGTGAAAATGAAGTTGTCTATAGATAACGACACGGGGCTGGTGAGCAACGGTAGTTATTTACGGTCATAAAATCATCATGAGTCTGTTCGCTCAAGGAGGTAATCATGTTTTAAAAGATTCAGCATGTGCAGCTTTGTTAAACTGAATCTTTTGTAGCTTATTGATTTTTATTGCATATGACTGAGCAGACTCTTGGTGCTGATAGCTTTTGGATCTGGATCTCTACATATTTTCTTGGAGGATAAAAATTCAGACTAAACTGGACTAATGTCTCTGTTGCTATAATTACTCAATTGCTGAAACGGATACCAGGCCTGTAAGGAACAGATGGTGTGCTACCCCCAACCGAAACCGAAACCTTTCACGAATGTCATTAGAAACTCAAGTTTTGCACATTACATCCAAATCACATGAGAGAAAATACAGCAGAAATCAAAGCATTGTCCAGGATGATAAATTAAATAAGTTTCAGAAGAAAGTTTGGAGGTGCTCCTCGGATCCCAGAAGTTTATGTTGCGTTAGCGTTCAATGGAGATGGTTCTTGCTTCGTTGCATCCCACAATGTGTATCAGTATTTGGTTTCATTAGGCTTTCAAAAAGCTCACATTTTACCATCATGCTGTTCTAAGGGGAGAAGGAACGTTTGAGTAGTCTCATCACATGGCTCATGTCTTGATGGACTTCTGATTATTCACAATATTTCTCGCTCAGGGTTGCGATTGTGTTCCACTGGAGGAAAGTAGGCGGGTTCTTTCTCTTCCTGACCCCCTGCGCTGGAGTAAAACCCCGCCCTCTCCACGCTCCACCCACTCACATCGGTCGGCTCCGCCCTCTGAGCGCCGGGAGTTCTGTCTGGTCGGTGTTCTAGGAGGGCGACCGTTCTTCTCATCTAGCGTAGAGCAAAACTAGGTTATGGAAGAGTGGAAGCATGCTGGAATATTTCATGATATGCATCCGTTCTTACCTGAAAGAGTTTGCACCATGGGCTGATCATGAGCACTGAGCAACTGGGCTTGAATCGTTTCAACAACTCGTCTAAACCTGCGACTTTGACCTAAAAAATTGAATTCACACACACTTCATATAACTTCAGTGTGTATAATGTGTATAATGGACCTCTGAAATTAGTCAGCGAAATCCTTTCTATGGGTCTGAGTGTTGTTTAATCATGTGAATGGTCGGAATTCATGTTATGAATGGAAATGATTTCCATGTTAAAGGCTTGTGGAACAATATTGTTTCTGACACTTACCGTTTATTATTTATCATACTTTTTATTACAATCAAAGTCTTATGATTTTTTTTTTTATGTAAAATAGTGCTCACTGAAAAAAATAATGCAAAACATGTTTACAACACACATTAAAATAACAAATGTTGTTTAGTCAAATAAATGTTCTAGTTCCGTTTAATTTGAATGGAACTTATTTCCATTATAAAGTCTAATGTAACAACAATTAATCTTCACTTACTGTAATATTTATATAATTTATTTAATCATACTCTATTAAAATCAAATTTTAATGACTTTTTTATATTTTCTAGAGAATATGTAAAAAATGTAATGCATTAAAACAGACAATGCAAGTTTAAAAGTAAAAAGTGTTGTTTAATCAAATTTAATTGTTTCATTTTAATGGAAACAATTTTCATGGTAAAGGTCAATGGAACACCACTTTATCTTAGACTGGCTACAACATTTATATAATTATATATTTTATTAAAATCAAAGTCTCATGAACAATTTAAGATATTTTTAGAAAATATTTAAAATACTGCTCACTGTAAAAAAAAAAAAAAAATTTAAAATAAACTCATTTAAATGTAACAAGTGTTTAGTCTAATTTAAATGTTCTATTCCATTTAATTTTAATGGAAATGATTACAATGTTAAAGGCCAATGGAACACCATTAGTTTATATAATGCTACTTTTTAAAAATCTAAGTCTCGTGAACATTTTTATAATATTGAATATTGCTTCAAAATTCCGCTACAATGATACACTAAAAATTAAATCCATATAAATACTCCATGTAAGTAATAAGCACATATTGTGTATCTTACATTTTTTAAATACTATTTGCTGTTGTTTGCCTATTCGCAAAAAGGGAGGCAAAAGAGATGATGCTTCCTTATGAAACTTCATTTGCTGGTGTCACTGCTGGACAATGTAAAATTCAAAGTGATTTAAATTAAACTTAAATGAGTGAATTGAACACAGTTTCACCTCTTTTTTTGTTTTGTTTCTGTGCTATAAATTAAACACTCTGATGCACTTTAATGTAAGTGGGAAAACAAATATAATCAAATTCATATAGTATTTGTTCTCACCTGATATGAGGCTAAAAGTTACACTGTAGATCCCATAATCCTTCTGTCCATCCCTGTCTCTCTCCCGCTCCCGCTCTCTTTCCCCCTCAGAGAAGGAAATGTCTACCTGGAATTTGACGGGTTTCTGGAAGACAGACGGACCTCCAGAAGACTTATACTCTGCTCGGAAACTCGTCTGAGAGATTACGCTGTGACTGAGGGAGGGAATCTAAAGACAAACGCAAGAGAGAAAGAACTGTTCCTTACTTCTGTATACATTATTACTGTTCTCCTTTGAACAGTGTCATCATGTTCACTTATTATGGGTGAATTTGGGCTTGTTTTTTTCACAATTTACGAGGGCTGTATTCAAGTTGCAGAAAACAGTTGTGTTTTCAGGCTATTTGTTTGTCTACATTGCACAAGAGTGTAACAAAATAGTAAAATATTTTAGTTATTTTTGTAAAATGATATAATATTTCATAGATATTTAAAAAGCTGAACAGTTTTCAACTTGACGTAATGTCTGAAAAGTGTGACAGTAATGTAACGTCTTATCTTCACATTATCTTCTCTCGTATCTTCACATATCAAAATATTGCTATACTCAAAATTATAAATACACTGAAAATATATAGAAAATATTGATATATTCAAAAGTCTGGGATCCATAAGATCTCTCTCTCTCTCTCTCTCTCTTTATTTAAGAAATTAATAGATTTATTCAGCAAGGCTACATTAAATTGATCAAAAGTGACAGTTAAAAACATTCATAACGTTACAAAAGATTTCTGTTTCAAATAAATGCTGTTCTTTTGAGCTTTCTATTCATCAAACAATCTTGAAAAAATATGAAATATGAACTGATTAGAATAAGAAATGTTTCTTGAGCAGTAAATCGATATATTAAAATGATTTCTGAAGTGACACTGAAGACTGGGTTAATGATGCTGAAAATTCAACTTTACATCACAGGAATAAATGACATTTTAGAATTTTATTAGACAATATTAACGTTTTAATTGTATTAATATTACACAACATTACTGTTTTTACTGTATATTTTGATCAAATAAATGTAGCATTGGTGAGCATAAGAGACTTTCATAACATCAAAAAAATCTCACTGACCCCAAACTTCTGAACGGTAGTGTGTATGCGATCCATTTAGTTTATTAAAATGCTCAATCATTCAACAGAGAGCTGCACAGATCAGCTGGTAGACTCACAGAGAGGAAAGCATGGACGATATCCGCTTTAATGGAACTAAGAGGTTTGTCTCTGATGACCACAAAAATCTGCTCTTCTTTCTCCAGACTGATGAAATTCCCAAACCAGGACCTTTTAGCCAGCCTGTCGAACCACAAACATAGACAGACAGACACTTGGATAATCTGTAAGATTCATCACAGTGATGCAGCACACTGAAGAATTAAAAACTGGAGATCATTATCATTAATATATTTCCCTGAATAGCACATGCAAGTCGCCATGACGTCTATGAGCATTGTCATCTGGCACATTTCATTTTTAGGATCTGCAGGATGTCACTTAAACATTCCTAGTTGGATGTTAGACACTGAAGACTGTTTGCAACATTTATTATTTGGAATGTATTTGAATCAAATTGAGCTGTTTCTTTTTTCATATGAAAATTGGGTGTAACTGAAAGGCACAGTAGCAAAAGAAAATGTAGATTATTACTGTTTTTGGAGAAAAAACACTTTTCCTAACATTATAAGTAGACCTCAGGGAATAAATTAAGGAAACATAAAAAATGTACAACATACAGCAAGCCATTTAAAAAAAGAATGCAATGCTTTCCAAATGACTTTTCCAGATTATTTGACCGACTTCTTGGCAATATACATGTGCTTATTGGGTTGGCAAGTGTTTCTTACTCTGGGCTTGATTCTGGTGATAAACTGGACGTGTCCTCTGAGGTTGGCACTGTTGAGAAGGTAAGAGTAAGAATAAAACATATCGAATACAACCTGACATTGATTAAATTCAATTATTTGACAATTTTATATTTTAGAGGTTTTCAAACTGAGACCCAGGGACCCCCAAAGGGCTGCAAGCAGTGTTATTTTAGTATCATATACTATTATAGTTTTTAAAAAAGTTTGAATTACATTTTATGTATTATTTTTACATTTTATTTTTAAGGTTTAAGTCATTTTTTGTGTTTTTGTAATATTTTTATTTAATGACTATATAGTTTTTGTTTATTAGTTTTAGTTATTTTAGTACTTCAACTTCAACTAGAAATGTTAAATTGGCAACTAACTGAAATAAAATATAAAACTATTATATAAAATATATAAATATTATATAAAACATTTAAAATATATATATTTCAATATATTATTTTATTTCAGTTAACATTTATTATATTTCCAGCAAGCATTTTTTTTAATGGTTTTGTTTGAGTTTTAATTTATGTTAATGATAATAACCCTGCCTGCAAAGTGGCCTGCAGAAAAGGTCAGAAAATGAAATACATTTGTAATCAATCAGTCAATCAATAAATAGACTTTGATTATTATGTTTCATTCTGGTTTCCGATGTCATAAATAATGGTCTTAATCATGTAATAAATTATTTTATTCTACTGACATCCACAATTTTATGTATTTCTTCAAGAGAGCACATCTAAAAGCACTCTAATAATGGAATTAGTACTCTTATAGTAGAACAATGATACAGTGACAGCTTAAAGGGTTACTCCACACCAAAATGAAAATTTTGTCTTTAATTACTCACCCTCATGTCATTCCAAACCCGTAAGACCTTCGTTCATCTTCGGAACACAAATTAAGATATTTTTGATGCATTCTGAGAGCTGTCTGACCCTCCCATAGACAGCAATGTAATTAACACGATCAACGTCCAGAAACATAGCAAAGAGATCGGTAAAATAATCCATGTGACATCAGGGGTTCAACCGTAATTTTACGAAGCTACGAGAATACTTTTTGTACGGAGTATCCACTGAATGCAAACAGCATACGCTGTTCTGTGTCAGCTGCACCACACGGATACGCTCACGGGTTTGGAATGACATGAGGGTGAGTAATTAATGACAAAATTTTCATTTTGGGGTGGAGTAACCCTTTAATAGAACATAAATATAATCCAATATAATATTCTTATTTATCCTATCAAAAAAGGGTCTTCAGGAGTCCTGAGCATCAAAAACTTTGAAAACTCCTTCTCTTTTTGATTAAATACTAAAAAGGAAAGATATCAGTGCCCACCCTGCAGCTTGCGGCGGTGGAAGCGCGGCGACCCCAGCAGGTTGTTCTTCAGTGAGTTGAAGCGTGTCCTCCAGTGGGCGGAGCTACTGGCCGCCATGCTGCCACCTCCCCCTGGACTAGAGGGTGGGGTCAAGGAGAGTGAGCCCACGCCCACACTTCCTCCCTCGGCTCGGGAGGAAGAAGAGGAAGAGGAGGAGGAGGGTGGGGTAGCAGTGGGGGGGTGGGGGTGATGCACAGGGGTACCCAGCGGGGTAGGCAGGGGAGAGCCCTGAGGGGTGACCTGAGACATGGGATACAAGCTTTTAGTCACCGACTTCAGAACCGCAGATGGAGAAGGAAAGAAGAGGAAACGGGGAATGGGCGACAGGAGGGGAGAAGGGGAGGGAGAGCGGGAGGAGGACGAGGACGAGGGTAAGGGCAGGGACTTCATGGACTGGAGTTGGGGGCGTTCGGGGGCAGTTTTAGATGGAAGCGTTTGCGTTTTGGGTTCATGCGATCGGTTGGGACGAGTGGCGGTGCTGCCGCTTCCCGCTTTGGTGGCGGCAACTACCTCCGGCTCGCTGAAGGTAAAGACAGGGCTCTGATGGGATGAGGAGGAAGAGAACCAGGGTGGAAGAGAAGCAGGGTGGAAGAGTGAAGGCCGTGGCAGATGGAGAGAGAAACAGGAGTGAAAATGAGCAATGGCAGGTGATACGGCTTTAGTGCACAGTGATGGTGTACAGGAACATGTGTGTTCATGTGTGTCTAAAGTATACTTTGGTTTTTATTCGTACATGAGGGTTCGCGTACAGTGTGAATGACGTAAATTTTGTCACTAGAACAGTACGCGCGTACTTTATGTGCACCACCCAATTTTTAACCGTGCATACTTTGTATGCAAGGGTCACACATGCACATTGAATTTGTTTTGCATTTATCAGTTGTTCCACAAGGTGGCAACACTGGCCTGGATCATTGTTTCACAGTAGAAAGTGAAACTGAAAATGCACATTAAACATGCGAAGATGGAGTTTGTTGCATTTACTTTAAGCTGAGCCACTTTGAGATGCTGAAAACACCGGATCATGAGCTGTTCGCATGTAAATGAAGACAGTGCTGTGTTTCACTCATAAACACGCAGCACAACGGACTATACACTTATTCATTTAAAGGGATAGTTCACCCAAAAATGAAAATTCTGTCATTAATTACATACTCTCATGTCGTTCCAAACCCGTAAGACCTTCGTTCATCTTCGGAACACAAAAATTAAGATATTTTTGATGAAATCCCAGAGCTATCTGACCCTCCCATAGACAGCAAGGGTCCTACCACGATCAAGGCACAGTAACGTAGTAAGGACATCAGTAAAACAGTTCATGTGACATCAGTGGTTCAACCATAATTTTACGAAGCTACGAGAATACTTTTTGTGTGCAAAGAAAACAAAAATAACGAATTTATCCTACAATTTGCACACAAAAAGTATTCTCGCAGCTTCATAAAATTACGGTAGAACCACTGATGTCACATGGATTATTTTAATGATTTCCTTACTACGTTTCTGTACCTTGATCGTGGTAGGACCCTTGCTGTCTATGCAGGGTCAGAGAGCTCTCAGATTTCATCAAAAATATCTTAATTTGTGTTCCGAAGATGAACGAAGGTCTTACGGGTTTGGAACGACATGAGGGTGAGCAGTTAATGACAGAATTTTCATTTTTGGGTGAACTATCCATTTAAAATACACTGTGGTGCGTGTTAACTCACTGTCAGAGAGAAGAGAGAGTAAGAAAGTGCAGCTGGTAATGGTGTATATAATACTGCAGGAAAATTAGTATTCAAATATTTCAGTATCAATTAAAAACTATATTTTTCACAACACTGCTGCTGATTGACTCATTTTTTGGGTGAACTATCTCTTTAGTAGAAAAAAAAATGTTGGCAGACAGGCACTTACCCTGGGACTACTTAGAGGACTAGACGAGAGGCCCGTTGATGCTCCACTTACAGATCGAGATCTATGCAGGAGTGTGGCAGTCAAGAGTCAGTAGTGTTAAATTCCAAAGTTCCATATATGAATGAAAATGTGTATAGGACTGCATGCATACCTTTGGCTGTGTGTGGTGGTGTCCAGTGCTCTGCGTGGGGGTGTGGGAGAGCCCTGCTCCGTCACACTCAGCACCTCCAGACTCTTCCTCTCTGGTCGGCAGCGGCCGTGACGCGTCAACATGGGTGAGTCTACGCGCTTCCGTGGAGGGTCTGTACAGAAACACAAAACACAGAGTGTGCAGAGTAATGTGCCTGTAGCTCAAACAGTAGAGTATAGCACCAGCGACAGCAAGGTCATGGGTTCAGTTACCAGGAAATGCATAAAATCTATACACTCTTGAAAATAAAGGTTCCAAAAGGCAGGAACCTTTATTTTGGAAGCTATATTGCAGCGAATGCCATAGAAGAGCCATTATTGGTTCCCCAAAGAACCTTTGAGTAAACACTTTTTAAAAGAACCATTTTTTACTTAGTGTGAAGAATATTTTAAAAATTTGAAATGCAAAGTTTCCATGAATGTTAAAGGTTGTTCATGGTATCACATATGCCAATAAAGAATCTTAAAAATTGTTAACAAACATATGAACAATATAAACATGTATTTTCATTTCACTCAGTCCACAAAAATCAAGAATGAAAAATGTTATTATAAAATAAGCATAAATTGAGCTGTGTAACCTTTTATGTTTGGTTAACTGCATTTTAGTTTGATGCTGAATATGCTGCAATGTCAAGAACTGATATGTTTTGAGTGCACTTTGCATTCTTGATGTTAAAGGGATAGGCCACCCAAAAAATCATTTACTCACCCTCATGTTGTTACAAACCTGTATGACTGACTTTTTTTGTGCAGAACACAAAATAAGATATTTTGAATAATGTTATCAAAACAGTTTCTGTTCCCACTGACTTCCAATGTATTTTTTGTCCATATAATGAAAGTCAATAGAAAGAAAAACTGTTTGGTCACCAACATTCTTCAAAAAATATCTTCTTTCATGTTCCAGAAACAAAAGAAATGCATATAAGTTTGGAACACCATGGGAGTGAGTAAATGACAGCATTTTTATTTTTGGGTGAACTATCCCTGCATTATATAAGTCGCAGCACATTTCACAAAGTGACTTGTGTTCCAGAAAATGCAGTAATTTGCTTTAGATAAAAGCGTCTGCCAAAGGTATAAATGTAAAACATGGAGGCCACATGGTTTAACATGACTAAGAGTAACTTCAAATTCTTGTTCTCTGCTAAACTGTAGCTGACCACTAGATGTTAACCTGTCAGAAAAGAAGATTGTATAAACTGTGCTTTATTTAACTGTGTTAATGAACTCTCCAGGGAAAAAGACACATACCGATGTCATTTCTGGGAGGAAGATCCTCATCCTCATAGCTAGGATAGCGCTCTTTACGGTCTAACAGGAGATAATAGATCATCTTCTCTTGGTTATCTCTGAGGAAAAGAGCAAGAGATAGAAGAGAGAAAAACTATGTTAACCCTATAAAGCCTACTGTATCATATTTGTATCGAACGTGATGTTCGACAAATAACACAAATGCAAACTTTTTTTTTTTTTTAGTTTTTTGAAGGTTCAATACTCTGTTCCATTTTCCAACAAAAGAAAAAAATTGGACTATTATTTCATACGTCAGGCTTTGCAGGGTTAAAGATGAACTAGATTTTTATGTTTTCTGAATTATAAAAATGCACATGATGCAAAAGTGCTGACGTTACACTCACTCTTCACACTGCAGGTCTTGGGCCAGTTTAACCCGGTCCCTGAAACAGCCCAGAGAATACATGCTGTCCAGCACATCTGGGTCCAGCTCTGTCAGAGACATGATCCGTCCCATGCAGACGCGCCTCGGGGGCGGCTGCTCCGGACACGGCTCATTGCGTCCAGCTCTTCATCACACACAAACAAACACACACATACGAATGTGAGCTGCTTGCACAAATCATCTGCAAATTTTGCCTGTTATGAAAGATGCATACCGAAGTTATTTCATATCATTTCAATATAAACAGAGATCAATTCATGAAATACATCCATAAATACACACATAATACGCTTTCGCTGAATCTGTGTAGATTGACTACAGTGATAGAGAGAATTTAATAATCAATACTTACTGATACCAGGCATGTTTCTGGATGGCCTCTAGCTGCAGAAAGACAACAGATGGTGTATTTAGTAAAGTCTGTTCACAGGCAGATGGCGCTACAATGCTATAAGCTGAAGGTTTTTCAAAAATCTGAATCGACTGCTTTTTAAAATGATTCACTATTTCAAAGGTTTTCAAAACACGTATGCTGATGTTCAAAACAGTGTAAATACCATGAGAATTCAGCCTAAACATGCATACAGACACGTTTTACAAGCTGTCTATTAAATGTAATCTACAAATCATTAAATACCATTAAATAACATGATGTAACAAAGCTTAGTTTGGTGAAATTACGTGACTTGGCCAGTTTAATACAAGCTTCAAACCACTGATTCGACATAAATGATTGCTGTTCTTTTGAACTTTCTATTCAAAATCCTGAACAAAATGCATCACAGTTTACACAAAAATATTAAGTAGCAATTGTTTTTAACACTGATAATAATCAGAAATGTTTCTTAAGCATCAAATCAGCATATTAGTATGATTTCTGAAGAATCATGTGACACTGAAAACTGGAGTATTGATGCTGAAAATGTAGCTTTTTTCAGCACTGCAAATCCAATATGAAAAAATATTTAAATGCTATCGAGGTTTGTTTCCACCAGAGGATAAATTTTTTTAAATGTAATTGTGACTTTTTATATCACAGTTCAGACTTTTTCTCATAGTTCTGACTCAGAATATCTCAAAATTGCAAGATATAAGCTCAGAATTATGAGATAAGAATGCAGAATTGTGAGATATAAACTTGCAAAGAAAAGTCTGAATGGAATAAAAACTCGCAACTGTGAGAAAAAAAAAGTTTGATTTGCAATGTCAGTTACCTTTTTTATTTTTTATTTTCTGGCAGAAACAAACAAAAAAAATTGAATTATGAGATTTAAATGCAGAATTCAGAGAAAAAAGTCAGAATTCCAAGATGTAAACTCAAAATTCTAAGAAATAAACTCAGGTGTAAATTTGAAATCGCAAGAAAGTAAGAATTATAGTTTATATAATTCTATATATATTTTTTATATATAAATAGAGTTTATATCTTGCAATTTTGAGTTTATATTTTGCAGTTCTGAGGAAAAAAGTCTGAATTGTGAAATATAAACCCAGAATTGTCAAAAAAAAAAAAAAATTAATTAAATTGTGAGCTATAAACCCAGAACTGCGAGAGAAAAAAAAAATCTGAATTGTGAGATAAAAAAGTCACAATTACCTTTTTTATTTTTTTATTCCATAGTAGAAATGGGCTTTCACAGAAAACAGTTATTTTAAATTGTAATAATATTTCACTATATTAGTGAAATATTATTACAATAATAATATTTCACTATATTAGTATTAGTGTTTTTTTTCTGTATTATACAGTATTATAATATTTTCTGTAACAATATTATACTGTTTGTTTCATTAAACAAAAAAACAAAACAAAACAAAACAAAAACAACCCCAGCATTTGTAGTGCAGATGCTTTCAAAAGTATTAAACAAAGACCTAAATCCATAAAATGTCTATTAAGTTAATTAAACTTTTACATGTTTATAGATAACTAACCACCACAGTAATGAGGGCCTGAAGACAAGAATGCACAGTACGTATGTACAAATCATTCATCCAGGATCATCCATTTCCAAAATATTTGCCAAGCATTTGCTTCTGCATTTCTGTACTTGTGTAGAGTATGTTTCTGGCCACATCCAAGTAAACCAACAAGAAAACTTAATCACAGTATTCCCTCACCGTGAGTCTTTTTTCAGGGTTGACCTCGATCATGCCCCGCAGCAGAGCCTGGCAGTCGGGTGGAATGAAATGGGGCATGTGGAACACTCCACTCTTCACCTTCTCCAGCAGCTGCCGCAGGTTATCGTGGTCGAAGGGCAGCGCGCCCTGAGGACAGCGGACAGAAATTCCCAGATACAAAGACGCAGATGGTAGTGACATGCAAGCAGTGTTTCAGTTATTTGCTTAACAGCCTGTGAGCTAAAAATGAGTAATAAGTGATAAGTGGGGGAAAATAAAAAGCTGAGAGAAACAGAGGGAGCTGAAGCGATTTCCTCACCACTAGCAGAGCGAAGAGAATGACTCCACAGCTCCATACATCAGCCCGTCGGCCGTCATATTTCTCACCCTACAGTAGAAACCAAAGGTAGTAGTAAGGTCAGTGGTTCACCTTCAGACAGAATCATGCTCTAAAACATACAGGTTATTTTTAGACCTACCCTGATAACCTCTGGACATGCATAATGAGGAGATCTGCAAATAGGGAAAACAGAACATGGAAGGGTGTGAGAAAGTATAGTTTGTTTAAAATAACTTGTTTAATTTACAAACAACTTTTTAGCATTTATTTAAATTTGGGTCAAATCTAGACGAAAATACAAAAATACACCCCTGAGCTTAAGAGGTTAAATAAAACTGAAAATAAATTAACAATAAGGAATAGGAAGCTGTAGTAAGTTGTGAATAATTATGTTGGCTTGACAAGCCAGTATACTGATCTACTATTCAAGCTTCTTTTTCTTCTGAGACTATAAATAGCTAAAATTAACCAAATTCAGCACAGATATTCAAGATGTTCAGTCTCGGTGTGCTAGAACATGCTAAAACATGCTAGAAACATGTTAAAACAGGCTAGCTTCATGTTAAAAATGTTAGCAATCCCTAATACAATGCTAAAACTAGTTAGTTACGTGCTAAAACATACTAGAAGCATGTAGATGTTAAAACATGCTAGCTATGTGCTGAAACATGCTAGCAACAATATAAATTGTACTAGAAAAAAGATGAAACATGGCAACAATGTAAACATGCGAGAAACATGCTAGCATTATACCAAATCATGCTAATCTCGTGCTAAAAATGTAAACAGCACCTAACAAAATGTTAAAACTAACAAGGTGATAAAACATGTTATAATATGCAAGCAACATGATAAAATCTGCTTGCTAAGTGCTAAAACATCCTAGCAGAGTGTTAAAACATTCTAGGAAATCCTACATGCTGGTTACATGCTAAAACATGCTATCAACAAGCTAAAATGTGCTAGCAATGTGAAACATGGTAGCAAATAGGAATATATAAAAACATGCTAACAACATGTTAAAACTGGCTGGCTTCAGGTTAAAAATGTTAGCAATGCCCAATACAATGTGAAAATATGCTAGCAGTGCTAAAACATGTTGAGACATGCTAAAACTTGCTAGCTAAGTGCTAAAACATGCTAGGACATGTAAACCTGCTAGCTACATACTAAAACATGCTAGCAACAAACTTGCAAGGAACATAATCATACTTGCAAGGAACATAATCATGCTAGCACAATGCTAAACAACACTTAATATAGGCCTAATGTTAAAACTAAGGTGATAAACATGCTTGAACATGTTATAATGTCCTAGCAACATGCTAAAACCTGCTAGATAAGTGCTAAATCATGCTAACACTGTGCTAAAACATGCTGAAAGTGTTAAATGCTAGCAACAAGCTAAAATGTGCAAGCAATGTGATGAAATGGCAGCAATATATAAAAACATTAAAACCTGCTAGCAAAATGCACATCATGCTAGAAACAAAGTAAAACATGCTAGCTTCATAATTTACACCTATCATGTGTTAAAACTAACAAGATGACAAAACCATGCTAGTAACATTCTAGCAACATGATAAAACATGTCAACAATGTGCTAAAACATGGTAGGAACATGTTAAATTACACTAGCCAAATGTTAAAACAATCGAGCAGTGCTAAAACATATTAACAGTAAATTGTAGATACAGTTAAAACTTTAAAACTTGTCAAGCCAAAAAGTATTTATATTGCTGGACAAATTAATTTATCAACTTCCATCTGTATGATATTTTGCCATCTAATTCAATGACATTCATGCATTTTTAAGTGTGGCTTTACTGTTCAAATTCTGTATATTGTGTACTTAAACACAGTTGAAAACTGCACTGATCAGTCAGCATGCAGTATCAGAATTATCCATTTTATATTGCAATGCATGCAGTTTAAAGTGCAGTAAAGCAAGCAAACAGCATTATAAACCACACGCATACACAATACTCACCCACAGCTTGTCTCTAACAGACTGTCTCCCACCTGTAGCGAGGCCATGCCAAAGTCTGCAATCCTGATATTGTTCCTCTCATCCAGCAGGAGGTTTTCTGGCTTCAGGTCTCTATGACTACAAGAGCACAGAGGACAACCGGCTCTGAACACGTCGTTCACCAACAGCCCTCCACAGGAAACATACTTTGGAAGATATACAGTGTCTACTTCACTTATCCTTGACAATGGCATACACCTGCATCTTCCTAATTTAGAGACTAGACCACCACATATGAAAATATGAGTGAATAAAAACTCCTTAATCATGTTAAAAACAAACCATTATCGATAACTGTGTCAGTAGGGTTAATCACTGCTAAACGACCCCTTAAGGAATTTAATTAGATTTTTTTTTTTTTTTTTTTTTTTTTAATTTCCAGTCCCAAATTTTATTATGCAGTGTTTTTTTTCAGTATTGTTTACATTCCATCATTGCTTTTGGAAATATTTCAAATTATAATTTGTTTTGATGTTTTCAGTTTTCAGTTTAATTTGAGCTATTTTGTATTCATTTCATTGCATATTTTTTTTTATAATTTTTAATAATTTTATTATTCTTTCAAATATTTTATTTGTTAGTTTTTGTTTATTTAGTTAAAAATAAGATTAAGTTTTTTATAATTACTTTTCAGTTTATTTTAAGTAATAAAAATGTTATTTATGGTTTTAGTTTTAGTTAACAATAATAACCCATGATATTCAAAAAAATATATATTACATTTATGAAATACTGAAGGCACAAGACAGTTTGTAACAAAAAATAAATAAAAAAGAAGGTTTTGGATCAAAATCATGTAAATATAAAAAGCTTGGGGCAAAAGGCCATATGCAAATTTGCGTCACCATATTCAACTTCAATTGAACATCTATTCAGAATAACCACCAGTGAATGTTGTATTGCTCTGTTTTATGTTTGCTTTTGGTACACTATACCTACAGTATGAGCTACATTGTGAGTGTAAGTATATTTTACAAATAAGTCTCATTTGTGATGCGGCCAGTGTGAAACTACTTAAAAAGAAATAAAAAGAAATGCCCTTTCTCATTCTTATTTATATTATTTTATTTAGAATTGTGTGTGTGTGTGTGTGTGTGTGTGTGTGTATTTGTCTTACCATATGGAGTGACTATGACAGAAGTCCAGAGCAGATATGATTTGTCTGAAGAACTTTCGTGCCTCTTTAGGTGTCAATCTGCTCTTCTTCACCAAATAGTCAAACAGCTCTCCTCCTGAAACATGCTCCAGTACCAAATATCTGCATGAATAGAGCCAGAGAAAGAGTGGAATAAATGTTTCAAGAAGGGACAAATGACAAGCAGAAATAACAATGGGTTGAAAAAAGCCTATAAGAAAGCATGTAAAAGTGTGGTAACTCACAGGTATTTGTTATTCTCATAAACATCATGGAGTTTCAACACATGTGGATGTTCAATCAGTTTTAAAATGGCAATTTCTCTCTCCACCTGGTTGAATGAGAAAAAGAAAACATTATATTTATCACTCTTTATTTATTATTATCTATTTATTATCTTTATAAATAGCAAATTGTTTTGATAAATGTGCAACTATATTTTTGATGAATTTTTATTTTTTTTTTGGCCTTGGAATGGCATGTAAATACCATAATACATGAATATGGCAAGGTTATTATACTTAACTAAAACCATAAAAAAAAAAATTTAAAAAAAAAATCTTACTTAAAAAGTAAAATAAAATAATAAAATAAATCTTAACTGAACTAAAATTTTAAAAAATACTTTTTACTTATCTAATTTTTTTTTAATCAACATGCATCATTTTAAGTTTAACTTGAAAAACTGAAAAAAAAATAACTGAAACTGAAATAAAAATTAATGAAAATTATTTAGGCAAAAACTAATAAAATGCCAACTAAAAAACAAAATTACTAAAACATTTACTGAAATTAAAATTAAAATGGAAAATACACTGTAAATTTCAGTATGTTAATGTTACTTGAAAAAAATCTTGCAAACTTATTGCCTCAGAAAAATCTATAAAGGTCACTTAGTATATTCCAGTTTTCATTAACTGGAATCTGAGTAAACTTGAAAATATTGAGCAACCTTCACTAGATTTTTCCGATGCAATAAGTTTGCGAGACTTTTTCAAGTAATCTTAACATTTTGAAATTTACAGTGAAATTTTTAAAAAAAATAATAATTCAAAATAATAAAACTATAATAGTATCTCAGTTATACTAAAATAATGTTGAAATACATGGTAATCATGCAGTACTGTAGTATCTGATGCATTACTGTAGCATGGTGACACATAATACTTTTAACGTAGAATATTATAAATTAATTTAATTATTTAACATTAATATTAATGACTGTGTGAGACTTTACAAAACTACAGCATTAAAAAAAGAGATATTCTTTCTTTACCTTCATCAACACAGATTCTGAGAGTTTTTCTCTGTTGACTATTTTGATGGCTACTTTTTGGCCAGTGATGCAGTGAATCCCGAGCTTCACCAGACCTATTGACATAGCAGACATGCACAAGACAGTTCATCAGCGACAAAACCTTCGAAAAGAGCAGAAATTACAGACAACCTAATACGTAAACAACGTCTCCTCACCTGTCTGGCCTTTCCCGAGAGTCTTCTCCAGTCGATACGGCCCCACATACTGAGCTGCCTGGGTCACTGATAGTTCCTTAGACATAGTAGCGGCCTGGCTCCTGTTAAACTTGCTACTGCATGCAATATTATCACAGCCCACTGTTTTTGAGTTCAGTTTTTCTAAAGTAGTTTCCCAAGGGTCTGCAACAACCCGGAAATATATCCATGCTGTGCTCTGGTTTCCCTAAAAGCTGTCATACGGGCCCATTTAACTCTTTCAGATGAGGGGAAAGATGCTGATGGCAATGCAAAGATACAGTCAGGTCCATAGAAGCAGCCTAATTCATAGCTTTGCCAATCAAAGTCATCCTTCTCAATCGATCAGGCTTTTCGTTCCCAGTCAAGCCAGGTTCTGTTAGCAAGCTCCTGTTTCTACCTCATGACAAAAACACCATTTAGAAACTCCTCCTAACTAGTGTTCGTCAAATATAAGTGAACACGAGCCTCCAGTACACTTGTGCTAGGCCTAAATCACAGGTAAAGGAGCCAGAATCTTACCATTGACTGTTAAATAAACAGGTAAATCTATTCCCGTTTCGCATTCAGCAAGACGACCCAAAACGCCAGTGCGATCGCGTAAGGAGATCCAGGTCGCTCTGCATCCTCTCGCATCACTGTAGCGGATCTGGCAGATCTGTTTCATCTCTGCTGCTGATGTTGAGCTCCATCCTGCCGCACGGACCGCAGCATCCTCATCCTGTCCTCTCTCGCCGGTCCCGTGTCACTTTTGGGGAAGGGGGTTTGTGTTTTTGGCGGTGATTAATAAGTTGCGCGCTGATCGCTGATATTTTGCGTTTCTTTGCGTTGTAAAGCGTTATTTTCTCCGTTCTGGTTCCTCGCATCAGCATCCGGGTCCCACACCCTCCTCCTCATCATCATCAACCCTCCCTCCCAGCACACTCCCCCACTGCACCTCGCGCCTCAGATCTGGCCCTCACTGTACAGTCATGCTATCTGATCGTAGAATGAGACTTGATTTATTGGCACTGAATGATACTACGCATCTTCAAGTGTCAAATACGTAGAACTCCAATAAAGCAATCAATAAAAAACAAAATAAAATAAAACGCCATGGTGCATGTGTAGAAACATATGGTTTAGGTCATGGAAAATGGTTGTATATTTGAATTTTTATATTTTATTTTATTTAACAATTTTTTTTTTTTTAATTGTTTGACGGTTTATATGTGTTTACATCTTTTGGTCAACATTAAAAAATAACAACAACAACAACAACAACAAAAAATCAAACAATATCAAAATTGTAATACTTGACCAGTACTTGAGTTCAGCAAGGTCACACAGCCTCAGATGAGTTATTATTACTTTTTATTATTTTTATTTTATTTTTTACTTTTTGTTTATTATTCGTTATTTTTCATTTTTATTTATTTTTATTTTATTCTTTTTATGATTTTTATTGTTTATTGCTGTTGTTTTATGTCATTGTGCTTATATTTTCTGTCACAACTGTGACACATCAACCCCAACATAAAAACAGAAAATATTTATTATTAATAATAATAATAACAACAATAATAATAATTATTATTATTATTATTATTATTATTATAAATAATCAAACAATATCAAAATTTTTATACTTGATGAGCTCAACAAAGTTTTAATACGAGTACTTGAGTTCAACAAGGTCACACAGGCTCAGATGAGTTTTCATTATTTTATTTTTATTTATAATTTGTTATTTTTCATTTTATTTTTATTTTATTATTTTTTATGACTTTATTGTTTATTGTTCTTGTGTTATGTCATTGTCCTTATAATTTCTATCACAACAATGAAACATCAACCCCAACATAAAAACAGAATTTTTTAAATAATAATAATAATAAAAATAAATCAAACAATATATTATTTTAATTCTTAACGGGTTCAAAAAAGTTTTAATATGAGTACTTGAGTTCAACAAGGTCACACAGGCTAAGATAAGATTTTATTACTTTTTATTATTTTATGTTAATAATAATAATAATGATAATAATAATAAAGGAAACTGAGAAGATCAGTAAATACAAGGACCTGGAAATCGAGATCAGCAGGATGTGGAAATGTAAAACGAGAACTTCGTAAGGTGCTTGGGTGAATCGCTGTGACCTCTTGTTGAGATCTGGATTCACTAGTACAACCGCAAATAAATGCAAGAAGAAGAGAATTTAATACTGTATAATAATAATAATAATAATAATAATAATAATAATAATTATTATTATTATTATTATTATTATTATTATTATTATTATTATATTTCAGATAATTGTGCTTATATTTTGTCACAAACGTAAGTCAGCACAATCATACAAATTGCAAATAATTTTTGATGAGTTTTGATGAGCTTATGTTTTGTCACAACCATGATATATGAACCCCTTCATACAAATTGCATTTTTTTCTAACCTTACGTATAGGTCCTAGCTAGCAGTACTTTAAAACTAACCTGACAACAGCATGATTAATATGTGATGTAAAGTATAAAAATGGTTTTGTCAACACCATCAGAATTTCTTCAATAGATGGTGCTGACAGTCAGGTGCTGTGTCTACAGGCCAACTTTCAAGAAACCACATGAGCAGCGCTGGCAGTGTGCTTAGCATAAGTTATGAAGTATGTAGACCACTGCAGTTAAAGGTCAATCAATCATTGCATGCAATTTATTATTATGAAGCTATTTAGTGTCAGTTATTTAGTGATTATTTAGACTGCTTCCTAATTGTCATGGTTATTGATGTGATAAAAATCTGTCAGACTGTGTAGTAATGGCAAAATAAAGAAACAATTTTAGTAATTTATTCAAAATCAAATGAAATGCACTGTGTTTTTTACAGTGTGAAATCTGGAAAATAAAAATAATAATAAAACTGGGTTCCTCTTTCTTCCACAGTTACTGATAACATGGACACCATGAGGGACACCAACAGGACTTCCCAGGATCAAAATAAACAATTCCAGTGCTTTCCAGCACTTGCACGCCTTTCACTGTCCTTAGAATGGTTTAGTCCAGTGCAATGTGAGAGAATGCAAGGACACTGGAGGACCCAGAAAGGATGGACCTAAGTTAAAAATAGCAGATGAAAATCAGACAAAATCAGAATCAACAAATCAATGCATTCATCCAGACAGAAGATAAATGTACACACAATCATGTAATGAAGCACTCCGTAAACTGTGCTACATTAAACTGCAAATACATTTCAAAGAGAAGAAAAGCCACAATTAAAAAACTGAATAAAATTAGGAATAAATCGGGTTTAAAATTTTTTGATACTTACATGTAAATCCACATCCCCTCACGAGGCTGCTATTGCCCCCTTCACACAGACCTCAAAAGCCTCCAGCAGCTCCTTACAGCCCTCTGCACCCTTCCCCTGAACACTGGACACATAAACAGTGTGTTTAGTGTTAACAGTGTGCACCTATGAGAGTATGATTCTGCTGTGCAATGTGTCTGTGCATTGATCTTTTGGACAACTGATCTCATGTCAGGATCAAAGGGGACACATTCTTTGGAGTCAAAGGGTGTTGTTACATCATCACATGAAAGAGTCTTCAGAGTTATGCTTTTTTAATGTATAGGCAGCTGACATCAAATACCTTGAGAAGTCTTGCAGTGTGACGCAGTGTGACATGCTATAAGCAAATTAAAGCTATTTTAAACTATATTTTGTTGTACAAATATATATTTTTTAATATTAAAATATTATAGTTCATTAAAGGAATATTTCACTCAAAAATTAAAATCTGTTGAACGTGTACTCACCCTAGGCCATCCAAAAAGTAGATGAGTTTGTTTCATCATGGGAACAGATTTGGAGAAATGTAGTATTACTTTACTTGCTCACCAATGGCTCCTCTGCAGTGAATGGGTGCCGTCAGAATGAGAGACCAAACAGCTGATAAAAACATCACAATAATCCACAAGCAATCCACACCACTCCAATCAGTTAATGTCTTGAGAAGCTGTGTGTTTGCAAGAAACAAATCCATCATTAAGGCATTTTAACTTTTAATTATAACTTCTGGCCAAAATATGAGTCCATAATAACACTTATTCCAGTGAAAAAGTCCTTCCCTGTTGTCTTCTCCCATCAAAATCCACTTTTACATTGGAACAAGCAATATTAT
The DNA here is from genome assembly GCA_039654775.1 of Spinibarbus caldwelli. Lineage (NCBI taxonomy): Eukaryota > Metazoa > Chordata > Actinopteri > Cypriniformes > Cyprinidae > Spinibarbus > Spinibarbus caldwelli. Next base: position 26,746,543 of record CM077256.1, on the reverse strand, counting down.
AGATAGAGAACTTGTATTTTAGACTGGAGTGGTGTGGATTACTTGTGGATTATTGAGATGTTTTTATCAGTTGTTTGGACTCTCATTCTGACGGCACCCATTCACTGCAGAGGATCCGCTGGTGAACAAGTGTTGGAATTCTTAATCTGTTCTGATAAAGAAACAAACTCATCTACATCTTGGATGGCCTGAGGGTGAGTAAATTTTCATTTTTGGGTGAAATATTCTTGAAAAAACTATTCATGAAAAGGACAGACATGGACATGTTATGCATCAACTACTTTATGCAGATTCGCAGATTTTCTTCACAGATCGCTAGTTTGAAGTCTCTCACTGAGCTAAAATCTAAAAAAAATAATAATATATAATTCTTGCACATTAGATGATTTTAAAGTCTAGACCAGATCTGCACGTGACGGCGACCATTACCCTAATAAATAACACAGACATTGCAATACAGGCGATGTAATGTGAGCACACCTCCACTCCCTCGCCATTCCATGTGTGAGCATATTTGAAACTAGGCTATATTTACATCACACATATACATTACTAAAGTTCATGCTAAATTTGGCATTTGGCATGTTGCTCTGAATGTTGCATACAAATATGACACAGCTTCATAATTATATATTAACTTGTATGCATTTATGCATATTCATTCTGCAAAGACTCAAGCCTTTGTTTAATTTGATTTTGTAATCTCAGATGTACTTTGAATTATTATTTAATGAATTTAATACATAATGCAATACTCTGTTTCTGACAAATGCTTTGTTTTATGTGCAAGCGACCAACCCAGAGGTCATGCACCACAAATGATAACCTCAATTTACAACGAGTGCTCTTGACTAAATCATTTAAGAGATAGCCATAAAGTAGATAGCACTTCTCTTGTGAATGCTACAACTTGTGCAACTCACTGTAAAGCTCACAATTTTGTGTCATTGTGTGAGTGCATTGACCTCTGACCTTTTGACCTAGAAAGAGAGCACTTTGCTTTGTTAACATTTATAGATGGAGGTTAATCATTTGTGCGTGAAAGCATACAGTGCTGGAAAATGACAGAAACTATTGTAAGATGTATTTCCAAAGCTCTGTTGACATCAAATGCAAGCACAAAGTGGAACATGTGTTCATGCTTTAACTTAGCAACATGATGGCTAACATGGATAATTTTCCACCTGCATCATCACTTTCAAAACCTGCTCCCCCCAGCACCATGTGCACAATCCTGTATCCAACACACGCTTTAACTAGTCTTTCAAATACTTTCATTCACAAACCACTACAGATAACCTATACGCATAGAGGTGTTAAGATATTGGTGCATGAATAAGAACAAGTTCATCCTGACCTATAAAGCATGTAACAGTTTTTTTAAAAGCATGTATTTTTTGTTTTTGTTTTTGTTTTGTTTTTTCAAAATTCAACATTGCATTAATGTATATCCTTACAGAAATATGACTCACCATTTGTCCAGCTCATCTTTGGGAGCCTTGCACTGAGCAGGAACTTCTTCAGGCATTTTTCTTTGTTTGTGTGACACAATGTCAGTGAGCTGAGAAGAGCCTTTAAGGAAGTACAGGGTGAACAACGAATATATATAGGATTACTTCCCAGTCTGTGTGGGAAGGAGGAGGAAGAGAGGGAGGAGAAACAGGCTGCAGAAAGTGTCAGAGAGGGCAGGAATCATATAGTAAAGGTGACCTGGGCAAAATTAGAATAGAATGGAATGTCCCTTCTTGAAATGTACACACTGCATATATTTTCATGTTGTTGGTATGATCTGGTAATAATATTACAAGATATCTGCAATGTTTCTGTTTCAGTATAACGCAAAACAAGATCCAGAATGTCTGCTGTAAATATTCATTTATAAGTGTGAACAAGGGGTACATTTTAAACTAATGTTTTAATGTATTTAATTCTTATCCATTTAAGAGTGTGTGTGTGTGCGTGTGTGTAAAATCTGCATTTTCCATATAATTTCCACATCCTTTTTGGTCTTACATTTATTGTTAGCAGGATGGTAACAATATGACAACATTTTCATTTATTAATTATCCCTTTATTTTTGACTTCATCAAATATATTAAGACATATAGGAGAGACCACAATCAAACACTAGATGTCGCAGTTTTACAAGAGTCACTAAAAACACGAACAAACTACAAAATCAACATCAACATCTGAGATACAACACACACACACACACACACACACGTATGTATGTATGTATTTGTGTGTGTATATATATATATATATATATATATATATATATATATATATATATATATATATATGTTTAACTTTATTACTAGTTTTTTTTTACTGTTATTATTATTATGTATTTTGTTTATCCTAATGTAACCCCTAGCTGTATTTGTAATTCTTGAAAACCGAAATAGATAGATAGATGGATGGATGGATAGATAGATAGATAGATAGATAGATAGATAGATAGATTTTTTTCAGGATTCTTTGATGAATAGAAGGAACCAAAGTTCAGCATTTTTTCAAAAGCTTGGAGTCAGTACAATTTTTTTTTATAATAAATTAATACTTTTATGTAGCAAGGATGCTTTAAATTGATCAAAAGTGATGATAAATACATTTATAATGTTACAAAAGTTTTCTATTTCAGATAAATGCTGTTCTGAACTTTCTATTCATCAAAGAAACCTGAAAAAAAAATCTACTCAGCTGTTTTCAACATAATAATAATTATTATTTTTAAGCAGCCAATCAGAATATTAGAATGATTTCTGAAAGATCATGTGACTGGAGTAATGAATAATTCAGCTTTGAAATCACAGAAATAAATGACATTTTAAAATACACTAATTTTAGTTAAAATGTTAGTTTTTGCTGTAGTTTGGATCAAATAAATGCAGGCCTGGTGAGCAGAAGAGACTTCTTTAAAAACATTAAAAATCTTACTGTCCAAAAACCTTTGACTGGTAGTGTATAATATAATATAGAGATGCTCAATGACAACATGGCTATGCAGCTCAGTCAAGAACAGGCAGTATTGTTTTTATATAGAAAATTTGACATCAACCTAGAATAATGAGTAATAATGATAGTTAATGTTGTAATTATTTATAGGAAACGAGAAAGAATAATTAAAATAATATTTAAATCATTAACTTATTTGTAAATTACAACACTTATTCGAATATCTTTCTTCTAGTACCACACTTGAGCCTGGCGGAAACATGTACACCACGTTTTTCCTAAAAACAACACAAGTGCATTTCAGTGCGTTCACGGCCCCCTCTAGCGGCGAACTCCTGCTCTGCGCTCACTCTAGCGGCGGCTTCTCGCCACGCGCTCTGCTTCTGTGTGTTTCAGGCTCAAATCCAAGGGAGACGAACGAGGCGCCATCTTTCGTGCGTTTCTCCCTGCAACGATGAGAACATGAGCTCGAAACCGGTGGTCTACGCCACCTCCAATCTGTAAATAAAGCCGTATATGAAAAGAACTCGTATCTGAGCAAAACATCGACTCATAATATACAGAAAAAATATACATTTGCTATCCATAATCCACTGAAGGGGACAGCAGCAGCAAGGTGTTGTCTAGTATCGCCCATTTCGTGATTCCGGAGCCGATAGCGAAAAGGGTTCCTGAAACCGGGGTGTTTTTGACGAAGCGGACGCGGATATGGCCAAAACGGCGGGGTTGCTTGACCAAACGGCTTATTTCGTGCTTTGGTGACATTATTGTGCTGTTGAAGCCAAAGGTCGGTGGAATAGTTGCCGAAATTCCCTCGGATCGCGCGCCCGTCACGTGGTAGGTTCCTCCTTTTTCTTTGTTAGTGGATGATCTCGAGCTGCTATAAACCTAATCCCGCAAAGCTATCTGAACTTCCAGTTTAACTCATTTTACCACGAACTGTTGTATTTGCGATAATTTCATGTGTTGTTTTATTTATGGGTGTTTGAGGCTTGATCGCTTCAAAACAGATTACTATCTAGTACTGTCTCATGCGATGAACTCAAACGCGCGCTTATTTATCATTTTTTCCTCATTTTAACTATAACGAACCTATATATCGTTCTTGTTTTTGATGATACAACTCGCTGCCTCATTTAGTGTGTGCTAACTTATCAGTTTGAAGCAGGTTCTCGTTCAAATTGGTGGTTAAAATGACTTGCATAACGTAAGCAAGGCCGTTTTAGAGCATGCTAAACATCTGTAATGCTCTTATTCACTGTATGAGGCTTAAGAGACATTGAGCAGTGCGTTAAAATCGTAATACAGTGGATTTTATGAGCTTCTACGTCTAGTCTTCGAGTCTGAGCTGAAAAGCTCCTTCATTTAACTTATGCACGGAAGTGGTGTGAATGTTCATGTGGTCTGTTCAGCTTGTGAAAGCGGAAAATTGCACTTGTGCGCTATGGTTGTTTGTGTGTGAGGTTTTATAAAGTAATTTAACGTTAACCTTATCCATATGACCTGTTATTGATCTGAAGTGTGTGTTATACCGGTATTTCCTGTATTGTGTGTACTCGAGGAGTTCACTTGTTATCGCAAGTCATGCGGAGAAAACGCGCGATTATTTGATTTGATTTGATTTTTTTTTAGCGCGAACACAGAAACGTGGGTTCTTTACGCTTCCTTCGCTCGTTTTTAGTTAAACCTTAACCGGGTTTGTCATGTTTACCACTTTGAGATATTATTAACCTAGTTAGGATCTTCAAACTCGATAGCCTAACTCACAGAGAACATGCACGCGTTTTGTTTTAATGTTTCCCATTAAAGATTACATTAATTGGTTGCTAATTAAAATGACCTAACTTTACTTTTTGAAATTTAAATGTTCTAGAAAAAGCGGTGTTTTCTAGATGGAGCGGGTCGCCCCCTCATGGGCACCACCATGTTGACATCACATGACCAGCCTGTTTCATCTCATGCAGTTGACTGAGTTACTAATAATAATTTTATTAATAATTTATAAAGCAAGTTTTACAAAGTTGAGGCAAAGACAACATGCATTAAAATAACAGCTTTTGTGTGAATTTGCAGCTGTTAGTAAATAATTAGTAGTATTGTGACAGATAAAAGCTAAACCTATTCATTTCAAGACGGCTGGGCAGTAATATCATCAGTAAACTGCAATATCATCTTTTACTCTCTTATGTCAATGTATCAGTATACATACTTTGATATTGCAATGGCTATTAAAATAATTATGAAGCCACACTGACATGTTTTGTTAGTAGTGAAATACTCTACAGCTGTTTTGGTGTAATGCGGTAATTCATGAGTCGAATCATCTACATGTACTTATGAAGAGATCTGTTGAGGCCTAAAGGCATATCCCTAATTCTGTTGACACACAGATGGTCTGCTGAGGAGGAGGGGACAATGAGGCGGCTTGGTCTTACATAAGCTTGAATAGAGTAGGTCTCTCCCTACTAACGACTGTGGTAATGGTCCCCGCTCAGTTGAGGTCAATGAGTTCTCATTCCCTTTTTACTTTGAGGTGAAGAGCATCAGGGCAAACAAAATTATGTCCAAGAAATACTGATAACACTGATTCCTATTTGTGTCTGCTCACACTGTAATCTTCTGGTCTGCGTTTATTTTAATTAATTCAGTATATTGAGACTAAAATAAAAGTCAATATAGTATCACAATTGACCTCTTTATATTTTTAATGTATGTTCCTGGTTTTGCTGTGAATGATTCAACACTGCATGTTATTCCAAAGAGTTTCCCTTCCAAAACAATATTCGCTATGCCAAAAACTAATCTTATTAGAAGCCTGTTGGCTTGAATTTTGGAGGATTATCAGACAGAGATTGCAGTTGTTTTTCAGGTATTTTACTCATGAATGCCTCAAAAAATGTGAAGCTCGAAATGAGCTGTTGTAAGAAAACCTTTAAGATAAGAACACTCCTTAGACAATTCATGTGGAAAAGTGAATAAAAAAAGCCCCACCCATTGAATATCCTGTGTCAGTCATAAATAGGCAGATTACACAAGTGCAATAGTTATTTTCATTATTAGACAGTAAGTGGACTAAATAGCTTGTCTCACCAGCCGGTTATTATTAAAGTTTAATGAATAGGTTAGGGGAAGAAAAATGTTGTTGAAGGCCAGCTGGCTTGAATTTTGGAGAAGGAATATCAGACAGAGATTGTGGTTGTGTTTCAGGTATTTTACTTATTTTCCAAATTTTGAGCCATAAAATGAGGTTTGCTGAAACTCTAGTCTTGTAAGAAAACATTTAAGATAAGAAAACTCAGTTAAAATATCCTCACACATTTCATGTGTATAAATGGATAAAATCAAGCTCCAGCCATTGAATATCCAGTTTTAATCATAAATGTGATGATTCCACAAGTGCAATAGGTTGCGAACTCTAGGGCCCTATGAAATCAATTAATTTTTTTCCTAAATTCTGTTTTATTTATTTTTTACAGTTTTAATTTTTCAGGATTTCGTTTTTTTCCTTTTTTTTCCAGTTAATTTTTCTAGACTAGACTTTCAATGGTTATATTAAAAAAAAAAAAAAAATTAAAAAGCATGTCTAATTCATGAAATCATGAAACTTACACAATTTAACAGCAATTTATTAAAAGTTTAACAAAATTATATTTTTAAGGCCCTATGAAATGTTTTATTTTATTTTTTCTCAAATTCAGTTTTATTTTTAATTTAAATTTTCATTTCATTTTATTTTTAATTTTAAATTCCATTTTAATGGTTTCATTAGCCTAAATTTTACTAATCAAAAGCATCTCTAATTAATAGATTTTATAAAAAATTAATTTAGGATTATTATTTTATTTTATTTTTTCCAGAAATACTGAGTTGCGTATTTACATTTTTTTCTGGTATATAAAGTCTGGTAAATATTCCTTAAAAATAATGTTTTAATAATTTTATTAGTAGTAGTAGTAGTACTATCATTACATTAAGTAATATATTTCTGTCACAGTTTCTTCAAGTTAAACCAAACTTTTCTTTTGAAGGGTTGCTTTGAAGACCTTTATCATATGACAAAAGTTTTACTCAAAAGAAATGGTAAAATGCTCATGAAGTGACTCTCAGAGCAGTTCTAGAGATTGTTTATGTTTATGACCTGTTTTTTTTTTTTTTTTTTTTTTTTGCATTGTGGAAATCATAGGGCCCTAAAACTGCTTTTCTGACATACGGCAAATTCTGAGTATTTTCTGGTGAGCGTATTAGAAATTAAGAGAACTTGTTTAAATGGCTTGTATCTCCACCAAGTTATTATTAAAGGTTACTGAAAACTCTTATTTATCTTCATTTTCAAAATATTCTGTATATTTGCAGTCTCCTTAATCTCTTTTTTTTTCCTAGCCAGGCTGTGTAAGTGGGCTGGAGTGAAGGTTCAGAGGTGCAGGCTGCCGTGCCCATTCCTCGGCCCTGCATGGCTGCGATGGCGCCCGCTTTGACCGACGCCCCAGCCGAAGCCCGCCACATCCGCTTCAAACTCGCCTCTCCCTCATCCACCCTGTCCCCCGGTAGCACCGAGAACAACAGCAACGCCAACAACATCCTCATCTCCGACTCGGTCTCGGACTCTGCCGGCAGCCACACCAACGGCAAGTGCCACGTCAGCGCCGACGACGGACAGAACTTTGCCCATTATCACAACGTCAAGGGTCAGGAGCAGGACCCCCTCTCTAAAGCCCCGTCTCTGGGCAAGCTGGCACCGTACTTGTGCTCTGATGTCAAGCCATTGCCCTCGTCCACCAAAGTCAAGGAGTCGCTGAAGCTGCAAGGTGTCCTCATCAAGCAGTCGGTGCTGAAGAGCCACGGCCTGCTGAGCGGCTCCATATTCCCGAGCGCTGCTGCTGGCAGCGACTTCCTGCTGCGCAAGCGGCACGCACTTGAGCTGACCGGAGGTCAATTGAAGAGCCTTGTCAACGGTGCTGGAGCTGGAAGTACCATGGTGCCTGTGAACGGTCTCTCCAAGAAAGTTGCCGTACCTAGTGCCGCCGTGGCTGAGAAAGGCAGCGTGGCCACAGTGAATGGAGACAGCAACCAGCCTTCCACCAATGGGGAAGCCTTGTTATCCGTGTCCTCCAAATCTGTCGGTACCTTTGCAACCGGTGGACAGAACGGCGACGTGAAGCCACAACAGAATTTGACACCAAGCATTCAAGGCGTGTCATCACATATGGGGCTCACGGCTTTGTCTGAAAGTACGGTGGTTAAAGCAGAACCGGAGAGTCCAGTTGTTGAAACAAACAGTAACAATTTTGTCGACTGTCCCTCGTCCCTTAGCTCTTCCCCAGTCCATGATGACTCATCCCTTTCAACTCCCAACCTGGAGGCTCTGCTCCGGGATCGGGCTCAACAGAGCCAACACAGGCAAACGGACATCGAAGGCCGTCTGCTGCGTCTTCGGAAGCGGCTGCAGGTGGTGCAGGCCAAGCAGGTGGAGCGGCATTTCAAACAGCAACTCTCTGGTTTTCTAAATCGCACTCTGACCCCGACATCTAGCCGTAGGGTGGATCAAGGGGCGTGGAGAGGCTCTCGCACCTCTGTGGACACCCACACGCATAATCTGAGTCGGTTTTTGAAGGGTGGCAGGGTGGCTTCGGAACTGGAGCAACTGCATGTAAGCGGCACCACGCATTTGCGAGCGACGGAGGCTCAGTTTGACTCGGACGCCACCGAGAGTAGTTCGGGAGGAGAGAGTGACGTCGAGGAGGAGGAGCTGGCCAAGGCGGATGTTGAACAGCGTCATATTAAACTGTAAGTCAAACATTTGTTTTCAGACAGTGTCTGCATTTAAAGACATGAAATGAAGTGCATGTTATAGATCTTGTTGTGAACAGTTGTTTAATCAAAATGTCAACTGGTCTTCCAGTGAAAATGATAGACTTCTCTCTTGATGTAGAATTTTTCCAATCTTATAGTCCCCTCAAACCCCATCCAGCAAGCTAATATTTATCTGCCTCAACTTTTGCGCCCTCATGATAATCTGTTACACACTGATGTGTGTGACAGTATGGAATGTTGAATTAATGTTGAAGTACTTACAGAATGTTAAACTACTTTTAATTTGTGTGCTGTGTTTTTAAAATGCCGTGTCGTTCAAAATTATTTTTAAAAGTTACATTTTTAAACTTGATCACAGCATTTTTAGAACACTCTGTCATGCACAAGGTGCATGTTTGGAGAGTGCAAAAACCCTCCTACAACTCAAAAGGAACCTCATAATTAACTGATTTGAAATAGTTTAGGCATAAAATAAATAGTTTCACATGAAGTGCATGGGAGATTATTGACAATTAATTGTTTGGTTTTAGCAATGTTACTAATGGGGTCACACTCTTACAAGTATAAATACATAGTACATGCAAATATTGTAGGTAAAATGCTAATTTTGTATTTAGATTGAACCATTTTATTAATTGTTTTAGTTGAGTAATAAATTGGATTTTTAATGTAGATTCTTCTTCGCTTGTCCATCATCTTGGATTTTTCACTGATCTTTCTTTCTGGGATTGCCTTTGGAGCCTTTAGTCATGTCCCTTGACGTACTACACACTACACTCTTAAAAATAAATGTTCTTTATTGGCATCTGTGGTTCCATGAAGATCCTTTAACATCCATGGAATCTTTCCATTCCACAAAAGGTAAAGGTTCTTTATAGTAAAAGACGGTTCTTTAGATTATTAAAATGTTCTTCACACTAAGAAAAAAATTATTCTTTTAAGAACTGTTCACTGCAAGTTATTTTGGTGAACCCAAAATGGTTCTTCAATGGCATCTGTGTGAAAATGCTCTTTTGGAACCTTTATGAGAATGTATACAATGCTTACACAATGTACTCTACCCTGTAGTGTGTGAATTTTACAAGGCAATTTTGTCATCTAGCATCAGAATCTGATATCCCCTCCCTTTTTGTTAGGTAAAGAAAGATGCAACAGTTGAGTGCACAAAGTGTTTTTGGTTAACAAAGTGCATCATCCGGATGTTTGAAGTACACTTTTTTTATTTGGAATTTTCAGTGTGAATACACTACTCAGCACACACTGCAAAAATGTGTAAGCATGTGAATTGAGACACACTTTTTGATTTAGTCTCATTAACCCAATGCACAGCTTTACTATGGTGAAGCAGGCACATTATAGGCACTTTCGCACCACAGGAACCTTTTCATAGCATCCGAACTAATTGTGGAATTACCTACTTTTTGGCGTGTTCACACCGCGGGAACTAGGAACTGTTTTAGTTCCCGAAACTCCGTTTGGAGAAACTAAATTAGCTCCTACTTCAGAGTAGGGTCTAAAAGAGTTCCATAGGAACTATCGTGACGTAAGTGTATGCTGATTGGCTAAACGTGTACGAAAACGCCCTCACCCGCCATGATTTAGAATGCAGTGTAAACACATACTGTGTAAACATTGTATCAACTTATATTTCGCAAGAATGGAGAACAGTGATAGATGGACGGACGCTGAAGTGCAGGCATTTTTGAACATTTATGCAACGGAGGAAATCAAGTTGGAATTCAAAGGATCAAAACGCAACATTAAGGTATTTGTCTATACGCCGACATTCCATGTCCATTGTTGTGAACCCCGCAAGACACAGCAAAAACACAGCTCCGATCACAGCGTCCTCCATCCTCCTGTTGTTAACGTTGTTCTTCTTTGTTTTCTTTGTTGAACGCTGTGCACAAATGACGTCGCTGTCGACCGCCTTACGTCACTTCCTAGTACCCACTGTCGGTGCGAATGCAACCCTTTAAATGGTACTGGGAAATAGTTCGCGCGAAATCGTCCCAGTACTTTAGTACTGTACTTTTAGTTCTGGAACTAAAGCGGTGCGAAAGGGGCTTATGTGGGCTGTTCATAGGAGTCTCAAGGGAGTGTGGGGGCATGTTTGTGACTGTAGGCCTGTGTGTTCATGCCCTGAACCTTGTAGAGAGTCACTGTTAATTTCCAGTCCGACCTTGTTTGTACAGTGAGATCATAGATCTTGTTGTCATAACGCAGTCTAGTCTAAAGTCATTTCAGCTGTCCTCCTCGGCTGTCGTCTTATTTGAAAACTTCAGCGAGGTTAAATTTCCTGTTTGGCCTCCAAGGGAGAGTCTGATTCATTGTAGGTGAAAATAGAGAGGGTGAAACCAAGAACCCTGATGTTTTGGTTAATATTAAAATCAAAGTAAACCACCGGTGATGGATAAAAAAACTGTTTAAGCAGCTTCACTTTCATGTGTAATTTTTTCTTCCTACTTCCTGTTTTTTTTTGTGTATACAGAGTGGAGAATAACAGTGTAAGCATTGTGAGCTCTGCCTAACAGAAGCACATGCATTTCAGACCGCTTGTGTTGGTAAACTGTGCATTATATATTCAGGTGCTAAAAATCCTGTTGCTTAGCCCAGTGAGCATTTAGATTTTATTATTATTATTATTATTTTTATATTTTATCTGATTTAATATTTAGGGAGATAAGTGGCTGTAAAGGTTTTTAGGTTGATTTATTTAATGCAAGCTGTTTTAAAAGGAGCCATTTAGCAGGTTGCTGACTTGGCTTTGCACCTTTGACCTAAATAATCAGTCATCCGTGAATGCAGATTTTGGATGTCAAATTTGAGCTCACTGAAACATGCTCCAGTTTCTCAAAACACCACTATCACATGCTTGAATCCATTCAGATTTTTTGAACGCTGATGATGATCCTGCTCTAAATAAGTGATTTTTCAGCCCCGTTTCGTCCTTTGCAGCGCTCTCTGACTAATCTTTCTCGGCACATGTTTATGAAATCACGCTGTGATGGTTGGGAAATTAGAGCATGAGGAACTGCTGCTTGTTGACCTCTGACTGCAGTTAAATCGAGATGAATTTAAACTTTGTGCATCCCAGGACATTGATCCCAAACACCCACACTCATTATTGGAAGTTTTTAATGCAACACAGCTGCTATGCAAATGGAAGATTTACTTTTACTGCAATTAAAGACCACTTTAATCCACCGAGAGCTGGAGTGACTGTTGGAGCACTTTACAGAAATGGGGGTTTTAATGGTCTAATCTAAAAAAGTCGCCAGAAATTGAAAAAAAAGTTATTTATTTTCCTTTTAAGAGTATGTTGTGGAACGGTTATTGGCTGGTGAATATAATAGTGCGGGTAAATCTTAAAAAAAAAAAAAACATGTCCAGGTCACAGTTCAGTTCAAAATCAAAAAGAAAGAAATAAGAAATTATATTTTGTGTAAAGCACAATAAGACTTTGCTAAGCATCATTAAGATATAAAGGGGTAATTCACACAAAAATGAAAGTTCTCTCATCATTACACTTTCTTTCCTCTGGGAAACATAAAAGATTATATTTTCAGAAATGTGTAAGTGTTTTTTCCATACAATGGAAGTCAGTGGTCACCAAAACTGTTTGGTTGCCAACATTCTTCAAAATATATATTTTTTCCATGTTCCACAGAAGAAAGAAAGTCATACAGGTTTTTAATTACATTTTCTACCATAAATACTGTAATGTGTACATTACATTTATGATAAAGCGAGTTTAAACTGTTGAGAAAAGTTACCCCCAACTTATTCTTGACAAGAGATTCACACGTATGTGAGAAAATGACAAGCTAATCAGGAACTGCCTTTTTGATCTGATAAAGACAAGTATTTATTTGTGTTTGAGAAATATGAGCCATATTTCTCATTGGTATTGTGTTTACATGTATAAAACTAATTCACTCATTCATAATATCCCCAAATCTCCTGTTGGCCTTTGACAAAAGCTGATGTATTTGGGGATATGTGCCCTTAGATGTTTGGAAACCATCATAAACACTTATGTTGTCAGGATTTTCCTTTTTTCTGTTCTTTTGTCTCCTCTGTCACATCTGTCTCTCGCTCTCATTCTGGAGTCTTTCTTCACCATTGTCCTCTTATGTTCTTCCTCCTCCCATTCTCACTGTCTGAGCCGAGCCCACTCGTGTTACATAACCTTTTCCTCTCTCACTTTCTCAGACGTTCTCTTTCTTTTCGCCTTGCATTCCTCCACCCCTTTTTCACCATCTTTCCCCCACAATTCCTTTGCATTTCTCTGCCAAGCCTAACCATCTCACATACTTCTCTATTTATCCCCTCTCTCTTTCTCTCCATCCATCTGTTCCATTCTTTCTCTCGTCCTCGCTCGCGCTTTCGCGTCATGACTCAAGAATTACAGCTGTGCTTTCAACCCCCATAGAAAATATGCATCCAGTTTGCGTGCATTCTTTCTGATTCATATTTCCCCCTCATGCTACAAACATATGCTTACAGTTTGGTCTGTATTTTGGGGAAAAAAAACTCCAAATACAGAAAAATACAAAGAATGTTTTTCCGATTAAAAATTGTGATTTAAAATGTATTATAATGTAGTAATAAAATTAATGTTAGAAATAAAATGCAATAAAATAAGATCATCATAATGATTTATTACTACTAAATATAAAAAGTACTAAATAAAATCAAAATAAGAACCATTACTATTGTAATATTTAACTGTAAAATTAAAAAATACATTTATGTTAACTATTACAATTACAAATATTTATGGGTTAATTTTTTTTTTCAAACATTAAACCATGAAACTTTTATTTTGATTAAAAAAAATTGGGAAAATAGTTGGTCCAAATGTACGTTAAAGCCACCCAAATTCAGAGCAGATGCAGAGTTCATGTGGAGCATTTACTGTGAACTGAGCTGCTCTGAAACTCTGCAAATGCCAATGGATAATGAGCTGCTCACGTGCAAATGAACACAGTGCTGCACGATTTCGGTTATAATTTGGTTAATTGTTCAGCCCTACTTGCAGCTCTGTTCCAGAATCTAATTATTTGCTAGTGCTAATATTGAAATCACTTTCGAGTCAAGTCTCCCATGCTCATTTATTCAGGTTTTATTTCAGTTAGCATGCTGCCTTGAAAGGCAGCTGCTTATGCAGGCAGTAGGCAGTAAGGTCACTTACAAGACACACTACCATATTGTAGAAGTTCATTCCTCCCTCTTATAATTGCTTTCATTTTCTCTTTAACCTAAAATACAGTGTAACCCTTGATCTATATGAGTGAAAAATAACAGGCAGGGCTCCACAGAAAACAGTTTGCTAAGCCAGCGTGTCAGTCGACTGGTATTTATCTGTGTTTTGGTTCATCCAGTCCCTGCGTCTCACAGTCTGAAACCCAAGAACAAAGGCAGCAGAACATTTATGCTAAACGACTCTTGTCTTTGTACTCCCTCCATCAGCCCAATGTGATTTATGAAACACAATTACGAGATGATTCACTTCACAGCAGGCGCAGTGAGGGAGGACGACTCCTTTGTTGTCGTTCTCCTCGTCGTCCAAACGCACACGTGTGGAAGAGTAGATGGACAAATGACAACAATTAAATAGATAGATAGTTCATCCAGAAATGTAAATTCTGTTATTATTTACTCACCCTCAAACCTGTATGAGCTTCTTTCATCTGTTGAACACAGAAGAAGGTATTTTGAAGAATGCTGGTAATCAACTGCGTGTGAGGGCATGTTCTCTGTGTATTCTGAGTAGGGATGCGCGGTACTGAAAAAATACTAGTATATATTATATTTCAAACGGTATGATATCATAATTTTGCTCAATTCGGTATTTCATACGCTGCTGTTTCAAAGTGCACCTGTAGATGGCAGTGCTTCCCAACTGGTAAATGTGACAACAGAACAACGCAATGGATCAAACAGATGAAACTCTATCAACACAACCAACATTAATAAATAAAGAGAACAGTATAAGTGAAATATGGCATTACTTTGCATACAAAACAGACGACAAAGGTGAATGAACTGGCCTTACTGCGCATGTATGCAAGCGTTGCTATAAATCATGTGTTGCCACAGAGGCACGCATCAAACCTCTTTAAGCATTTGTCGCTTGCTCATCCTGATCTTTTCAGAGAATTAAGAGATTGACAGGTGAGTGCATCATTCATAAATTCAGATTTAATTTTAACTTTTATTTACAACTGATCATCGCATATACAGATGTGATACAGTAAGCTCAAATGTGCATATGTGACACACTAGAACCAGTGAAGTTTTGGTCACATAATATATGCACTTGTATTTCATACAATCGATTATTAATTGAATTTGAATTAAGCAAGAGTTTTGCTATATTAATTTTAGTATCAATAATATGAAGGGAATGTTTCTGCCGCGCTGCCGACTGCTAATATGAAGCAGGTGAGAGAGTGAGATTCATATTTAATGCTTTTTCTTTGGCTATCTGAGTGAAATCTGAAAACAATCTTAGAGAGAGAGAGAGAGAGAAATAATAACGTGAATTTGAATATTACTTTGACTGTTAGAATAACACTTTACAATAAAGCAACATTTGTTGCATTAATTCTGTTACTTCCTTTTTTTTTTTCTTTTCTTTTTTTTCTTCAAACTCACTCAAAATGTAACCTCTGTTCCCGGTAGATTTTTTGTTACATTGTGAGACCTTTTGTTTGCAGTGCACTATGTGTTTGCACTGAAAAGATAAGAAGATTTTAATATATTTTCATTGTATTACTTCAGTTATATATTTTTTTTCTCCAACATCAAAATGTAACCTATGTTCCCTGTAGGTTTTTTGTTACAGTTTGATACAAAGGTATTCAGATATGAATCTGTTCGTATTATTATCATTTTAATAAAATTGTTTTCAATTCACTTATCTTTTGAGGCTGGTTATTTGTCACCTATGGTATCGATTTAGTATCGATACCGAGGTATTACATTCTGGTATCGTACCGAAGCCAAAATTATGGTATCGAGCCATCCCTAATTCTGAGGCACGACGCTGTGGGAATGTGCTGAGAGGGACTTTGCCATGAGATGGTGGTGTGCTTTGTGCAGGGTGTACCGCTCACACTACAGGAGTGTGTTTATCATGAAACCCTGATAGACCAGTATGGACAACCAGTTTCATGTCTGTAGTCACAACAACAGCCCTCTTAAAACCTCTCACTGGTAACAGCAAATCATGATAATGTTTTTACGTGGGAGTGGGCAACATACTTGTAGATATGAAAAACCAGTGTAAATTTTGGAAGTATTTTTTTTTATTTTATTTTTTTTTTTATTTAATTACATTTAGGAAATTTTAAAGAAAATTCAGCTTGGTTCTGAGAGACAGGCTTTCACATAGTAGAAGTACCGAATTGAGTTTTCTTTTTTTTTTCTTTTTTTTTTTTGTGATTTGTTGTGCTTAAACCATGAAGAACTCACAAAGTAATGTTAAAATGACGGAAGCCTAATATACCTGCTGTGTCATTAAAGTTAAAAAATAAAATCACTCATTGCTCTTGACTGAATAACTTGTAGCTTTAATAAAAATACTATATTCAGTTTCTGTAGTATTTTTAACTTATGTTGGATAGACTACTCTTTATTTAATTTATATATTGACCATTGATATATATTGTCTCTTTTTTTACTTCTATTAGGCTAATATTACATGGAATGTGTAATTGTAAAATTTCAATGTCATCTAAGATTTTAGCAACCGTATTTCCAGCTAAAACAACTATATTGTCAGACAGTGTTATTGTGAAATTAAATTTTTCATATTCGTTTCCCACCCCTAGATATATTTTCCTTTCCTGTCATCACTGGGTTGAAAAGGAAGTTGTTTAAATTCATGCTGTCAAGTGTCATTTTGGGGGACTGTGACAAAAACTACTCGCTGTATTTAAAAAAGAGATGATTCATATTTTGGTGTCTGTAAGTGACAAGTCAAGATGGGTTTCTGCACTGAATGTGTTTAACAGTGCCCTCTATGTGTTAAACATCGTCATTACAATCAAGATGACTGATTTCTTCTTTAATCTCGACCATCAGGGCTGGAAAAGTCAGAGAGAACAATCCTGAGGATTTCCTGTTTGTTTCAACTGTCGTCAGAGACAGTTTTAACTCACTGAAGTAAACCGAACTAACCCTCTAATGACTCCCCTAGTTAGCTAAACAACTAAACTTGTTTAAAACGTGTGTAACTGGATTGTTCACTTTTCTCTTTCAGATGGAGGAGAGCAGAAGGGCGGTTTGCCAGGGAAAGAGCCACAATCATCAGTCACTGGACGTGGCTGCAGGCTCAGATATCAGACCTGGAGTACCGCATCCGACAGCAGGTCGACATCTACCGCCAACTCCGCGCTAGCAAGGTTAGCAGACGCTTGATATCTACTGTGTTTGTGTTATAAGACAATAACAGCATCCAGGTTCAGGAATATTTGGAATTGGGAATTAGTTTAATGGAATTTGGCTGTATACAAAGGTTTTTTTGCATGCTCTCTGCAGGGTCCTGTGGAGCTGGGAGACTCCGCCCCTTCCTGCCAGAGAGCTGTAAATATGACTGAGACTAATGAGAAGGTCCCAACCTCAGCAACATCCCAGAATTTCACAGAATCCCAGTCTCGTTTGGTGGACACATCTGAGAACGACATCTCCATTAGGTTAGGACAAATTTAGTAGTCCATATGGTGTTGACGTACAGTGTTCATTTTGACAGGCATTTTTGATTTAGTCTTAGTATTTATCTTGAGATGAAAATGCTTTGTGAAAATGCTTTTTGCTTTGTCAAATAGACTTTGTCATTTGAGTCTTTCATAGATTTAGTCTAGTTTTAGTCAACGAAAAGTCATTGCATTTTTGTCAACTTTTAGTCATTACTTTTAGTCAAACTGCAGTTACCAACATTTATTTAGGTAGCTATTTTATATGTAGTCTTCTAACAGAAATAGTCATTAATTCTTCTCTCTTTAGACCAAATCAATTAAGCTCATGAGAAATTTGAATCAAGGAATGAATTTGGAAAAATTGGAATAAATTATGACAATTTTCATTTTTGGGTAGAGATACAAATTAAACTAATTTTTAACACACAGTAGGTTTACTTAACATGTTTACAATTATTTAACATCTTTTGTTGGTTAACATTAATGACACAGATAGGTATATAATTAGGAATGCTGTCCATTTAAGATGGAAGGCATGAATGTAATACTGACACACATTCAGTTTTCACCCACCTGTTTACGTAACTAAGCCGTAACTGACTGTATTTACGTGAGATGCTGTGTGTGTATTTGAGCACTGAGAACTGATCGCGCACAGCGTGCATGAGAGAGAGCACTTCTATCAGCGCAATTCTGCCTATCCTGCCTTCACTAATTATAAGTTAATTCACCAAACGAATTGTGACTCACGGGAAAAATGGGACATCTGGTCACCCTATCCCTAACCTTTTGGGTGCTGAGGCCATAGTTTCAGATCGCTAGTTTGCATTTTGGTAGCCCATCTGTCCACTGCGCCTGCCATACTGAGACTAGATATGCAAACGCCCCTAATCCGATTGCAATCCAATGACAGGAATGCACATTTTGAAAGACAAGACAGTTAACTTTGCCTATAGGAAGTATTTTGAATGTCCGATAGTCTTCAAATAACATTCTAGTCCCGTCTCGTCTTGTTAACGAAGACACGGCATAAATTTCGTCATAGTTTTTATCATCAGATATTAGTTTTAGCTCGTCAATGTCTTGTCTTAGTGACAGAAAAAATGTTCATTAACGAATATTTTTCGTCATCTTCGTTGATGAAATTAACACTGTTGGCATAAATATTTGAACTTATTATTAGTGTAAGTGGTTATCATTTGCTAACATATTATAATAACTGGACCCAGTTGAAATTAAGTGTCTGTAAGTACTATGTACTCACATTTTAATCACTGATTAGATTAGATAAACTTTTTTTCTATTTTTCTAATGTAAGTGTGTGTGTGTGCACGCACACACACACACACACACACACACACACACACAGGGGTGCACATAAGTGGTACGCAGGTGCGCAAGTGCAACCAAAATAAAAAAAAAAATGCGTTGGGTAAATAAGTTCAGATCGCTCATTTGCATACCAACATACTTGACAGTTGTTAATGCACAATCATGGTTTTAGATCGATTAACCCTAATATTGTGTAAGATTTCAAAAATAATTAATTAAAAAAATAATTAAAAAAAGAAAGAAAAAAAATGTAGATATTAGCATTGTATTTTCAAGTGTGCTATATAATAATTCAATTACATTTTCTTTTTAAATATTTAATTTTAAAAATTAACCAACCAAATAAAGCACAGTAGTACTATTATTACTACTACTATTTTATTTTATTTTTTTGTAGATATTTAATACATTTATTGAGAACCAGACTAAAAAAAAACTTATGTGCACCCCTGTATATTAACATTATCATTGAACAGAAGTAGAAAATACAGTTAACCGGCCATTCTTGCAAAATGAACTCAGACAGGGTGAATGCAGTGGGGTCTTGTATCACCATAGAATCATATTATCCATTAACTTGGCAAAAACTGGAATTTTACATTGTTTCCATTTTTACTTATTTCAGTAGCATGGCAGAAGTGTCTGACACATGCCTGTCGAGTCTGGACAGCAGCTGTACGTCCGCACGAACACGCCCGCTGCTGACCTGCAAGCGACGTTGTCTTATCCACCCGAACACTGTCCACAATCTCAACGGCAAGGTGTGTTTGTGTGACCTTTGTTGGTATGAATGTATCAATATTCCAGGAGCACATTTTTGGCCGATTTTGAAGTGTATCTAAAGTGAGTTTGATTCCTTTATCAGGTTCAGAGAGTGTCTTTCTCACCTCCACACATGTGTGAGGTCAACGGCTCGTGTGTCATGTGTGGCAGTGCTCCTCCCCTCTCCAAACCAGACTCGCCATTTAATCGCCCTCTGCTGGAGAGAGTCTCTCATCAAGACCGCAGCATCCACCCCGTTCTGTCCATGCAATCGGGTGAGATGCATATCCACAGTCAGATGCAATTAGAGCTAACAACTATAAAATTCAGAGATAAAAAAAAAAAAAAAATCACAAATTATTAATTCTGTTAATTAAAATTTCATCTAAATTTTTTCTCCTTTCCTCATCTGTTTGCTCTCTCAGATGTGGCTCTCAGCTTACAGTTGCAGAAGGTGTTGAGATCTCATTGGCAGACTCGTCCGTTTGACAGGATCAAACCGCTGAAGAAGATCTCTCTCAAACACAAGCTCTCCATCACACCTTCTTCCTCCTTCCTCTCCAAACACAAATTCAGACTGTCAAACTCGCATGCAGCTGCAGTCCGTAAGTACACACACATTTCTACTCACAGCCACTGACTGGGACAAAGTGACTGAAGTCATTCATTGTTAATTCTTTCTCTCTGTCAGGGTTGGCCCGTCACAAGAACAGGTCGGAGAGGCTGCACAGGCTGCAGGTGGACAACATCTCATGTGTCCCAAAGCCGGACACACTCACACCCTGCAGGCCGGATCGTGTGCTGGACCGGAGTCACAGCAGGAAGAGGGTCAGAGAGCATTCACTGGACAGAGCAGACTGTGAGTGCACTGCTTTCCATACAAGCATCACCCTAAATATGTCTAAAACGGCCCTGTCTGATGAATGCTTTTGGTTATTTCAGCTATGCAAAGTTACTGATAGCAGCATAAAATAAATCATGCATCCATAAAAATCTAATTTCTCTAGAATGAGGAGCACCCAGGGTCAGATATTAATAGGGTCTTGGGGCAAAAAAGACACCAGAAATAAATTTGAGATACTGGGGAAACTAATGCCCCTGCACAATTAAATTAAAACAGATTTGAAATGTAAAGATAAAAAGTGTTGATTATGGCATTACATTTAGATCTGCACGTTGCACCAATGATTTCTTCTAATGCTTTGTTTTTTTGCATTGTTGAGCATTATAACCAATCACAGATGTGTCTTTTGAGTGCATGAATAGGCAATCAAAAGCTAGTTTTGTTAAGTGTCCTTTTTATGTAATCTATTAATCAACATTAACATAATTATTATTACAATATCAAAGGCAATAAATGGCAATAATTATTTTGGTCATAATATTGCAGCCCCATCCTGTAATGAGCTCCTGGTTTTTAACTTTATAATTTAAAATGACATTATTCTCATACCATTATGCCATGTCAGCTGCAGCTCTTGTGCCACTTTTGCAAGTCAAGTCACCTTTATTTCTATAGCGCTTTATACAGTACAGATTGTTTCAAAGCCGCTTTTCTGTGATAAACAAGGAAATAGTGATTCAATGATGCAAACAAGAAATTCAATCCTAGTGTAAAGCTGCTTTAAAAAGACAATAGTAAATAGTGTAAAGATGACCTTTGTTCATAACATTTTATTGATAAAAACCTGTAGTATCATGATTGAATTGATTGTTTAAATTTAAGCATTTGACCATAAAATACAACACAGATACATTTAATAACGTAGTCATAAAATTGCCCCTAAAAAGGTATAAAAATGCCCCTGGAAATCAATTGCAGAGAGAAAATATTGTCTCTTAATAGAGAAGTAAAATTTTGACTCTGTGAGACCAACACACAGTAAGCACATATGGGTGTCTTATGTGTATTTTATTTTTTCCTCATATAGCACCAAAAGTGGTGTTGGATGCAGGCAGTCCATGTCCGTCTCTGTCCAGCCTTCACTCCTCCAACACCAGTCCCTTGACCAGACAGCTCTCCCTCCCCGTTGAGAGCAGCACTCCTCTGGGAAACAGCGTGGTATGTTCATTATTTTCTGTACAATAGATTTGGTCTCAGCCAAAAGCCATCTGACATGGGGCACAGATGAACTTTGAGCAACTTGAGTTTAAATCCCAGCTTGTTTTTTTTTTTTTTTACAATCACATCCCCCTTCCTTTCCCACTTTTCTTCCTATCCATTCTAGGAAGTGGCAAAAATACACCACAATAAATCTTAGTGCACAGTCCTTAAATTTTTAAGTCCTGAATACAGTTTTATCAAATCTAAGGTCATAAAAAGACTTGCATTTTTAAATGGTACAACTAAGGTTTTAATTATCATGTAAGAGTGCTTAAATTTGGGAATGGAAAAACGGGAATTGCCTGATGTTGAAAGTTTAATTTTAAAACAAATCTTTTAAAACAAATATCAGCATTGCACATTCAAAGTCAAAATGTGGCATTGCTGCACATTCTCACACTTTCAGAGCAGTTTGCAATCAACGAATACCACGCATTTATGCCAAGCGATTGCTTATGATCTGACAGGATTGAGAGTAGGCAGCTCACTAGGGTTTGGAACAGAACTCATGTGATCACTTTTCATTCATTACATGTATTTTTGTTTTATACAGCCCATACGGAGAAGAAGAGGCGAGAGTCCGTTTGATATCAACAACATCGTCATTCCAATGTCAGTGGCCGCCACCACCAGAGTGGAGAAGCTTCAGTACAAGGAAATTCTCACACCCAGGTGTGCCTCCGAGTCACTCACAGTGTTAATTCATTTAATTCTGTAAAGCTGACTATCGCATTTGAAAAGCAAAATTATAAGGCCTCTCAGTTATCAACATGATCAATTTCTGTTCCATTTCAAATATATCTGCTCCAGTCACACTTATTTCTCTGTTGCTCAGATGGAGGGAAGTGGACATTTTAGCCAAACCACTGGCAGAGGAAGACAATAACATTCCGGTATAACAGCCATCTGTTTTTTCCTCCATTCATTACACATATATTCCAATTCAACCTCTTGTCGATCCTTATTAGTGATGTGACCCTAATGATTGATCCGTGTAGGTGGAGGACCTTTCGGATGCCGCGTTCGGTAAACTCCACCAGCCGTTAGAGGATCAGGAGCGCTCTCGCTGGCGATGGACGGCTCTCGCACCCGCCAAGAGGAGAGGCAGCAGGTACCTGATCTTACCAGACAACATTTGATCTGTTTTGTGAGTTTATAATTAACCATGTCATTCCTCAGGTGCTATAAATCCCTGGACGGGCGAACGACACCATCAATAGTGGGAACGAACCCTTCGACGCCTCAGCCCTCATCCCCAGACGCAAGTCACTTCCACTTCCTGCAGGACTACGGTCCGGTGTCGTCACCCCTGAGCCCACCCAGCCCCGACACACCCTGCTCTCGCGACGCACACACGCCTCACACCAGACTGCTGTACAGCGAAGACACCTGCGGCTCCACTTCAGACTGCACCTTTGAGGAGACGGTAACATACACGTGTTCTCACGCCATTTTCATGGTCATCATCCTACTCATTTTCTCCATAGAAAAAATTAAGTAAAAAAAAAAAAAAAAAAAAAAGTGTTTTATATTCTGCTTTCTAAAATGCAATCTAAAATTAATGCAAATTATTGCATTTGTAAGCGCTAGTATTTTTGGAAAAGTGTTTATCTTTTTTGCACTTGTCTCGTCACTACTGTTGCAGCTTTATTTATTTGTTTATTAATTTGGTTTAATAGTGGGTTTGAACTTAAACTTAATATGAACTTCAACTTAATATACAGTAAAAAATTTTTTTTAAATATTTAAAAATCATTTTGGGGGGATTTTTGGCCTTATAGGAACAGTGTAAATACAATTATTTAATTTTGCAATATTTTTAAACATTGTTATATGTGACCCTGGACCACAAAACCAGTCATAAGTATAGTTTAGCTTTTGTTATCACCTGATAAAAAAGCTAAACTATAATAAATAAGCTTTCCATTGATGTATGATTTGTTAGGATAGGACAATATTTGGCCGAGATACAACTATTTGAAAATCTGGAATCTGAGGGTGCAAAAAAAATCAAAATATTGAGCAAATCACCTTTAAAGTTGTCCAAATGAAGTTCTTAGCAATGCATATTACTAATCAAAAATTAAGTTTTGATATATTTACGGTAGGAAATTTACAAAATATCTTCATGGAACATGATCTTTACTTAATGTCCTAATTATTTTTGGCATAAAAGAAAAATCAATAATCTTGACCCATACAATGTATTTTTGGCTATTGCTACAAATATACCCCAGCGACTTGAGACTGGTTTTGTGCTCCAGGGTCAAATGTAACATATCACAACATAAACAGTCTTTATACATGAAAATAAACTACAGTTTAGTCAAAAGGTTTGGTTTGGTTTTGAAAAGAGTCTCTTAAAAATATAGTAAAATCTGTAATTATATAAATAATTATGTAAATTATAAATATTATTACAATTTGAAATTACGATTTTCTATTTTAATATCTTAAACTGTAATTTATTCATGTGACTCAAAACTGAATTTTCAGCAGTATTACTTTAGTCTTCACATGGTGATTCAGAAATCATACTAATTTGCTGATTTGCTACTCTATTATAAATTATTATTATTATTATTTATTTATTTATTTTAAATTTTTGGAAACTGACTTCTTTTCCCTTCAGGATTCTTGAAGTTTAATGGGGGCAGCATTTATTCGAAAATTAATTTTATTATACCATGTCTTTTCTGTCACTTTTGATCAGTTTAATGCAGTCTTGCTGAATAAATGTATTAATTTCTTTAAAAATAAAAAAAATCTTGCTGAGCCCAAAACCATTGAACAGTAGTACATTTTTATATTTTATGATATTTATATTTAAAATGAATTCATTTGTTTTTGTTGTTTGAGTTCAAAGCTTTTTTTTTTTTAAATGCCTATGGAGAAAATGAACTGGAAAAATACGTACAGAAACACCATTTGATTCCTACAAATGCGATTCTCAACACCTTTTCTGTTTTCCTGACAGACGGTCCAGCCCTGGGAACCCAGGAGTTTTCCTTTACCTGAGGACCCGATAGTGGAGCCCGAGACGGACAAGAATCAACCGAGCTTTCCTACAGGCCTCAGAGCTGACGCCCACTGCAGGGCGGAGTCAGAGAGCAACGCTTCCTCGCCGTGATGACGAACTGATTAACCTTAAAACCACACCTCCTATGGCATTAATTGTGAAAAAAAAACTCCTACTAATCAAAACAAAACAACAAAAAAAATCTGTCAGGACTTCTGTTGTTTGATATTCAAACATCAGCCAATTATTTTCACAGTTTTTAGTGAATATTACCGAACATAGAAAGCTAAACCTGTCTTCTAAAACTCTTTTCTCAGAAGAAAAATGTAAATGAGATGTATGAAAGTTGTTTTCATAAATGTTTTCATAGTCAGCTAAATATATCATTGGGACTTAGTGTGGTATTCTAACCTGTCAGGTGAACACTATGTAGTGCACTGTGTAGCAGACTTAAGAGGGCTTGACCAAAGGGTGCCTCTCTGCTGACTTATATATGTATGCTTGTGTTGTGAAGTAACAAACCAAAACCTGACAAAAATGCTTGTCCGCATTATTCTCGGTTGACGGTCACGTACCAAGCAGAGATCTTCTCAGTTGAAAGCACTTCACAGGGCGTCAATATCTTGCTTTCTTCCTCGACCCTCCCTTTTTCTCTTTTCTTTTTAACAATTTCCCACCAGCATATGGAGTATGGCTATGCTGACGTTCATGGCATCATGTATCTCAGTGTTAATGGAGAAACTGCAAACGAAGCCTTTAGTGCACATTAGTTTAGCTCTCACACTTCGGCTCTTACTTCATCATCTGTTGAGATTGTACTTTGTATTCCTT
Source organism: Spinibarbus caldwelli (assembly GCA_039654775.1). Classification (NCBI taxonomy): domain Eukaryota; kingdom Metazoa; phylum Chordata; class Actinopteri; order Cypriniformes; family Cyprinidae; genus Spinibarbus; species Spinibarbus caldwelli. The sequence goes on along the minus strand of CM077256.1, from coordinate 26,721,015 downwards.
CTTCAAGGAGCCAGATGTTTCACACAGACCTGCCCTTCTCAGGTTATGCAGTTGTATGGAAACTTGTTAACCAGGCATCTTTTTTTTCCCTTCACTTTGTCGGTGTGACCCCATATTAGTGTTCTTATTCCGCACTGTTGCCCCCTTCGAGAAACTACTTGCTATGCAACTCAACGTTATTGTGGCCCTGTCCTTTTTCTTTTTCATACAATCACAATGTCTTTTTTATTATTATTTCTTTGAGTCTTTCTCTTCATAGCTGTTTGAGACAGGTTTCATTGTAATTCAGATTGTTTCAGATGTTAAATCATTTGCAGAAAAAAAAGAAAAGAAAAACAAAAGCACCCTTTTGTAAATAGTACCATTAAAATCAAATCCAACTCCATTCTGATTGTGCGTCTCATTACTGTGTGCTGTAACCAGTGTTGGGAACGTTAATTTGTAAATGTAATGGGTTACAGATTACAAATTACAGTATTTAAATCGTAATAAGTAGTGTAACTATTTCAATTACTATATTGAAGTAATGTAACTGATTATATTTGATTGCTCTTTGATGACTTTACTAACGAATGTTTTCAACACTTAATCATTTTGAAACATTAGATTACTGACTTTCAAAATCCTTCACTTGAATCAAGATTATATTAATTTAATTTTAAAGCACAAAAATCAGACTTCGGCACCTTTACTTCGAGATCGTTCTGAGGTTAAATACAGATTTAAAGTCATAAGATATAGTTTTATAGCCCTGGTACTGTTTTTGAAATCAAATCTTTGCATGGCTATGGCAGGAAACACTGGTATCTAACAATGCTTTGGAAAAAAACACGTAATCTTAAAAAATAAAGCATATACGTAAACCCAAACAGAAAATAAAACAGTTTTCAAATAAGCATGTGTCCTAAACTGAAACTCATATTTTAGAGCAGTCGATGCAATTTGACAATGCATTTTTTTTTTTTGCTTCTGTAATGTGAGGTTTCTGACACCTGTTCTACACTGAAGGCAAGCCGAAGCCTTAGGCTAAATGGATTTGGTGCAGACGTGTGAGAGAAATTGCATGTTCAGCTATTAAGAACATGGCAGGACTTCATTTTATCCATCGGGATGTTTTCCAACAGTAAGTTGTTTCTATCTTTCTTTCTTTGACCTTTGGAATATTTATGTTCAATGGTCATTTTAATTGCTCTATTTACTGGCAATAACCCACTGACATTATTTTAAGCTGTCATGGCTGTTTTACTTTAAAAACATGGGATTTCAAGCCCTAAATGCGATGACCCTGTTTCAAAAATCTAAACTGCTTTTGATATATACAAACCTATATATATGAGAAGAAAAGGCTAATATTATACATTATATTATATTACATTAAATTACACGTCTTTGCAAAATTTAATAGCTCCTATTTGTCTTGGACTTGGGCCTAAATAAATTACTGAATCTTACTAGGGACTGACTAAATAATGAACTAAATAAACATTCATTAATGTTTACTCTTATTAAATATTTATATAAATATAAGTATTATATAAATATTTTTTACTTTAATACTGGGTTGAGAAAAAAAAAAACTATCTATAAATGTGTACACTAAAAACTATATAGAGTATAATTTTTTTGCCTCAAATTTTACATAGACCCCCTAGCTCCCCAATTCAGCTGTCTGGGTGTCTCCTGGTCTAAAATAATGTTGTTTGGCCTACTTTTTTGGAATGTTGAATGATGAACACAGTGAGACCAAAAATATGTATTAAAAAAGTAAACTGGGTCAGTTCTGATTTCATGTTGACTTTATCAAGGAATCTTTTCATGTTAAAAATTCTGGTTTAAAGGGATAGTTCAGCCAAAACTGACAAATTTGTCATTTATTTACAAGTTGTTCCAAATCTGTAGAAGTTTTTTTCTTTAGCTGAACACAAAAGACGACATTTTGAAGAAGTTACCAACATTCTTCAAAATATCTTCTTTTATATTCAGCAGAAGAAAGAAACTTGCTAGGAACTTCAGGGTGGGTAAATGAAGACAGAATTTAAATTTTTGGGTGAATATATCCCTTTAAGCGAGTTCTTTCTTCTGAAGTATAAAAACAAAAGTATCAGATTTGCTTAATATCCTTTATTTCCAAATTCACATGTACATCAACAAGAATCATTGTAAACCAGTTATTAATAAAACACACGTACAATATTGACAACCACAGTTCCCAAGCTAAAATTTACAACTGCAAAAATGGTGTATGGAGTCAATGACCACAGGATGGCAAAACTGCACCCAGAACCATGTGGCAGGTGTGCTAAAGAGTGAGACATTTAAACCAAAGGACCGACTGACTTTCTTTCCCTCTTCCTGTCCACGAAACACAACATCACAAGCAGCTTATCCCATGTCCAAGCTCTCCCGACCGTCCCAAAAACACCCTAGTCAGAAAACGTTCAGAAACACATTGCCAATCCATGTAAAAACTCAGCATGCAGACTAAAATGTTGCAGGGATGGTTTCTGAACTTCTCTGCTTATTTTTTCGAAGTCTCTTCAAGTCCTCATATAAACATACAGTCATAAACATACAATAAACATACATTAAATATCTAATTGTAGTTACACGGCTCCATCTCCAACACAAAGAAACAGGGGGTCACCGTCTGAGTAGTGCTCTTTTCCACTACTATCTACATAGATTCCTAATAAGCACATATACGCAATTAGGCGTGTAAGAGGCAACGCAGTATCTCGGGCTGCTTACATGAAATGCATGCAAGGAGCAAAGATCGTGTGGAGTGGTTCGAAGCTCATTAAACATTCTGCAGGGGAGAGAATTTAAGCCATATGATTGGCTGAGGTCATTACATCATCATTCAGTAAAACAGAAGACCTTGACTTGACATTTTACAGCTATCAAGTGGAAGCGGATGATGTGGTCACGTGTGACAGATCCAAGTTGAACGGCATGCTTGTGCTCGAGTGATGCTTTCCGTGAAGAATACAATACTTGATATTGTTAATGTCGCGAGCAAATTTATAATACAGTGTGTGCCTGAAAAAGAACAGTTTGGCAATTCATCTCATCAATTATTTCTCAGCTAGAGCTGGATGTCGTAGCTAGAAATGAGAGGAACTGTTGGCAGTATTATGGAGGAAGTTTACAGGTGCACAGGTTGTGTTTTTCCACAAGAGATTTCTCACATGCAACCTGTTATTAATATAACAATAACACTTTACAATAACGTAAGTCAATGCATTTTGAATCAAACAAAAACAGCATTTTTTTAATCTAGGTCAATTTAATTCCTATTGTTCATTGTTAGTAAATAAATGGTAAAATGCATGTAGAAATTAACATTTATCGAGATTAATAAATGCTGTAAAACTATTGTTTGTTATTTCATGATACCTAATGCTAACAATCTGAACCTCATTGTAAAGTGTTACCAGTCAAACTGTCCAAAACAGCAGACATGTCCATCTTGGTTAAAACACATAGCTACAATTGTAAGATAATTTTGTTATATGATTAAGTTAAAAAATATAAATGCAAGTTAAATGTTCTGTTAGAGAACTAATGTTCTGCCAAGTTGGAGAACAAGCAAAAAAAAAAAAAAATTAAAAATTAAATAAAAATAAAAAATAGGAGAGGCATTTGAATGAAGCACTGACATAATTCAAATCAATAATTTAAGACTGCCAGTAGGCACACAAAAAAAGTGTTTTCATATTATAAACATCCCATATTCATCCACAGAATAATACCGTAAGAGACGTTTCCTTATGAAGCACTCTGAATCTCGTGGTCATTTTAGACATGAAGTATAATCTCTGATCGCCAGCACATATGAGAGATTGAAAAGAGCTAAACAGCTTTCAGCTTTCTACACAAAGCTGTTATGCACCTGCTTTTCTTCACATAAGCCTTACAAATCATTTCAAACACGAACTGTGGGGCTTTAAGTTTCTTTCTTTCTCAAAGTCAAGATACGATGCTCTAATTTTCATTTTAAGCACTGCTAAGCGACTTATTCATAATCTCGATCTAATTTTAGCCTGATTTGAAAATGAGAACAATCCTCTCTGAAAGTAAAAATGAGTTCTGTTCTGTATGAACTGGCCTAAATCCAGTAGTAACCAAAAAAATGGAAAAAGCCATACAAATACATGAACGTAATTTTGTGCTACTAAATATAGTCAAGGGAAGGCGGTTGGAGGAAATTTCCAATTGTTAAATTCCCACCATGGGCACTGCCTTAAAGCGAAGGACGAGGCAAATACATAATTCATAGTTCAACCAGCTTCACTGGCCTATAACAAATCTGAAGTATTACAAAATCGAACAGTGAATGCCAAAAGTTACTTGGCGTTGTTTTCTGGGCCACAAAATGACTTTCAGAGAGAGGTTAGAATACCATCAGGTATGTGGAAGAGAATGGGAGGGGGGCGGGGATTGGGGGCGGTATGGTCCAATCACAAGCCCTGCTTGGCCAGCGATGCAGACACCTGGTCAGCGAGGGTGGAAAGCTGCGGTGGGTCTGCCATGTTGATGCTGCCAGAAGAGGAGACGGTGCTCAGGCCATGTGGCGACTCCTCTAGAGACACAATTTCTGCGCCATGGTCGGTTCTCGCTTTGGCCTGCTCACGGAACATCAGTTTGTGCGACTCAATCTGGGAAAAAGAAATATATATATGAACTAATGACCGCAAATGAAACCTCTGAGGTGAAATGGAGAGCATCCAGCGTTGGTTTATGTTGGCTCAGAACAGACCTGAGATTCTTGGATGGAGATTAAAACCGAATTCTGGACTGAAAATCTAATGTAATGGTGCTATTTCTATAAACTCCTAGGAACATTTGAGTTTCTAATACGGAATAATCCTAGATGAGTGTATTTGGTTTAAGAGCCAGAATATTTGTTGAGTACCCTCAAAATGCTGAATAACAAAATGCTTAAATGATCAATGGATAAATAATTCATCAAATTATCAAACAATAAAAAAGGTGTAAGATGGCGTTAAAAGGGACAAAGGAGCAAACAAAAATCATAAGAAAATAATAAATAAAAAAAGTGTTCAATATTTATTTTAACAAGGTGATTTTTTTTGTCAGTTTTTCTTTTGTATTGTTGATTTCCCATCACTCTGTCCCAGAAGATGGCACTCAAGATGCATCTCACAAGATACTTGTGCAAGCTTACAATTATAAGCAATATGCAATTTATTTTTAATTCATTTGCATGAAATATTTTATCACTGATTTATCAACCAATTTGCACACTAATTCATTAAGTGATTTCTTATTTGCAAATTGATTTATCAAATTAGTATTATTATTGTTATTTATTTATTTATAAGGCAAGACACTACAGGCAAAACCATTTTTTCATGCACTGGTCAATTTTGAGAATTTGGCCTATTTTGCTTTTACATGTTTATTTTATTACACCTACTCTATTTGCATCTATAGATTTTAATTATAATACACATCATTAAGGGCCGTTTTCTCCATTTTTTTTCCCCTAATGCACTGAGCCAGAAATCTCCTGCTGTAACAGTTACATCAAACTTTCCCAGTTTATATAATGTGCCTTGCAAAAGTATTCAAACCCCTTCATTTTTTTCCATGTTTTGTTATGTTGCAGCCTTATGTTAAACTGCTTTAAATTACTTTTTTTTCCCCACATCAATCTGCACTCCATACACCATAATGGCAAACCATAAACAGAACTGTCACAACTTTGTAAATTTATAAAAAATAAAAAACTGAAATAAGTACAGTGCACAAGTATTCAAACCCTTTACTCAGTACTTCGCACCTTTACAGCCTCAAATATTTTTGGGTATAATGCGATAAGCTTTAAGCTTTCCACATTAGCATTTGGCAATTATCTGCCATTCTTCTCCTTACCTCTTCACCTTTCAAGCTCTGTCAGGTTGGACGGGGGCAGATGCACATTTTCAGGTTTCTCCAGAAATATTTGATTGGGTTCAAGCTCAGGCTGTGGCTGGGCCACTCAAGGACATTCACAGAGTTGTCTATAAGCCACTCTTGCTGTGTGTTTAGGGTCATTGTCCTGTTGGAAGTTGAGCCTTCTGCCCAATCTGAGGTTCTGAATGCTCTGGACTGGGTTTTTATTAAAGCTACCTCAATATTTTGGTGCACTGAGCTTTTCTTCTACTCTGATGAGTCCCTCAGTCCCTGCTGCTGAAAAACAGCCCCACAGCATGAGGCTGCTACCAGCACACTTTACTTTTGGGATGGTACTCTTCAGGTGATGGGCAGAGCTGGTTTCCTTCAAACATTATGCTTGGAATTGAGGTTCATCAGACCAGAGAATCTTGTTTCTCACAGTCTGAGGGTCTTTTAGGTGTTGTTTTTTTTGGTTTTTTTTGCAAATTCCAAGTGTGTTTTCATGTGTCTTCACTGAGGAGAGGATTGCATCTGGGCACACCAGCATAAATCACAGATCGGTGGAGTGTTGCAGTGATGTTTGTCCTTCTGTAGGTTTCTCCTGTCTCCACATATGATCATGGAGCTCAACTAGAGTGACCATCAGCTTCTTGGTCACCACTCTAACCAAAGCCCTTCTCCATCAATTGCTCAGTTTGGCCAGGAGGCCAGCTCTAGGAAGAGTCCTTGTTGTTCCAAACATCTTCCATTATGGATAACGGAGGCTACATGCTTCTCTGAACCTTCAATGCAGCAGTTTTTTTTTTTTTTTTTTTTTTTCTGAACTCTTCCCCAGATGTGTGGTTTGATGCAATCCTGTCTCTGAGCTCTACAGGCAGGTTTTTTTATTTTATTTTTTTTATATATACCTCAGGGCTTAGTCTTTGCTCTAATATGCATTTTCAGCTGTTAGACCTTTTATTAAGATATGTGTGCCTTTCCAAATCATACCCATTCAATTGAATTTGTCGCAGGTTAACTTCACTCAAAGTGTGGTAACATTTACAAGCAAAATGAATGCTCCTAAATTTCAACTGTCCCAGATAAGGGTATGAATACTTATGCAATGGAATCATTTAAGTTTTTTTTTATCTTTAATAAATTTGCAAAGATGTTAAAAACCTGTTATTTGCTTCGTCATTATGGTGTATGTAGTGTAGATTGATGTGGAAAAAAAGTAATTTAAAGCAGTTTAACATAAGGCAGCAACATAACAAAAAGTGAAAAAATTGAAGGGGTTTGAATACTTTCACAAGGCACTGTATGTCTATCTATCTATCTATCTATCTATCTATCTATCTATCTCTGGGGAAAGTATGGTGATATCTATTACTTAAAATAATAGTTTTACCCTATTCATCTGTAGTGAATTACCTTCTAGTACCTGTACCTTGGAGTTGTGATTGATGATAAGCTGAATTTCTCAGACCACATTGCTAAAACTGCCTGGTCCTGCAGATTTGCTTTATACAATATTAGGAAGATCAGGCCCTTTCCTTCGGAACATGCCACACAACTCCTTGTTCAAGCTCTTGTTCCGTCCAGACTTGACTATTGCAATGCTCTCTTGGAAGGTCTTCCAGCCAATTCCATCAAACCTCTACAATTAATCCAAAATGCATGTTGGTACCATGAAGCTGATCATCAACTTTCTCTGTCAACTCAGGTTTGATCCTGAGTTAATGGAGTGCGTGCACATGAAAGGGTGACATCAGTAATGAGCAGCCAATCACATGCCTTAAAACTATGATTCACTTCTTGTGAGAGAGTCAGTGTGAAGATTAAAAGATTGAACAATATGAAGTATTTAAACACATTTACACAGCACGATCATGAAACGATCTATCCAAGAAAGAGGAAAACATAAAGAAAACATCTTACCATATAAGTGCAAGTAAAAGTTGTAAAGTTAGTTTATAGAGTTGATAATATTTATAGGTATAAAAACACTTAAAAATCTAAGCTCATATGTAGTCATGTTTAAAGCTACTGATTCTAAAACTTATTTATATTCCATATTATCTATACTATCTATATGTTTACATTGATTTTAAATAAAAGCTTAATAATTACTATTAAACTAAGCTGGCTTGTGTAATGGATTAAGGGTATAATAATTATATAAATAATATAAAATAATTCTAAAAAAAATAATCATTGCGACAGAGATGTGTCACTTTGCCTGAAGCTGATTGGTCAAATTTCGGTTTGAGATCTCTAAACCAGAACATAACCTGCCCCGGAGCAGGTTAGCTGTGGAGCATAAGTTACTATGGCAATGAACACTGCTAAAAGCCAAAACACTTTCATGGTACCTAAAAACCCAGAGTTGGCGCAAACTAAACTGAAACTAAACTAGCCAGCTAAACCGGCTTCATGGTACAGGCCCCTGCCCAACTCAATCCGAGCAGCTGAATCCTTAGCTATCTTCAAGAAATGTCTAAAAACACATCTCTTCCTTCTTTATTTGACCCTCTAACTCTAACACTCTCTATTCTGTCTTTTTATTAAAAAAAAAAAAAAAACACAACCTTGACCCTCTATCAATTGCATATTTATTCTCTAACTACTACTTCTTCTTTAAAAACTAACACTAGCTTTCTTTTTTCTATATTCTATCTACTTGCTTTCTTTATGAAAAAAAGTTTATTTTTTTCTATATTCTATCTACTTGTTTTCTTTAAAAAAAAAAAAAAAAAAAAACCTTCCTATGTGTACTGCGTTAGGCTAACCGAGACTTATATTGCTTGCATGTTGTTGCTCTGTTGTTGATTTTGATTGCTTCTATTGTCCTCTTTTGTAAGTCACTTTGGATAAAAGCGTCTGCTAAATAACTAAATGTACATGTAATGTAAATGTCGTGTCTCAAAATATATGACAATGACAGTAAAGTGCTAGATAGTTTGATGTGGATATCTCCCCCTCTTTGAATACTTACTGGAGTCCTCAATCTTTATCTGGGGGTTGCTGAGGAGGATGGGCTCTGGGGACATACTGGCTGATGAGAGGGTGGGGGTATCAGAGGGGTCTGGGGTGAGGAAGCCCTCATCTCGGGGCGTATCTGCCCCTCTCCCCTTCTCTCTCTAGAAACGCACCACAGGGTGGCCAATGGGTGGTGAAATGAACGCCATGGTCAACCAAAACAGAAAGAAACACAAAATGATATGGGTTCAACAAAAAGGAAAATGATGTTAACACAAAACTAAATAAATAAATATTATAATTAAAGATGAAGTATGTAATGCTTAGATTTTTTAAATCCCAGTTTAATATGCAGAGACATTTCTAAGCAACACATTCATTCTGAAGTTCATGGAATCCAAACAAAGGACAATGAGTTGAGATTTTCAAGAAGTTAAATTAGTTCAGGGGATTTATTTAAGCCTAATCATCTAAAGAACCAAATGATTCAACCCAGAGAGCACCTCAGACAGATTTACACAGACATCTGGTTGTAAAATGATAAGGATTTATGAATGTTCCTATTTGACTTTAGGGTGGAGAGTGAATAATTGGAGTATCATATCCCATCAGTGGAGGATGTGTCGCCTTACCCTCCTGTTGCCTCCTCCAGGTACGTGTTTAATGTTGCCCATAGATCCAACCTTTGGCTGAGCCTTGAATTCAAGCTTCTCAGATCTGATCTCAATGTTTCCTCCACCTTGAAAAAGCAGGTGAAATACCTCATGATTTAACCAATGTAGGGCCAGATTTACTAACAGCTTGCACCAACGCAAACCGTCTTTTGGCTTTAAAATAGTACTGTCAGGATTTACTAAAGACACGCAGTAAAGAATTAGCACTGAAAAGGCGTGGACACAGCTATTTTTGCGCCTGACCTTATTGAATATGCATTTGTAGGAGTTTCCCTTTCAGATGCAAAATTTATGGGAGAAGAGTATTAAAATAAATCACGCAATGCGATTTACTAACGTTTGCGCTCGTCAAATTACTGGTATTTGCGCCATTATTTAACGCCCAAAAAAGCATGTCTTAAAGCAGGCGCTAATTTGTACTGCTCTTGGTAGATTGCGCTGGTCGTTATGGAAATGATCTGGCTGCATCTGTGTTCTTTAATGTGCGCATTGTCAGTAAATCACACGCAGAATTTTCCCCTCCCTTCAGCGCTTTTATGGAATTGCACTCTAATGCTAATTTCCCCTGTTTAGTAAATCTGGCCCTTAATTGAATAATTATTTACATGCATTCAAAATGATAGAAAATCAAGTCCAAGGTTTGGCCTGTGGTTGCGTTTGGTATCTAAGATCCAAGCTGCAGGATTTACCTGGTTTGTGGCGAATGTTGTCTTTCGATCCACACTTTGACTGCACATTACTCAGATCAATCTTTTTGTGGAGGATTTGGACCTTTTCAGAACAAAAAACAAGGGTTTTTATTATTCTTCCAGGTAATTATATAAAATTCTGTTTAAAAATTTCTAAGCACACTTCCACAGATTTACACAAGGAGGAGAAAAAACTGTAACACTTTAGTTTAGGGACCAGTTCTCAGTATTACATAGTTATTAGCATGCATGTTACTAGCATATTGGCCATTTATTAGTACTGATAAAGCACATAGTAATGCCATATTGCGCATGACCATATTTTACATCCCTTAATCCTACCCCATACCTAAACTTAACAACTACTTTACTATTAATAAGCAGAAAAGTAGGAGTTTATTGAGGCAAAATTCATTGTTAATAGTTAGTATTGAGAATTGGTCCCAAAAATAAAGTGTGACCAAAAAAGCTTGAGAAAATGGCAGACGGTTGCAAAAGTGCAACTGTTCAGTAAACTTTTCAGTCTATACACCCTCTTGGTGGTTTAGTCTTCTCTGAGAATATAATTTTTAAAACCATTCTGTATTTATTGAGATGTAATCTAACCTCAAATGATGATGAACCACAACCCTTTAATTATTTTAGGTGGTCATCGGTCCACTAAACTAGTTTGTTCTTCCCTTTAGACTATAGATTGAGGATATAACATGAGAACAGTACAATTGTGTACCATCCCTGCTCCCAAAAATAGAAGCTATGGCCTCATAGCCACAGCTGTTGGGTTTTTTTCTGTATAAAAAGGCTTCAGTGTCTTCAGGGTGAGGTCAGCTCTCAGCTCTAGTCAACTGTTCACCACAAAGCAGCACTCGGCTGACCAGAGCGCTACAACAAGACCCCTCTGTGCTAAAGAGCTGATGTCCTTCAACAGCAGAGGAGGGCAACTCATCTTGAGTTCATAAGGATCTCTATGGATCAGTCGCTGGTACTTTTAATGAGTGTGCTGACTGTGCTTAATGACAGGCTGGTTGGCATTAAGGGTTAGGATTTTAGTGGTGGTCTGGTCATTTGTTTTTGTAAGGAGACATTCTTATAATTATAGGGAAAATTGAAGTATGGGAGCTTTCTGTTTTGAGTGCAGTGGAATTGCTCTGAATAGCAATGTTACAAAACAGCATGTACAGTACGTTCTTCAGGGTCAACGGTTAAACATATAAAGATTCACATGGAATTACTGTTATAGTTTTAGGAAGTTTTGCAAAAGAAAATATGAAAAGCTACCAAAAAATGCAGATTGAGGCGAAACAATTAATAAACCACCACAAAAACTCAGAATTCATGAGATTTAGAGGGTGAGTGATCATAAAGTCCTAGCTAAGAAATCAATCAGTATTTATCCTGCATTAATATAAAACAGAGACACACAATACATCAGTACTATACCCATTTAATTGTGAATGCTCATTTGCCATATTTTTACATTTAGATTAGGTGATTTCATTTAGATAAAGTTAATCTAATATTTTAATAAATAACACTGTTAAATGTAATCTTAGACCAATCTCAAAACGAATATCTATCTTTCATATTGTACATTATGAGGTTGAGATGCCAAAATTCACTTTTAGCATTTAAAAGCACTGGTTTTATATTTTATGCATTTAGACAAATGCGATTTATTGGTTTTATTTTATTAGTATTAGTCAGAATTGTAATATCAGTGTATCCCTACTATTAAAGTCTTTTTAGTATGATTTTTGGTTAAAACACCAACAAACGGGCCCGTTTACTCACTTTTCCACCTCCAGGTACATGTTTGATATTATCTTTGGAACCACATCTAGACTGCACGTTACTTAATTCCAACTTCTGATCGAGAATTTGAACCTGAAAGAGTGAACAGTTTAGGGAAGAGAAGGAGTTATCTGTGTTTTTTAGCTCAGGACCAGAGAGGAACCCAGAGGAAAGGCTTAGGAAAGGCTTTTTTAGACCATGTAAGTGCAGGTGTTTGTTAGAGGGTAGATGGAATGGGGTCTCCAAATGGCTAATCCCAAGGTTTCTACAAATGGTCATAACTTCAGGAAGAACCAAGACTGAAGGTGTTGAGTTCAACCCATAGTTACTCACATTGCCATGTTTGATATTGTCTTAGCAGCCACAATTTGACTGGACATTACTAAAGTCCACCTTCTGATCTAGTATTTTTACATGGAAAATCAAGTTGGGAAGAGCAGGAGTTATTTTTCCAATTATCTTAGACAGAAAGAACTGCCAGTGAGAAAGAGCCATGAGTATGTGAACGGTACAGAGCAAACATCAATTCACTGTAATAGATTTGTTCTCTCCCACTCACTCTTGACTTATGTTTCAATGTTCAACAATTGAATTGTAAAGACCCTTTTTTACAGTTCATTATCAACCCAAAAGTGTAAGTAGTTGGTGACTGTGTAACAGAAAGAACTACTACACTGAATGAGAGTTTTCACTTTTTTACAAGGTTTCCACAAATGGTCATAACTTCAGGAAGAACCAAGACAGAGGGTGTTGAGTTCATCCCATAGTTACTCACATTGCCACCTCCCGGTACATGTTTCAAGTTGTCTTTGGAGCCACACTTTGACTGGACACTACTGAAGTCCACCTTCTGATCAAGAATTTTTACCTGAAAGAATGCAGAGGTGAAGGAAAAGAAGAATTAGGCTACCTTTTTGGTGAAGCCAAACCAGAAACCTTCTTATAGAACCTACAACGTTTTTTACTAATAAGTCATACAGTAATTTTAACTTCACAAGGAACATCTGAGGAACATCTCAAGACAGTAAGGGATGGCTGGGAGTTTGATTAGTCTTGACTTCCATCTATCAGTAGTAAGGAATGAAAGAATAATGGTCAATTTAGGAGTGAACCGGGTCTGGATAATGTTTTGCCCCAACGTAACTTACATTGCCACCTCCAGGTGTGTGTTTGATATTGTCTTTGGAGCCACACTTAGAAGGGACATTACTAACGTCCAACTTCTGATCAAAAATTTGTACCTGTTTAAAGCAAACGTTTGGAAGTTTTCATGAACAAAAATGCCAAAATGGTTCCCTGATTCTCATGAAGCATAAACACATATTATAAAGTGCTTTCCCAAAATGGACTTGGAACGGCATACATTTTAGGTTGTTTGCACAACTGGATAGTTACCATTCTTGGGAAAAGTAACCATTACAATACCTAGAGAAAATTTATTAGTCAGTTCTCACTGTACAGTGTAATTCTTAGCTAATATTTGGCAAACAGTGACAGTTTACTGATAATGTTGAGATAGCCAATGACAAATACAGTTTGGTGATAATAAATAAAGGAATAAAATGTATGTGTTGGATTCATTCCAGAGTTACTCACATTTCCACCTCCTGGTACATGCTTGAGGTTGGCTTTGGAGCCACACTTGGACTGAACATTACTGAAATCCACCTTCTGATCAAGAATTTGTACCTGTGAAAGGAGTAACATTGGGAGAGTTGACTTAAAAACTGATTTTATCAAACTAATTATTAGTTGAAATTACTTGTACAGCCAATCTGATTCTACTTAAAAACTTAAGTAGCTACCATTTAGGTGTTTAGTTTTTTCTTTTTCTTTTTATCAATTTTATATATTTTTGAACTGCAGAACTGTTCCACCTAACTCAACGTAGAAAATTGATTTTAATTGGATCTCAAACCTAACTGCAAACAACATTAATGTGAATGAACTCAAGATGAATTACCTGGCCTCCTCCAGGCTGGTGCTTCAAGTTGTCAGTGGAGCCGACTTTGGATCGTATGTTCTTCAGATCAGGGAGGGGGGCAGCGGCCGAGAGTGATGTGGGTGAACGGTTCTTCGGAGATTTAGGGGTCGAGCGAATCACTGCGACCTTCTTGATTTCATTTCCTGTGCTTGGAGACTTTCCACCCGCAGCCTTGCTGGCAGGGGATTTGGGAGTGCCGGGGCTGCTGTGCCCGCTGGTCTCCGGGGTCTTAGGAGAGTCTGGGAAACAGTATAGTGTTATGAAGATGACAATAATCTCAAAACCAAATCTTTCATTCTTCAAAGATATATGCAATATTCATTCCTAAAAATTCCTTTGGGAAAGAAACTCACTCACCTTTTCCATTTTTGGCAGCCGCAGTCATGGCAGGAATCTTTGAACCGGCGGCATGAGGTCTGCTGCTACTAGGAGCCTACAGATATACAACAATATAGAGAGAAAGAAATAGAAATACATTAATAATTATATTATATGAAATTATAGATAACAAAACAACTGCTAATGTCTTTTTTTGTCCCATGGTTTGGTTTTAAATCAAAACTTCAATTATGGGGAAAAAAAAAAACAACTTATATGAATGTCACTTAAAAGCTTAACTTATTTTAGCATGATATTTTTTTTTTTCTACGTTTCATATCTCTTTCATAACTAAATTTTATTGTTACACCCTCGACCAAGAGCTGGGAAAATAATAAAAATGCTAACAACATTTTGAAAACTGTGATAACATAAATACAGTGAATTAAATATTAAATATTTCAATATTTATCAAAATAATTTATATCCACTTTTAGGCACATTATCACCTCAGTTTTGCCATAATTTCCCCCATGACCAGCTATTTTCAGTTAGTGTAAATTCAGTTTACCAAGAAGAAGACTGTCAAGAGCTTGAAATAAGTTAAAGAACAAAAGAGATAAATATCACTTGCGACAAAATATTTGTAAGTCATTTCAAATCAAGCTGTAATTTTCTCAAAAAAAAAAAAAAAAAAAGAATATTATTTAAGGACACAAATGTTATATTTGCCGTAACAAGACAAAGAAGTTTGCCATTTTTATTATAAAAAATATAATTTCCAGCACAGTATGTCATTTCCACTATAAAGATGTGTTGAAAATGACATTCGTTAGCATATCAAAATGACAATTATCTAGCAACACATGCACAGTTGGGTATTGTTGAACAAAAGCACTCATATTTGAAGAAGCATTCGAAAAAATAATTATAGACCTAATGGCATGCTTGCCTGCTTAAACATACAGTTTGTTGAAAGCACATTCAATAATTATGAACCCATTCACTGGAAGCACAATATTCAATACAAAAATTCTAAAATCATGTCACTATTTTCACTTGTCAGGGTTGATGCTGTCCTACATCAAAATTAACATCAAAGATGGATCTTCGCGTAAATGAGATGTTGGTCAGTTAGTCGGAGGAGAGAAAAAGATGCTGTTAATCACACCAGACAGTGCGCAGACTGCCAGCAAAACAGGTGCAAAGTTAAATCACTCTCCACAGAAGCGGGGTCCGACACCAGCAGATGTACTCACTCTTGGCCTGGATTCTTTGGGCCCAGAACTGGTGGCAGATACTGAGGGAGATCTACTAGAAGAGGCCAAGGTCTTTTTCGGGATGGAGGAAGGTGTTTTATGGGAGGAGGGTCTGACTTTACTGTTTTTAGGGGTCTTTATATAAAGAGCAAAACAGTCTATGAAAACTCCATGGAGTACAAATAGCGACAGAAAGCAAAATAAAAGACAGAAAATACTATAACGAAAGTAGAAGAGAACAGAAAGATGATGCAAAATAACTATTAGCACTCACCCTCTTCTCAGCATCACCATTGGTCTTGGACTGAGCTGTGAAAAAACAAAAAATGCACCAACATGAATACAATCAGTATATCAGAAATAGGATGTGAATAAATGTGTTGCTAAACCTAGTGAGCTGCCTAACCATTCCTAAATCACTACTAAACCTCACAAGTGACTAATCTGTAACACTAGAGACTCAACTTACAATTGACTTCAATGCAGTTTGATGTTAACATGTTGCTAATAAGGCGACAGAAGTACATAGCACATACAATTACTGGACAAAATCATGCGTGTCCCCCGGGGTTTGTTTATATTTCGCAACCTCGTATCTCCAGACGTGGCGGAGGTCTAGCGATACTTCACAAATCGACTTATAAAGCATCTCCTTTGTCTGTATCAACATACGCCTCTTTTGAATCAGTTGCTTTATCTATCAGCGGTCCAACACCTACAGTTCTAGCTGTTGTCTATCGATCACCCAAATACTGCAATACATTTTTAGATGAATTTTGTGAATTTTTAACCTCACTGTGTACCTTATCACCTAATATTATTCTATTGGGTGACTTTAATATTCATGTGGACATTGCTAGTAACTCACTCACAAGGGATTTCATTTCCTGCCTGGACAGTTTTGGTCTCCAGCAACACTCTAGACCTTGTTTGCTGTTCAGGTGTTACACCTCTGGAATGTACAGCAACTGCAATACCCATATCCGATCATAAATTGCTTTCTTTCAATGTTAATGTTACACTCTATAGATCCAAGCAACAACATTCTATGACATTCCGGAATATAAAAAAGATCAACCCCTCAGCTTTTACTGTTGCAATCACCAACCTCCCATACAGTGACCATCTCTCTTCCTCTGATGAGCTGGTTTCCTTTTATAATTCTGAATTACGACAGGTCCTGGACAATTTTGTACCTCTTAAAACTCGGGCTGTATCACTAACTCTGCGCCCTGGTTTACTCCTGAACTCCGCCAGCTAAAAACCAGAGGGCGGCGTTTGGAACGCCTTTATAAACGAACTGGACTTATGGTACATAGAGAGCTGTATAACGAACAGGTTCATCTTTATAAAGATGCTCTTTCTGCTGCCAAATATGAGTTTTATTCACATTTAATTGAGTCTAGAGATTGTAATACAAAAGCTTTGTTCTCCACTGTAAATCGTATACTGAAACCACCTGACAGCCTTCCTGCACACCTGTACTGCACTGCTCAATGTGATGAATTTATGTCTTTTTTCAGTAACAAAATAACTGCTATCCACCAACAGTTGGCCTCTAAGTCTAACCCATACTGTAATTCGTTATACAGTGTTTCAACCGATTCCTCTCTTATTATTTTCTCTTCTTTTACCCTGCCATCTGAATTAGCAATTTCTAATCTTATTTACAAATCTAATACTTCCACATGCTTACTTGATCCCATACCAACTCACCAGGTAAAAGCCTGTCTTCCTTCTCTTTCTCCTTTTGTAACTCATATTGTTCATACTTCCCTTAGCTCTGGCACTGTTCCATCATCTTTTAAAATAGCTGCTATAAACCCAATTCTTAAAAAACCTGGTGCAGACACTAACAATTTAAATAACTTCCGTCCCATTTCAAATCTTCCTTTTATTTCGAAAATTCTTGAAAAAGCAGTTGCAGCGCAGGTCCAAGCTCACCTTAGTAATAATAACTTATATGAGTGTTTTCAGTCAGGATTTCGTCCCAAGCATAGTACAGAAACCGCCTTGGTGAGAGTAAATAATGATCTGTTAATGGCTGCTGATGGTGGGTCCTTATCTATTCTTGTTTTGCTTGATTTGAGTGCAGCTCATTTGATACCATTTCACACAATATCTTGTTAAACTGTTTATCTGCTATTGGTATCTCTGGTATTCCTCTCGCCTGGTTTACTTCATACCTTTCCAATCGTACACAGTTTGTACAATTAAAAAGTTTTCATTCCCATCCCTTTTCTGTTAGCTGTGGTGTCCCCCAAGGTTCTGTCCTAGGTCTTCTGTTGTTCCTAATCTATCTTCTCCCACTTGGTAATATCTTTTCTAAATTTGGTATTAAATTTCACCGTTACGCTGATGATACACAACTTTATGTATCTACTAAGCCTGATTCCATTCTTCCACCTGTCTGCCTTACTAACGGTCTTCACGAAATAAAAACCTGGTTCTCTGCCAATTTTCTTAAACTTAATGGCAATAAGACTGAAGTACTCCTTGCAGGCACTAACTCTATACTCTCTAGGTCCTGTAGTTTATCCATTGATGGTTCCTCCGTTTCTCATTCACTCCAGGTTAAGAATTTGGGGGTCATCATTGACAGCACTCTTTCATTTGAAGCTCACATTAATAGTATAACCCGGTCTTGTTACTTTCATCTCCGTAATATTGCTCGCCTTCGTTCATCTCTCACCCCACACAGTACTACCATTTTTGTTCACTCACTTGTCACCTCTCACATCAACTATTGTAATTCTCTTTTATTTGGTTTACCACACAAGCTTCTTCATAAACTTCAGTTGATTCACAATTCAGCTGCTCGTATCATAACCCGCACTCCATCTATACAACAGCTTCATTGGCTTCCCATCAAATTTCGCATTGAATGTAAAATTCTTCTTCTCACGTATAAAACTCTCCATAACCTCGCTCTAATTTACCTTTCAGATCTCATTCAGCCCTACACCCCCTTCTCAAACCCTTCGTTCTTCCTCACTGGGTCTTCTCCATATACTCACGGCTCGTTTAACAACCATGGGTCACAAAGACTTTAGCCGTGCTGCTCTTCACCTTTGGAAATTTCTCCCAGCTAACATCCGCAACTTAGACTCGTTATCCCAATTCAAAGCTAAACTCAAAACTCACTTATTCAGAATAGCTTATCCTACATGATTACTGTCTACACTCGGGTCAAATTTTTTATTTTATTTTTTGAAACTGCTGCTTTTCTTTTTTATGGTTCATTGATATTGCTATTTATTGTTATTTATTGCTCCTTGATGTATGGTGACCTTGAGTGATTTGAAAGGCGCCTTAAATAAAATGTATTATTATTATTATTATTATTAAAATAGTTTGTTTCAAATTATGTAAAACTATTTTTATAAATTCTTTTAAGTACTGAATCAAATGGTTTTCGTTTATAATCAACATTTTTCTCACCTGGCCTGCCATCTTGGATTTAAAAGTTCATCATAATGCATTTTGATATTGCATTTTCCATGAATATACGCAACGTTACTTTAGAATTAGAAAGCCTATATAAGATTTATATGGTAATGCACATATGCTTATTTAAAATTCTTCCTCCGTACACTCTTAAAAATAAATGTTCTTTATTGGCATCTACAGTTCCTGGAATGTGGCATCAACATGCATGGAATTCTTTCCATTCCATAAAAGGTTCTTTAAAATGGAAAAAGGTTCTTCACAGTAAGAAAAGTGGTTCTTTTTAGAACTGTTGACAGAAAAGTTCTTTGGAGAGCCAAAAATGGTTCTTCTGTGGCATCGCTGCAAAAAAATCCTTTATTTTTAAGAGTGTAGGCCGAAATCCCTTCGCTAAATTGACTACAGTTTTGCTGCATTTATTCCTAATGCTTTCCCTCTTTTTCTTCAATTGTGAATTTTAACAAAATCTTATGTAATTCTGTTATTTTTAAGAAACATTTGAGAAACATAAGCTGTAAATGAAAGTGAGGGGATCTGTTAAAGCAGTGCTGCACCAGATGGTGTTGTGAACACATGCAAACACGTTCATGCACACAGACATGCCAAACTGAACTCATTGAAACACGGCCAGCAAACATGGATTTCATCAATCGGCGCAAAACAGGCTGCAAGGCCACCGGAGGGAACAAAAGAATGACAGAGTGAGACTGAGTGCCCAAAAAAGGACGACGTGTAGCAAACAATTGCAGGACAACAGATCGTTCTCCTCAGCACGCCGTTCATTTGTAGGATGTTCGTTATAGACAGAAAGTGGTGCATAGCTAAGCGGCTCTGTAAAACATAGGTGGAGGCAAACCAAGGAAGAGACACTGCACTGGGATTCTGTGAGCTTATCTGCACAGACCTTTGAACTGAGCCACCGGCACCAGGGACTTTCTTGCCGGGGAGATGTGGACACCTTTTGGAGAGCCAATTGTGCTTGTAGAGGGAGGAGTGGCTTCTGTTTTTTTGTCATCTTCGGCAGTTTCGATAATGTTGTGATTATCCCCTGATAACTTAGCATCGACTTTCTCCTGCTCTTCTCCCATTGCTTCCATGTGTTCATGAGGTAGAATTTTGGAAACACTATGTTCTTTGGTTTCAGAAGGTGCATATTGAGCCCTGCTGGCCCATGCTGGAAGCTTTTCTTCTTCCACATGGCTCTCGTTGCCGTAAAAAGACAGTTCTTCCTCTTCCTGGAGGGTCTCGCTGTAAGGAGCCCTGGCTTCTAAAGTCCTCTCCCCAACGGATGTCAGGTCTTCCAGGGCAGTGCTGCGGACCAGGAAAGTCACAGGTGGCTCGTTCTCCAGAGACAGGCTCCTGGTGCGGTCTGGACTGACGGCTGTCCGCCGATGATGGGAATGGACCGGTCGTCCAGACCAGCTGCTTCTGAGGAGGTCTTCGTCCTGCTCTAGTATTCTCTGGTGGTCTACAGAGCTCCAGTCCGAGTGTTGATCATAACCATCTGATGAAATCCCTGCTGCTAAAGCTGGAAACAAAGCCGCTTTTGCCTGTCACTAATGCATGTCCCATTCAGCATGGACAGAAGATTTACAGAAAGAAATGACAACATCTATATCACTTTCCCCAAGGAATCTGTCACATGATAAGGAGGGAACAAAAACACTTGTGGTGACAACCGTAGAGGAAAGACAACGGGCAAACATAACAAACTGGTTTGCTGGCCTTTGCTAACATACAAAACAAACAGCTGTGATGAAACCAGACTTCACACTCAACACAGAAATATGAGCTGATAGGTACAATTGAAGAGCAAGACTGCTAGCAAAAAGTGCTTTTTAAAAATCTGACTTAAACATGAAGCATGTTGTTTTTGTGCCACTAACCTTGAGAAAAAGAAGTACGCTTTATTTAGTATTTATTATGGAAATGATATATGAATAAACATTTATATATATAATTATATATATATATAATATATAATTTATATTAAATGCAAGAGTGCTTCTTGACCCACTTAATTAAACGTTATTTCATAATTATTTCATACTTCTATTGTCTTTGAAATATGGATACTGACAAGCATTCATGATAACTAAAATATACATTTATCTCATGTATTTGTAATGCACTAAACTACAACTTTACTTTTTTCTGTTCTTTCTTAAAAATGCAACTTTTTATTGTAATTATTTTACATGTGAGTCATTACATCAAAATAAGTGTATTTCTTTGAACCATGTCAAAAAATGTAAAATTTACTTTAAAATAACATTTTTAATTTGAAATTATTACAAAGTGTATTTAATTTTTTATTCTTATTATACAAGTACAGATTTTCAAAAATATACTTCTAAAACTTAAAGTGCAATACAAGTGCACTTTCAGCCGTACTTCTTTTTCACAAAGGTAGCATTTAACAAACAAACATGCCTCCCTTCTGCCATTGGTTGGGAAAACAGAAACAGTTCCACCATTGGTTGAGCTAAACTGTTACTAAATAAACACACTTTGCACTGTGTTTGCACAACCAATGAATGGTTCTATAATGTTTTTTTTTTCTACATATTTGAGAGAAAAATGATTGGAGGCTGCTCTTTAAAAGCACCTAGTTGCTCCTGATTATAAAAATAAAATGGACATATCTCTGTGAATTCACAAAACCAAATAACTACTACAAGATACAGATCAGTGAGGTGGAGTACTACCAGAACAAGACAGAGAAAACAAACTGTTAAATTTAAAAAATATATTTTTATTAAAAAAAGAAAAAAATCTACGAGATCATAATTCATGTAGCATAATGGCTATTCTACAAAGCATGACACTAATGTGGTAGTTGTGAAAGAGAAAAAAAAATGGTGTTTTACCTGCAGACGCCGTTCCTCCAGCTTATTAATGATCAAGATATGTAGCAAACAGAGAGAAAAACATAAAAGACAAGATTAGAGAATAACATAGCATATTATCTGGCAATTTCAGCTGCAGGCATGGACTGTAAACACTATAATCTAGCGTGAAATCACACCATCAATATACTACACTTCATTTCAAAATCACAAAAGCAACAGATACTTGCAATTAAAGCATTGTGACCTGTGAGAGAAAGAGCTTTGGCTGAGATCCTATTTGGCACAAAGCATTAATTCCAGACTTAGCATAACATCACACCTACCCTGGCAAAGGCAGCTGAGCTCTCTGAGGTCTCTGTGACTAATCACATGAGAACTAAACTGAGAATGGTGCTGGAGTCTCCCTTGAGTTTATTTTGATTTAAAAGCCTGAAACCTGTCAGCATGCCTCAGCAGTGATGTCAAAATCAAACTGTGCACTTGCAGACATACATATTACCTTACACTTTACAAATCATCCCATTTTAAGCGCAACATAAAAAGGATTTCAAAGCAATTTGAAACAACTGCATCCAAGATGGCATTCTTGTTACCAGTGGGCCCACTTCAAACAGAAGCAAATGCATCCTGCAGGCTTAAAATATGCAACAAATCAGAAGAAAAAAAATGTTGTAGAAAATGAGAAACATTAGGATGTAAGGCACAAAGGCATCCACATAAATTAATGCACAAAAGGGCAGTCAAGCAAAGCATGTCAGTCAAAAGAGGCAGCAGTCGATGGAGCAGAAGATCCGTACCGCTCGCCATTTCCACAACAGGCTGGGGCTGATCTTCTTTCTCTTCCTGTCTTGAATCCTGGGGACACTCTATAAAACAGTCATTTGAACAGTTTACACACCAAGCTACTAAAGGAAGTCCATGTTTACTTGTGAAAGTGAAGCTGCTGTTAAAGTCAAAAAGCAAGGCAGAAATGAAAGGTTTAGCTTCACAGCTCAGCTGCAGTGAGACTTTAGTTGGGTTCCAAAGTGCTCTGCTGAAAGAAAATAAATGGATGTTTAAGTCACATGAACACTATGAAATGATATATATTAAAAAGGAAGAAAAACAGATATTTATTTATGTATTTATTTCAGTATTTCAGTATTTAGTACTTAGTTTTTCAACGGCAAGAAATTAATGTCAAACAGCTGGAGCAATCAGCCACACTGTACTGTGACCTCTATGCGACCTCAGCAGTATTTCCCTGCAACTGGATCTCTGAACTTGTTAGAGAAAAAAACAAATGAATTAATTCAGTTGTTGTAAGGACACCTGTAAATTTAAAAACACATTGCTAATTTTACTGTCAAATAAAATATAAGGAGAGAATGTACAGCTGAATGTACTGGCAACCCATAAAAGCAACAACCTGCAGTGCTGGAAAGTAACTGCTTATTGAACTAACAAGAAACCTTGTACAAAATATCCAAAAGAAATATAGCCCATTTAGGTTTACAAAACCCATTGGCATTCAAACAGTATAAATCAGAGATGTGGAAACTTTTTACTATGGGTCAAAAATGAATCTGGATTGAGAGTTGTGGGCTAAAAGTAAATGCTGCATTATATCCAACTATATAATAAAATGTCAAATTTAAACAATTATTTTTAATAAAATTCACTTATATCTCTACTTTTAATTATAAAATGCAAACAAAATAATGAATTAGAAATGAAGATATGATTTAATGGCATGGCAAGCCAAATTAAAGGTCATCGTGGGTCAGGCATTGGTCTGCGGGCCCTGGTTTGGGCATCTCTGGTATAAATGTTAAAACTTCAAAAAGAAATACTTCAAAAAGTAGAGTGCGTTAAAAACAAAATTTCCAGATGTACACAATAGGGGCTTTCACACATAGAGCCCTTTCTGGAAAATTACCTGTAAATTACCACTTAGAGATCATGTATGAACAGGATCTTTTGAGAAATACTGGTAAATTAGCCTAGTTTTAGAAATTCGTGAATGAAAATTTGTAGCCTAAATTTAATGGTAAAATTACCATTCTGATGAAAATGATGAAATTACTCTGCACTGTTTACAGTAAAGGCTGGTTCACACAGAACACATTTTTCCCCACTTTTTAATTGTCTTTCTATGTAAACAGGCACTAGATGGACATCTTTGACCATTGCATCTTTGACCATTTTCAGCATCTTGCACTTGAGTGTTGTGTCGAAATCTGTTTATTAGCCCCTAACACCTATTACCTGGAAGTTGGAAATATGCTGTCAAATAGTGAAACCGAGGCACTTCTTCTCATTTGGGCAGATGAAATTTAATTTCCAATTATTTACATCATCTGTATTTTGGTGCTGATGTCTGAATGGTATCTTAATGGTAAAATATTAGGCTTTGTCCTATGTGAAAGCAGCTAATGTTTAATACTGTGCTTCTAGAGCCACTACTAGCTTTACTATCTATAACATACTCACACTCTGCTGTGCCATTGCAGTATCTGCCATTTATTGGTGGCAGATGCTCTGAGTAGTGTTTCCTCCTTGTGTGTGGCATTACAGGAGGAGCAAAAGGGGAGAAAGTGTGCACTAGTGAAGGCTGTAAACTAGGGAAATATAAGCCACGCACTAAAGAATGCAGGGGGTCACAGAGGAAAAAAGAGTGTTATGGTCCCATTTAGGGCACGTGAATACATACAACACAATGGAAGACTCTGTGGCAAGCTGGCACCTTTACAAAAGACTGTCAGTCAATACCACCACTGTGTTTGTCCTTTCCTTCCATATATATGCTTGCAGTTCAACGATTGGCTGTGGTTTTTAATAAGCAACTACATTTAGAAAACGCTGTGTTCTCCAAAAAAGCCAGATTTTCCCAGGACTATATTGCAACATCATTAATTTAAAGGAATAGTTCACATAAAAATAAAAGTGTCTGAAAATGTACCCACCCTCAGGTCATCTCAGTTTATTTCTGAGATCAGCATTACATCACTTGCTCACATTAATTTAGCATTACATCACTTGCTCACCAATGCAGTGAATGGGTGCCATCAGAATACAGCTGATAAAAACATCACAATGATCCACACCACTCCTGACCATCAGTTAACATCTTGAGAAGTGAAAAGCTGCATGTTTGTAAGAAACAAATCCCGCATAAGGACATTTTTACTGTTGTTTCTGCAAAAATCAATAATAACGCTTCCCCCAGTGAAAATGTCCATCCCCTGTTGTCCTCTCTCATCAAAATCCACCCACATATTTGTTTAGAGCTGTTTTGGCTTGTAAACTGTGCTTAATCTGTGCATATTTGTCTCCTGATTCAGACAAGGTTTTTTCACTGGAGAAAGCAATATTATGGATAGAGTGGTGTTGATTATTTGTGGATTATTGTGATTTTTTTTATTAGCAGTTTTGGATTCTTATTCTGACGGCACCCATACACTGCAGAGGATCCATTGGTGAGCAAGTGACGTAATGCTAAATTTACCCAAATCTGTTCTGATGAAGAAACAAACCAAGTATATTTTCAGCAATTTTTCATTTTTGGGTGAACTATTGCTTTAAGAAACTAGAATCTAGTTTTGATAACACTATATGCTAGAACAACTGAAGCAATCCCAGTAAAGAACACCAGATGAGCCAAGTTTCACTGGTGTGATTGAGTTACTGAATAAGAAAACTGTTTACACTTTTGGTGCAACAGAGAATGAGGGGGTTTCAAACTCGCTCAACATCCATCGATTGTGCATGCCTTCCTTTGTACACTGTCGCCTTACATTTTCTGTAACCCAGCTGAGAACCAATTTCATTACTGTGTGCTTTTCAAAAAGCCTAATGGTCTGCAAACAAAAAACACAAAACCTCACACACATGCAGAAGAAAGCAGGGTGTGTGATGGGGTTGAATTAGTACCAGAGAACGTCCTGAGAGGAGGGTGACCCACATGCCTGGATTACAGCACGACGCAGCTGCAAAGCCTGGATTGAGGGCCCAGTCAAGCATAGCCTTGTGATTTATGTAAAGGAATTAAAACACAAGGCTGTATCAAAGAGTCGCTGCCACTGCGGCCACATTCATCACTAAAATATGTATAAACATCATACGCCCTGCAATGTCTTTGATCATGTGATATGTTTAATTTGCCCGTGATGGGAGGAAACACACGTTAGCGTTCATGCTAACTGATGCTTGGAGGGATAACACATCTGAGTGTAAACAGTATCACAGTGAATTCATGTGCTAATGAAGTCATTAATATAATCTCATTATTTAGTAGGCACATGTGCAAATCATTCTCTGGTGTATTATACAGAACCGCATTGTCTGACTTCTCCTGGCAGCCAAGATATATCTGATTTTGCCTGTCATAACATTGCCCTTGTAATATTTAATAGTGTGCACTATGTAAATAGATATTATTTATGAATATTTTATCCTTACTGGCTGTGGATCTTTTATACACTCTAAAAACAAATATTTCGGCTCAACAACCCAGGTGAAAAAAAGTGCACTTCCATAATATACTTAAAGTGCTCTGTTTTTGCGCGCTAATTTTGTACTTAATATACTAAAAATGATTCTTTAGTACTTCTTAAGAGAAACTTCAGATCATCTAAATGTACTCAACTGTGCTATTTTGGGACACCATGAATATAAACTAAAATGCGCTTTTAACATGCTATCTCTGTATTTAAAAAAATGTATTTAGTTACCACTTGTAGTAAACTTGAACCCATCTTTCATACACTAGTACACTCAAGTGTACTACAAGTGCTGACTAAATCCATATTTTAAATACAGAGACAGTATGTTAAAAGCACATTTTAGTTCATATTCATGGTGTCCCAAAATAGCACAGCTGAGTGAAATAAAATGTTAATTGCCACATTCAAATAAAGATTTTAAAATGCAGGCTAAGTGTCACTCATTAAACAAGTACATGTTCAGGTAACTGTCAGTCTCTTACATGTATGCTAGAGTAGAATAATCATGGCTGATAGTAAGATATGCAAACGTAAAAGAAAACCAAACTGAACGCAAGAACAGCCGTTACTTCTTGCCCAACTGGTTAATGAAAAGGATATAATTTAAAGAAAATTTGGAGTTGGGATAACCTCCAAACCCTAAAGGTGATACCTTTTTAAAAGCTCATTATCGTCAAATGTTTCTAAAATGTTTATATTCCGAGGCAGATTGCCGGCAACAGCCATTTTAGGATAGTTGTGAGTTGGTCTTAGTGACTTAAGAGTCCTCTTCACTACTCCTAATATTTCACAGATTTAGGAGCTAGTTTTAGCGCTAAAACGCTTTGTGAAATACTCTTAGAACAAAAATTTAGGAGTCCTAAATTTAGGACTGACTTACTTATTACTTTTAAGATTTTCTCCTAAATCGGCAAGTTATGAGCTACTTTTAGCCTTAAGATGTTTTGTGAATACGGGCCCTGAAGTTTATCTTAAGAAGTACTAAAGAATCATTTTTGGTATATTAAGAACAAAATTAGTGCGCGAAAATAGAGCACTTTAAGTACATTATGGAAGTGTACTTTTTTCAACCTGGGAATACTGAAAAATAACACAACAGTTTGCATCAATCTTTTGCACCAATCTTTGAGTTATGACAACTTCCAACCTGATCTCAGGGCAATTCGTACATTTTTGACAAGGTGGCTAATTCGTACGATTTGTGAAAAATTGTACATATTTTACGAGGTGGCAAATTCGTAGAGATTTGTACAAAGGACCACACCTAACCTCGCCCCTAAACTTAACCATCACAGAAATTCTACAAAAACATACGAGTGAGGTCGTACGAATTTGTACGAATTATCCACCTCGTAAAATACGTACAAATTGGCCTTGAGATAGCATTGCAACTTGAAAAATTGAGAAACTAAATTATTTTCAACCAACAAACTACACTGTACAACTACACTGAATTGTAGCATAAACTAGCACCATAAACATTTTTTTTTAAGTAACTGACTTTAACAATTTCGTAAGTTATTTCAAGAAATTTAAGCATAACTGAGTGGTGGCCCTGGAACCAACTAATTGTATCTATTTAAAAAATTAACAGCTAACTTTTGCAACAATGCTAAATACTGAAGCTCACATGGCTCATACGTAGCCTTTCACAACTTAAACGAAAGCACTACTTTTCAGCATAAAAGTAACCACAAATCTTCAACAAAACAGAAGCTTTTGTTTA
Source organism: Spinibarbus caldwelli (assembly GCA_039654775.1). Taxonomy (NCBI): domain Eukaryota; kingdom Metazoa; phylum Chordata; class Actinopteri; order Cypriniformes; family Cyprinidae; genus Spinibarbus; species Spinibarbus caldwelli. Next base: position 26,692,929 of record CM077256.1, on the reverse strand, counting down.
AATGTCAAACATTTAAACACATCAGAATTAAACACTAAAAGGTCTTTCCATTCAATAAAAAATAAACACATAAAATAACAGTTCAACATTTATTCTTCTTATCGAGTTCTATGCAAAACATGATAAAAACTAGAAATCTACTACCCAATTCTCAAAACTATCAAGGCAATTTCATTAAGTTACTAAAACTTTTTTAAAACGCTTAATTAAATAAATAAATAAATGCATGTTTGAAAGTTAAAATTCTAATTTATTTAAAGATAGTTAATGAAAATGAACATTTTGTCATCATTTACTCACCCTCACGTCGTTCCAAACCTGTATAAGTTTCTTTCTTATGTTGAACACAAAAGAAGATATTTTAAAGAATTCTGAAGAATCAAACAGTTGATGTCCCCATTGACTTACATAGTAGGGAAAAAATACTATGGAAGTTAATGGGGACCATCAACTGTTTGAATACCAGCAATCTTCAAAATATCTTCTTTTATGTTCAACATAAGAAAGAAACTCATACAGGTTTGGAATGACATGAGGGTGAGCAAATGATGGCTAATTTTTTGGGTGAACTATCCCTTTAAATTGTGGTGGAAGGTCCGCTGAATGTGTAGATCACATTCCATACCAGTATGTCCTTCAAAGAAAATTAAACTTGTCCTTCAACTACATGTGAATGCTGTTATTATACACACACACCCTGCTCACACTGCAGAGCTTGTTTAATAGTTCTGACTAATCAGTTAATTGGTATGCGTGTATTTATTTTGACGGGCTGTGACACAACCAACCTGTTTTCCCACAGAAGCTCACCTTTCATTGGACAGTCCCCTGGTCTCACAAGCCCCACCGCAATTCCATTCTCCTTATGGAATTGGTTGCCATGGTGATGGTTGTTGATGGTCATTCCAGAAAGGGAGGTTGCCATGGTATCGCCAGAGTTGTAGTGAGCTGTGTGGCTATTGGGCGAGGAACTCAAATCGTGCTGCTGGTCCATAGCAAGTCCAAATGAGGGTACTGGAGGTGGAGGGGAGGACGGAAGGTAAAGGTAAGAGAGAAAAGAGTAAGAAGGTTATAAAAAGAAAGCAAGAAGGGAAAACAAAAGGTATAAGCTAGTGGATGCACAAGAGAAAAGCAGTTCTTTTGCCTGGCACTGATTGTTTTGCTCTGATTCCTTGTGACAAAGTTATGGTGGCCCAGTAGTGCACAAAACAACAAAATCTCCACAACACAACAAAATTGCCACAACACAATGGAAACAAGCTGCAACACAACGAAATTAGCACAACACAACGGAAACAAGTAGAAACACAATGAAATTAGCACAACACAACAAAATTTGGCCTATACGTTATGTTGTGGATATTTTGTTGTGTTGTGGAGATTTCGTTGTGTTGTACACTACTGGGCCACAATACAAAATGGCTTTTCAGTGCTGACAGAAGAAAGAAAAGGTTATTTCCGTGAAAAAAGTCTGGTTGAAAATCCACAATCCATTAGCAGAAACTTCAGAAACAACTGTCAGACCAACCATATGACTTCAGTGAGTCAACAGTAGAACAAATTTTCGAAGGACAGCGTGGGTTAAATCAATATCCAATCGGCAGGATCTGTCTCTTCACACAGGGCTGTCACAAGCTCAATGTAAACAGAGCCAAAGTGCCGGTGTGAACCTGGATATTTATACTGCCAAACATGCCAGTCTAGCTTAAGGTTACTGCCATGTGGTCTAAAATAGTGCAGTCAAGCCATCGTGTCCCTATGCACCTCCTGCAAGCCTTTCTGTAGCCACTTTATTAAACCATTGTAATACACGACGTAACACAGTGCACTTGCAAAACTGCTTCGGTGTGTTCTTATTTGCAAGATAAAAGACTCACACCTTACATGACGACAGAATGTGATTAACAATCTAAATGTCAAATTACAGAAAACACCCTTTTCCCACTGACTGCAACTGTTGTTTCTACATGGGACACTTCCGCTCTAGAGCTATTAGGTGTTAGAAATCCAAATATTCGTTCATGACTACATAATCATTTTGTAATACTATAATCGCTAATAATGAAAATCCATCCCATTAGTGGTACTTGTTATTAGGATATTTAGTTAGCTACCCAGCCCAAAGCAGATTATACATGCCGTCCGGATGCACTATTCATCCTACATATACAAACACACACTCATTACGCAGCGCCCAGCCCTGCAGACATCCTGACAGCTCATTCTGACATGTGTGCTTGTAGCACTTAGAAACAGTGTGTTTTTGTTTTCTTTCTCGTGTAATGGGAATGTAATGACTTTTCAACACACACACACACACACACACACACACACACACACACACACACACACACGTCTCTTACGCTTATCATGGCTGCATTTATTTGATCAAAAATACAGTAAAAACGATAATATTGTGAAATATTATTACAATTTAAAATAACGGGTTTCTGTTTTGATACACTATAAAATATTATTTATTCCTGTGATGCAAAACTAAATTTTCATCAGCCATTACTCTAATCTTCAATGTCACATAGCCTAATCCTTCAGAAATCATTTTAATATGGTGATTTATTATTAATGTTGGAAACTGTTGTGCTGTTTAATATGTTTTTGGAAACTGTGATATTTTTTCAAGAATCTTTTGATTAATAAAAAGTTAAAAAAACAGCATTTATTTAAAAATTTGATTTTTTTTTTGTAACAATGTAAGTCTTTACTATCACTTTTTGTCATTAATTTAACATATCCTTGCTGAATAAAAGTATTAATTTCTTTAAAAAAAAATGATAAGGATGTATACATGATGACAGAACTTTCATTTTTGGTTGAACTATCTCTATCCTTTTAAATTTTTCATGAGCTATGTGCAGTCGCAGAAAGTTTCATGCATTATTTAGTTTCATCATCTGAGGTTTAAAAGTGTCAAACATTGTAATGAGCAGCTATTATAGTACATCTACATGATTCAGAGAGGGAAGAAACAAGCCTAAGACTGCTGTAGAGCATCTTCACTGCCACAGCGTGACTGTACAAAACACAGCTGTTGATGTATCCCATTAGCATTTATTGAATACCTTCCCTGTTATATCAACAAATTGCTCTTCTCTTTCATCATCTTATGGGTTTCCCTGCTCTGCTTACTCTACTAAAACCCACAGCCAAAAGAAAAAAAACTGTCTGGATTCTCCAGGTCATTGTATTGGGCAGTGGGAAAAATCTCACCTGTTTTATGTGCATCTGGCACACAATCTGCCTGGAACACAGTGTTTGCACAAGGATTCAGGATCTTTGCTCTCTCGCCTTTGCTCAAAGCTTTCTGTACACTGGGAATGTGATGACTGTTCAACATTTGTAACTGTTTACCTAATATATATCTTCAAATAGAGCAAATAAATTCTAGAGTATAACAATTTTTTTTTAATTTATTCTACTTATTTTACATTATTGTCATCACAATTGCAGTGAAAAGTTGAACTGACATGATTTACATTTCAGATCATCTTAGTATTTGGTATGGCACCCTTTTGCTTTAATTACAGCAACAAATCAACAACAAAGATTTGTGATCATGTTATCCCATATAATTTGAGAATGGTCCAAAGAACATCTTGTTCTTCAATGGAAGCAAGAACATCTGACCATCAGTCACACTGATCATGTGAACTCCTTTGTACAAATTTGCTCATTTGATTAGTGACCTATAGTGCAGAATCCCAATATGTTTATCATTTATGCCATAACTTTCCAAATGTAAATTAAATTTTGAATCCTTGATGTTCAACATGACATTTGGACCCCACTGTATATCCAATGAGTTTGAGTTAAAAGACCTTTTAAACTCCACCTAGTACCATAACACCACATGCCTCCAAGGGCAGTTGAAGAGCACATCTAACCAGGCACTAACATCGGTTGTCTTTTGTGTGGCGGTGCCTCATTGTGAGTGTTAAAGCATAAAAAACGTGCACAGTTGGCTATCTAATGTGTGTGTGTGTGTGTGTGTGTGTGTGTGTGTGTGTGTGTGTTCAAGGAACAAGAATGATGTACTTGGCACAGCTCATGGCCCTTCTGCAAACCCACATAAGCAGGGTTATTGCGAGGGTGTGTGCAACTAGGGAAAGCACAAGATCAACATTGATGTTAGCATAGCACCTGGGATACTATGCAAAGACATATTCACCACACAGTACACACATAAAGCCTTCAGATCTGTTAGTAACTGAACGCAGGAATTCAAACTAATCTCTTTTTCCAAAGCCGAGGTGAGGGTTAACATGGATAGTTGCCTGGACACAAAATCAGATCGCAGTTGTCTTTCCTTCTTTATTGCCTTTGAGTTGCAACGGACAACACGTGGCAATAATTAAGGTCTTCATTTTAAAATGAGGCAATCAGTGGTGGAGTACTAACTTAATGAATACTGTGCAGTTTACACTTCATAAATGAAAATTCATTAATCCACACTAAACATTTCAAACAGTATTATGTTATAGTGTTGTCACATGACATCATCAAATTGCATGTGAATGGTGTACAGTTAAAGGAATAGTTCATCAAAAATGAAAATTCTGTCATTAATTACTCACCCTCACGTCGTTCCAAACCCGTTTTTAAGATATTTTTGATGAAATCTGAGAGCTTTCTGGCCCTGCATAGACAGCAACGCAACTGAAACGTTCAAGGCCCAGAAAGGAAGTAAGGACATCGTTAAAATAGTCCTTGCGACATCAGTGGTTCAACCGTAATGTTATGAAGCTACGAGAATACTTTTTGTGCCCAAAGAAAACAAAAATAATGCACAAAAAGTATTCTTGTAGCTTCTTAACATTACGGTTGAGCCACTGATGTCACAAGGACTATTTTAACGATGTCCTTACTACCTTTCTGATCCTTGAACGTGTCAGTTCCTTTGCTGTGTATGCAGGATCAGAAAGCTCTTGGATTTCATCAAAAATATCTTAATTTTTGTTCTGAAAATGAACAAAGGTCTTGCGTGTTTGGAACAACATGAGGGTGAGTAATTAATGACAGCATTTTAATTTTTGGGTGAACTATCCCTTTAACATGATGGAAATAAATGTTGTCATTTTGTTATCTATTCAATTTATTTGATCCTGTTTTGTGTAAAATGTCTTAGTATTTGAGCAGACTAACAAGTGTTTGAGTGTCAGGAGCATTGCACTGTGGGATACATTTTACCATGCAATGTGTTCTGTTATATACTGCTTATTGTGGAGGCACATCTGTGTATTACATGCATACAGAAATTTTGCATACTGTGCAGAGTATACAGCACATACTTAGTAGTATGTTAATAAATAATTCTGAATATAGGCCTGGTCTCACATAACATCAATAAGATTTTTATTTATTTTTTATTTTAATAATGCTTTGCTTCTTACTCCAATACATGAATAATCAGCAAGACACAGCACTCTGAATCATCTCAGTAGTCTGGTTTGAACTTCAGCTTCAAACTAGACTGTATGCTACTAATAGATGCAGATGAATACTTCCTTGTAAACATACACTTCCCCTTTCATTGAATGCTGTGAAAGTGATAGTTCAAATAGACATGGGAGCATTTGATTCTTCTCATGGAGCGTCAAGACGTCTCACGAAACAAAGCTCCCACTGTTACTCTGACAGGATGTCAACAAACTTCTGGAATTTTTAAGCTGTTCTTGTCAGCGTGTGTGGTGCTTGTCATATTGTGGGACATTTTAAACTGTGCTTTTAATGCCAATAAATCTAGTAAACATCTAAAATAGTAATTCATTCTTTCAGTGTTGTTATTGCAAAGATATACAAATACAATGATACACTGGGCCAAGACAGTAACCATTTTGGGTTCTTTTATCATTTCAAAGGAATTAAATGCATTTAAATTAATAAAGAAAAAGTGTTTAAACAGTTAATTTTATTTTAAAGTTTGAAAGTTTTTTAAAATATGCTCAAATTAACTCTTATTTGCCTATGTTCAAAAATGTTTCTTGTCACATCACATACAGTTATAAATTACATCATGTAAATGATTCAGGCCTATATATTCTGTTTGAAATGGTGACATTCGACAAAAAAAAAAAAAAAGATTGAGTAGTTTGCATCACGGGATATTACTGTCAGTCATTTAACACTTCTGTCATAAAACAGTAGTCAAATATTAAATGTTTGATTAAATGTCATTTTGATTATTTTGACATTGACAAGCACTGTTAGTCAGCTGAGGCAGACCAGCCTAAAAATGTAACTAAAACGTCTTGTCTAAAAATCTTTAAAAAATGTTGTCATCCTAACAATAAACAGAGCAGTATCACATATATACTGAGGAGTATAAGCTGGTCATTTCTAAAAATTTTTTATGGTGGTTACAGGCCTGCACTGGGGTCCAATAAGTAGACAGCCTACTTAACTTCTAATAAAAAAATAAAAAAAGTGTGTGTGTGTGTGTGTTTGTCTGTATACACCAACTCAACAGGTATTATCTGTTATGCAACCAGGCAAATCTGTAATCAGCAGATCTGACTATGTCAAAAACTGCTTGGTTGGAATTAGCAATAAATCCATGGATGGCAGCAGGAAAAGTCTGAATGTATCTCCTTAGGGGTTATTTGTTTGTTTATCTGGCACCAAACTGAAAAACGCCGCTCTCCATTGCTTTAGAATAGCTGAATGTCTGTGATGCTCTCATCACGGTTGACTACCCACGTATCTCTGACCTAAATTTGGTCCGCATCGCTATGAAGCACAGTTACTCCTCTCTGCTCTCGAACCCCTCCTCCTTTTGGGCAGGGCCAGTTATGTTCTAATTCAAACACAGTCCCATAATAGTGTCCATTACAAAAAAACGACTCTTAAATATGAAATCCACCAGCTCATAATTGCATAAGACCCTAGCAGTCTAGAGCCCGATATTGGAATAGATGTCAAGAATACAGACTGTAAATCTGATGCCACAAAATGCATTCTGAGTGCTGTGATGACATAAGCAACTTCTATTATCTCAGTAGCGTGTGAAATGATTCTTATGATGAGTCACTGGGTGTAGAAGGATTCCACTGTACTGTGGTGGAAAGACAAATATTCATTTTAGAAAATTATGTACTGTATGTTAAATATGTCTTTTGTTATTGCAGCCCAGACTCATCATGTAATAAATATTTCATTATGTGAAAATATGTAATATTCAATAGTGAATTAAGTTTGAATTGAAAGACAAAAAACAACCAGTGGTATATAAGTCTGAAATTGTATATAACAAAGGATTTTTAATTTATTATTTTCACAAATAATGTTGGATATATAGTATATCCAACTGTATCTGCAAACATATAGTATACTTACATAAAATGAAATATATTATATAGCAAGTCTCAATTGTTTGTATCATCACAATGTGTAAATTAGTCATCTATAATTTGCAAAATATGACAATAAGGCATGAACATATGATATTATAAACATCATGCTGCTTTAAAATAATAATGTGTATTGTGAACAGCACTATAATTTTTGACTTTACTTGGCTTTTGAATTTAGAAATGTATTAAAAAGAAAATTATGAATTATGAAATATTCACATGTAAGCTTACAAAATGCTCTTGTCATGCATTGGGCTTTGCACCAACTTGTGGAATTCATGCAGCTTGAGTGCTGCTTTCATTAAAGTAAAAAGAGGACAAACCAAATACTGAATTCTGAAATCCCTATAATTTTTTCAATTCATCTATGTACTTATGAGTATATAATTTGTAATATTTTGGGATCATTAAATTACTAATAAAAATGTTTCAATCTTCTATTTCGGTAGTCTCAAACTTTTGTATCCTACTTTACATATGCTTCAGTTCATGGCTAACAGCATTCCAGAACAGTCGTGCTTAAGTTCTCAGGGCAAAGGACCATGTGGATGCATGTAGACATGGAATTCTGGAATTCTGCTCATCACGCTTCTGTCAGAGAGGTAATGGCCTAAGTACAGCTGCAAATTCACCTCAAATTACACAAACCACTAGGTCTGTGGCAGAAACCCAAATCGCACGCTCTCATGCCAGTTAGTCTGAGGAGATTGGTGTTGCACCAAGCTAAACCCGTCAGTACCATGCCAATTAAACACTCATGCAACACATGAGAGACTTCATATGGCATTATGTCAGAGATTTTATGCTCTTTGTCAGCCTGCTCATTTCACTAAACCACAACAATTTACTCAGATTTTTTCTTGCAGCTTAGTGACCATTAAAAATAATAAGCTCGCATGGCTAATATTTATAATGCTGCAGGTAAACATTTTATTCATTTATTTTGTGCAGACATGTTTGCACAAATAGCACAAACAGCAATCATTGCAATGTGATTTATTCTTTAAAAAAAATTGGTTTGCAATGTTTATGATTCTACATATTCTGTAATAATGACTTCTGACAAAATTCCCCATCAGTGTGTTTGGTTTTGGTTGGTTTAACTTACCACTTTATGAATTAGATTTGACAATTTTAATGTGGATTATTTATAATAAAAATGACACAGCTGCTCTTTTCCATACAACAAACGTCCATGGCGGTCATCGACAGACAGTTTTAGAATTTCAGATGGATGTTTCCTTGGTTTATTAAAAAAAAAAAAAAAAATAGACAAAAAAATATGTGCATATGCCTCTGGATACACCCTATAGAGGTCTTTCAGAGAGGCATCGGGCATGTCTGGTTCTCAACAGTTACTTGGACCTCGTCTGTGATCCAGAATCAGTCACCTCAATACAGTCTCATTGCATTTTAAACCATCAAACACAAAATAGGCCACTGGCGATGGTGATAAATTCATGCAGCCTAATCGATAGAAAGCGTCAACTGTAATCAATGTGAAAAAAAAGGCGAGGCAACCCAATAACACAACCAGAGAAGCGATTGCAGGCAATTCAAAAAAAAATCCTAAACTCAACCCCCATTTTAAATCGGATTATAGTCCACAGGGATGCAATGTAACACAGTGATAATATACTGTAGATTCCGCTACCAAAATGACCGCATGTGCGAAGGGCGGAGAACATATGAAGAATAAAGCTGGCTGGTTACTAAATGAAATGATGCATCCTCATGATTAGACAACTGTACTGTCGCTGAACACCGGATCAGCATTCGGTCAGCGATGAAGCGTCCCCACGACTTGCAATAAAAACGAGTCGTCTATCATTTCTACAGGATTCAGCCACAAGCGCGATTTCAGACACAGAGACACTGCGATGGCTGAATTCAGACACATGAACACAGACAGAAGAGCTGGAATCATGGCCGCATCTCTGTTCTTTAGAGATGGAGGGAGGAGGTGCGCTCCAACAAAGCATCCTTCAACCAAAATCGATCTTGAACTCACAGACAAACTCAGATTTTTAAGAAGAAACAGCCTCACTTAAATACATTGTTCCTTTTATATGAAATTAATCGCATTATTTGAATTCTTTATGGCATTACGGTCATTGCAGAAGGAATATTAAAATGACACGCTGAACGCAATTTGCGTTCAACTGATAAATAAAGGAAATGTGGAGGAATAAGGATTTACACGTCTATGGGGTTAATCTGGTAAATTACCACGTTAGTATACATTACGGGTATTTGGTGAGAAGTCGCTTAAATACCGTTACATGTACGCCTGGTTCAGTTTGAATAATCTTCTTACTTAACATATTTTTCTTATTTTTAATAAGCGAGTCGATATTCGAGCATATTCTATATTCAGAGCATTAGTTAATTAATACGTAAGCAGCGCAGGCCCGATTTAACAACATGACATGACCAACACCGATTTAAAATTGCTTCAAGGCACGCATGTTTTATGTTTAAAACAAACCACCTTCGAATATGGTGCACGAAAACCAGTGGATACACTAATAAATCGCATTTAAACATCAGATATGGCAGCTTTGACAGGTTTTACTTACCTGTGCACGCTCCGCTGTTATTGTCTCTCCAGCTGCAGTCGCTCGCTGAGCGCACGAGCAGAACTGCTGTTTCTACAGCGGCCTGATCAACAGAGGAGGCGCTAGAGACACCACACAGATGAGAATAAACTGCTGTTCTTCGTAATATTTCATAAGTCTCCACGTTCAATAAAACATGCTAAAAAATGTCTATGTGAGGAAGTGTTGGGCAGTAACTAGTTACAGTAATAATATTACTTTTTTTTTGCAGTAACTTCTAGTGTAACTAATTAGTAATAAGATTGCAATAATACCATTACAGTTACCATCCATGAAACAGCTCGTTACTTAGGTACTGTTGATGCCTCAATCCCTACTGATTTGAAATCCAACAATACAGTAATTCTTAAGATTCATTTTACATAATTGAAGTCATACATACATGAAGTCACTAGAACATCAGGCAAGCTTGGAGAATGGAAAAGCTTACATTTACTGGATGGAAATATTGCCATTACATTGATTTTGACAGGAGAAAAGATGATCTGAATACAGACGTTGTGGTATTAGGCCTATTGATAAAATAATTTTATGAGATAAAATAATTTTATGTGGAAGATATGCAAAACTTCTATGGGGCGTGAAGGAAAAGTAAAATAATTACTGTTGCCAGAAAGTAATAAGTAAAGTAATAATTACTTTTGGAAGGAGTAACTAGTAGTGAGTAATCAATTACATTTTTTTGAGTAAGGAGCTCAACACTGGTGTTGGGTTAGGCTGCATGTAACTAAATTATGTAATTTAATTACGAAATAAATTAACTGTAATCAGTTACAGTTACTGAGAAAAAAATGTAATTAAATTACAGTTACTTATGAAAATGTTAACAATTACAAAGGGGGCTACATCTGAATTTTTCACACACACACACACACACACACACACACACACACACACACACACACACACATACAGATTTAATTGATTTCTTTCATAAGCTGCGGTGACTGCTCTAAAATACGAGACACCAATGTTTCAGGAGTTTAGGACACATGCTTATTTAATAACTGTTTTATTTCCTATTTGGGTCTATGTATATGCTTTACTTTTTAAGATTAACATTTTTTTTCCCCAAGCCATTGTTAGATGCCAGTGTTTCCTGTCATAGTTTTGCAAAGATTTGATATAAAAAACAGTATCAGCTACTAAACTATTTGTTGTTATGGTTTTAAATCTGTATTTAACCACAGAATGATCTCAAAGTAAGTCTGATTTTGTGGGCTGTGCTTTAAAATCAAATTATTATAATCTTGATTCCGGTGATGAAGGATTTGAAAGTGACAGTAATCAGTTTTGAGTACCGTAAGGTTAACCCTGCCTGGTTTACATGTTTGAAAATGATTAACAGTTGAAAACATTAAAAATTTAGAGAAGTAATCAAAAAGTAATCAAATGTTAAGAGTTACATTACTTTAACAATGTAATTGAAATAGTTACACTACTTATTACATTTTAGATATTCTGCAACCTATTACATTTCCAAAGTAATCTTCAATGACTATAGGCGACTGTATGGGACAGTGGATGGGAATAAGCCACCTACTGTAAATCTACACTTCAAATGTACGAATGAATTGTATTATATAGTAAAACATCAAATAAAGCGCCATTTATTTCAAATAAAGATAGGAAACATGGTTAGAAGTAAAATACTAAAAATAAGTTGGGTTCATTACAGAACAACATATAGGCTAGGCCTATGTTTAAAACCAAGACAAATGATCTGTGTGAACTGACTTCATGCATGCACTAAAAATCACTAACAGCAATTGCGTGGAAAGTGAAGATGGTACTTGAGCTTTTCTTAGAACTAATTCTTTGCAGAGTTATAAAATACTACAGTAAGCGGTATGTATCCGAAAGTGTCTAAACACTTTTTGGGGCCACTATGTGTCATACATATTGGCCAACCAAGAAGAATTTCCTGCCTTTTTTCTCACAACAGTCATGAGACTTGTACTGAGAAATCATCTAGTACTGCTATGTAATCTCAGGAGATTATTGTACTCTCCAAGAGCTGTGAGAATGTCTAAGCAAGTAACAGTCTCTCTTTCTCACTCTTTTCTGGACATGAGCCCAGGGAAACATCTGTTAGTTGATTTTCCAGGCAGAGGGATTTGTCTTGAGCTGGACTTTCCTGTGAATCAGGTGTTTCTTTATATTCTGATAAGCGAAAAAATCATAGATCACTTCCCTAAGCACCTGCTCATAACATGGCAAGTAGGTTTTGAGTGTGGATGCCCCTCTTTTTAAATGCTGTTTTAGTTAGTATAATGTTGAGCACTATAGATTTAGGCCCATTTATTGTTGAGAACAAAAAATGAAAACACAAAAATACTAGTAACAATGTGATTTGACAATACATATACACAAACATTTATTGGTATGAAAAGTTAATTTCAACTGTTGCAAAATAGGGAGGCACCACTTGCCCCACCACAAATGAAGAATGATCCAACTTGTTCAGTTGTCTTCAGCACTTAAAATCAATGCACATAAACGTGCTCTTCAATTAATCTAATAAACGTTTCAGAATGCAGCAAATGAAATGGTCGTTGCAACTTTTACCTGGGTATTTTGTGAATCTGACCACAGTTGAAGTACCACAGTTAACCAGTAGATGGCAGAATAGTGCAGTGTATGCTGTGATGACATTCTATAATTTTTTCTAGAATAGGATGACACATAGGCTAGATAACATACATAAAGGGAGATAACGAACTTTACAGTAATAAGTCAAGTCACTATTATTTGTATAGCGCTTTTAATAATACAAATTGTGTCAAAGCAGCTTTACATCAGCTTGACATAAAGCTGGGAGGCTTTACATCAGCTTTACAGTATTTAGACGGGGAAATAGTGTGTCGAAATAGTGTCATTCTCCTCTGGCCAGACAAAATCAGCAGTTTAAATCTAGGCTGCAGCAGAGTCAGATTTGTGCAAAGGGCTCATCTGGTTCCCGTGGTCTTGTCCCGATGGCCGTCTAGGAGACAGGATCTTCACTGGGGATCAGTCTCTGGGGCTCATCTAGTTGACCTGGTCTCCGCTGACGTTCAGGGCTGTAGAGGTCATCTCTAGGTGCTGATCCACCATCTGATCTGGATACGGACTGGATCTGGGTGGCTGCAGTGACCTTCTGATCTGGATACAGTCTGGATCTGGGTGGCTACGGTGACCTCGGAATAAGAAAGAAACAGACTAATATTAGCGTAGATGCCATTCTTCTAACGATGTAACAAGTACATCGGGTGTTTTGGGAAGTGTTCCCGGTTCCGGTTGACCTAATTAATGCAGCCTAACAATCCTTTAACGGATTTGAATTATAGAAATGCAATAGTGTATTATGTGTAAGCCAGGATAAAGAGATGAGTCTTTAATCTAGATTTAAACTGACAGAGTGTGTCTGCTTCCCGAACAGTGTTAGGTAGATTGTTCCAGAGTTTGGGCGCTAAATAGGAAAACGATCTCCCGCCCGCAGTTGATTTTGATATTCTAGGTAATTATCAAATGGCCAGAGTTTTGAGATCGCAGCGGACGTGAAGAACTATAATGTGATAAGAGCTCACTCAAATACTGAGGTACCAAACCATTCAGGGCCTTATACGTAATTAGCTAGATCTTAAAATGTATACGATGTTTAATAGGGAGCCAGTGCAGTGTTAACAGAACCCGGGCTAATGTGGCCATACTTCCTGGTTCTAGTAAGAACTCTAGCTGCTGCATTTTGAACCAGCTGGAGTTTGTTTATTAAACACGCAGAGCAACCACCCAATAAAACATTACAATAATCTAGCCTCGAGGTCATGAACGCCTGAATTAATGTTTCTGCATTTGACATTGAGAGCATAGGTCGTAATTTAGATATATTTTTAAGATGAAAAAATGCAGTTTTTCATTAAAAATCCAAGAATGTCCTTTGAAAAAGAGTAGGGGTGTAACCCCAGCATCCTGGCCAAATTTGCCCATTGGCCTCTGACCATCACGGCATCCTAATCATCCCCATGTCTGCTGATTGGCTTCATCACTCTGTCTCCTCTCCACCAATAAGCTGGTGTGTGGTGGGCGTTCTGGTGCAGTATGGCTGCCGTCGCATCATCCAGGTGGATGCTGCACACTGGTGGTGGATGAGGAGATCCCCCCCTTCCATGTAAAGGGCTTTGAGTAACCGGAAAAGTGCTATATAAATGTAATGAATTATTATTATTATTATTATTTTTATTAAAGCGTGAAAAGTAAGGGGCCTAGTACTGAGCCTTGAGGAACTCCATACTGCACTTGTGATTGGTATGATACCTCTTCATTTACTGGCACGAACTGATGGCGGTCAGATAAGTACGATTTGAACCATGCCAGTGCACTTCCTCTAATGCCAACATAATTTTCTAGTCTATTTAAAAGAATGTTGTGGTCGACAGTGTCAAACGTGTCACTAAGATCCAGTAGCACTAATAGAGAGATACAACCACGATCAGATGATAAGAGCAGGTCGTTTGTAACTCTAATGAGAGCAGTCTCAGTACTATGATATGGTCTAAAACCTGACTGGAAATCCTCACATATAGCATTTTTCTCTAAGAAGGAACATAGTTGTGAGGATACTACCTTTTCTAATATCTTTGACATAAAAGGGAGATTCGAGATTGGTCTGTAATTAATTAATTCTTTGTGGTCAAGTTGTGTTTTTTTAATGAGAGGCTTAATAACAGCCAGTTTGAAAGTTTTTGGGAAATATCCTAATGACAATGATGAGTTAATAATATTCAGAAGAGGATCTATTACTTCTGGAAGCACCTCTTTTAGGAGCTTAGATGGAACAGGGTCTAGCATACAGGTTGTTGCTTTAGATGATTTAACAAATTTATACAATTCTTCATTTCCAATAGAAGAGAATGAGTGGAATTGTTCCTCAGGGGATCTATAGCATACTATCTGATGCGATACTGAGGCTGACAGCTGCATGGTTACAATTTTATCTCTAATAGTTTCGATCTTGGAAGTAAAGTAGTTCATAAAGTCATTACTACTGTGCTGCTGGGTAATGTCTGCACCTGCTGATGTTATATTTTTTGTTAATTTAGCCACTGTATTGAATAAATACTTGGGGTTGTGTTTGTTTTCTTCTAAAAGAGACATAAAGTAAGCAGATCTAGCAGTTTTTAAGGCTTTCCTGTAGGAGAGAGTATTTTCCTGCCAAGCAATACGGAATACCTCTAATTTCGTTTTTCTCCAGCTGCGCTCCATTTTCCAGGCTGCTCTCTTTAGGGCCCGAGTGTGCTCATTATACCATGGTGTTGGACTCTTTTCCTTAATCTTCCTTAAGCATAAAGGAGCAACTGCATCTAAAGTGCTAGAAAAGAGAGAGTCCATAGTTTCTGTTACATCATCAAGTTGTTCTGAGCTATTGGATATGCTGAGGAACTGAGATAAGTCAGGAAGATTATTTATAAAGCAGTCTTTTGTGGTCGAGGTGATGGTTTTACCATATTTGTAACAAGGAGTTGGCTTTACAGCTTTAGCTATATGGAATATACACGAAACTAGATAATGATCTGAGATATCATCACTGCTGCAAAATTTCAACGCCACTGTCATCAATTCCATGCGACAGTATTACACCTAGAGTATGATTTCGACAATGAGTAGGTCCTGACACATGTTGTTTAACACCAATAGAGTTTAGAATGTCTACAAATGCTGATCCCAACAAACCTTTTTCATTATCAACATGGATATTAAAATCACCAACAATTAGTACTTTATCTGCAGCCAGCACTAACTCTGATAGAAAATCAGCAAATTCTTTAATAAAGTCTGTATGGTGCCCTGGTGGCCTGTATACAGTAGACAGTACAAACATCACAGGGGATTTATCATTAACACTTGTTTCTTTGGATAATGTTATATGAAGCACCATTACTTCAAACGAATTATACTTGAAACCCGATCTCTGAGAAATACTGAAAATATTGCTATAAATTGTAGCAACACCTCCCCCTTTACCTTTTGGACGCGGTTCATGTTTGTAACAGTAATCTTGGGGTGTAGACTCGTTTAAATGAATGTAATCATCTGATTTTAGCCAGGTTTCTGTCAAACAAAGCACATCTAGTTTATAGTCAGTGATCATATCATTTACAGTGCTTTTGTAGAAAGGGATCTAATATTCAATAAGCCAAGCTTTATCATGTTTTTATCTGTATTATATCTGTTTTTTATTTGTTGAACATCAATTAAATTGTTACTATTACTTTGGTTTGGATGTTTTCTGTATTTTCTAGTACGGGGAACAGGCACAGTCTCTATAGTGTGATATCTAGGTGAAGGAGTCTCTATGTGCTGAGAATTAACTGACTTCTGTGGCGTAAGGCGGTTAGCAGACGGTCGGTTTAGCCAGTCTGTATGCTTCCTGACCTGAGCCCCAGTTAGTCAAGTTAGACACACACACGACGTGTTACACGCAAAACTCTGCATTTAAACAGTCAATAGCAAATACTTAAACTAATAACAAAACATACTTACAGTCGCTGATTCAGAAGCGCCAGATTGTCAGAGCAAAGTCGGAATTGACCTTTTTTTTTTTAGAAATAGCCTTCGTGCACAGCCAGCCTTGTACTCTCCTAGGTTCACAAAACTGTCGTCCATAAAATGCGTTGCACAAATTCGAACATTTGGGTTGTGCTGCTCTGTTGTAAGCAAATCTTAACCAATGATTCCTAATTGCATCTACTTTTGGAAGGCCAAATAAAGTGCTTTTGCTTTCGCATAGAAACACACAGCGTCTCCCCGACATGGCTGCATCAACACTACTGCGGTTACTGAAACCACGCCTTCTTTCTTTGCGTGAACATTTGGGTGGCATTACGCAAATATTTCCACATCGTGACGTAGACATGTGGGGGCGTGTTTTAATGAGGCGTTTTAGCCCGGTCTGGATCAGCCTTCTCTTTTAGATAGAATAAATCCTTTTGTGTGAGACTTTGAGCTTTGTAACTCTGCAGATCGTATACATGCACAAACAGCTACATAACACACTAAAGAAAAGGAAAACAAGAAATCGCACCATATGACTTCCGGGGGAAGTCGTGGCCTAATGGTTAGGGAGTCAGGCTTGTAACCTGAAGGAATTGAAGGTGGGGACTGTGAATGAACAGCACTCTCTCTGCCTTCGATACCATGACTGAGGTGCCCTTGAGCAAGGCACCGAACCCCCAATTGCTCCCCGGGCGCTGGAGCAATGGCTGCCCACTGCTCCGGGTGTGTGTTCACGGTGTGTGTGTGCGTTTGTTCACTATTCACTGCTGTGTGTGTGCACTTGGATGGGTTAAATGCAGAGCACCAATTTCGAGTATGGGTCACCATACTTGACAATACGTCACCACTTTCACTTTAACATTTTATTTTTATTTATTTTTTTGGTGGTGTGATTACCTCTGTACTGGTAATGCAAAACCACCAGTTTGTCATGGCACAAAACAAACTTTGGTCACAGACACTTACAGAAATCGTAATATCTCACCTACAAACTAAAGGCTATGAAAAATATAATAGCCCAAAAAAGGAAACATTACATTTCTAAAACATACGCACAATGGAAAATGATGAGCTGATTTTTTCCATAGCCATCTGTACTGTCCAACAAATATTTGCTGTAGGCCATAGCACATAGACAGCCGCTGTGGTTAATAAAAAAATAAAAATAAAAATAAAAAAACCCCCCGGTGGCTTTGCAATATCAGTACATATTGCCAATCTTTTAAACAAATTGAAAAGGGTCAAGAACCCTCCACAAAACCTGGGGTTAACAATTTTAAGTGTCAACTGACCGGTGAACGTGTGCAACAAAAAGAACCTGGAAGACAATTAACATTTTTGTTTGGGGTTTCCTAACATATATAACTTCACAAACAGTGTGAGTGAATCTCCGCGTGCGCTCTCTCTCTTTACCCCTCAAAATGTGCAAATAGCTTCAAATCACCACATCGCGTCTGCACAATAAGCGAGCTGCACGCTGCACAGTTGTCATAGCAATTGTCACTTGCAAAATCAAAGCAGCGTCGCATTGTCACTAAAGTTTAAAAATTGCATTTCTTTTTAAGTCTTGCCAGTGATTAAACCATTCAGCACGCTCACACTCTCCTAAAGACAGTGCGCTCATGCACATTTCAAGCACACACACATAAGGCTGCCTCACATACAGCTCACGAAATCAGGCTTGTGCTGTATTATTGTACAACAATTGTAAAAAAAAAAAAAAAAAAAAAAAATGCACTGCATGGTCAAAAATTTAGGTGAGAATTCTGTCTTAAAGCAGCTCTAAAAGACAATGGTGTCAAAATTTATTTGAAATTTATCATATGTAGTCACCTGCTGTTTTGCCATGGTTGCCCTTTTGGATCTGCTGCCTTGTCACCCTCTAAACTGAATATTACTCGGAGTAAGCCTTTTAGAAGAATAGTAGTTTATTTTTCTTTGTTACCACTGCCTGGACTGGCTTTTTTTTATTATAAATATTTTATTAATATTTTTTATTATTGTAGGCATGTCTTATTAAATAGAATATAGTTATGGATATTATGATCAAATAAATATTATAATTTTTATATTGTATACTGCAAGACTTGCAAGACACAGTTCCTGTTTTTTGTCCTCAAAATTAAGACCTCTTTAAATGATAATTAAAACCATTGTTATACTATTTATTTAAAGAGACCTATAAGGCCTTTAAATATGACATACTGCCCTAATAAAAGCCAAATTTTAAACTTTTTTTTTTTTATTTTAATAAACCCTTGAACTTGGCAAATTTTATGCCAGTAGCCCATTTCGTGTCATGGTTTCTGTGGTGCTACAGAGGATGTGTATTGGACATTAGGGCTTGGTACTACCATTAGAAAAGCCAAATTTTGAGCAAGTAGATCTCTGTTAATTCATGTGCATCCATGCTCTTGTTTTATTAATAGTAAGATGGCAGTGATGCACAAAAGAAATGGTTTATATAAAATTAGAAATTGTAATGTGTAAGCATGCAAAAAATTCCCATGTGCATGTGAATAGTTTCTTGAGGGCACAAAAAATGTTTCTTCTGTGCATGTAAAAGTCTGTATTTTTATTTATTAGTTTTTATTTTATGGACTCTGTATGTTGTCACTTCGAGAAAATCAATAATAAAAAAAAAACCCTGAGAAAATACAAATATTTACAAATGTCTGTTTTATATACCAAATATAAAGCAGAAAATAATGCTCTATGAACCATTTATGTTAAATACTGTCTCAGAATCTACTGAGAGTTTTGGAAATTTGAGTCTGGAAAAGTATGGAATTTTGAAATGGAAAATGTGTAGGAACCCTGTTAAAGTTCCTAGAGACAGCTGGCAGCCTTATTCCTCAGCTTAAAATGTGTTGTACCAGAAAACCTTTGAGGCTGTTGAAGAAAAAGCACAGTATCGTAAAATGTTTGATCAGAACAACTGAGGAAAAACCTGCATTGTACAGCCAAAAACTTTCAAGATGACCCAATGAGAGATGGAAAAACATTTCAATGCAGTGTATAAGAAGAACACTTGACAAGTATGGCTTTCATGTTGGGGCATCTTCCAAATGCCACTCTTGACCAAGAAGAACATAAAAAGCTGACTTGAATATGCTAATATTCATTTGGATAGACGTGTGGAGCTCTGGAAGAATGTTTTATGGAGTGATGTGACCAAACTGTAACATTTTGGACCCATGGATCAGCAGAATGTCTGGTGCAAAAAAAAAAGGCAAAACTTACAAGCAGAAGAACACCATCACCAGAATCAAACATTGAGGTGGACAAGTCCTATTATGGGGGTGTTTTACTGTGCCAGGAAGTGGAAATCATGACTGTATGAAGGACATCATGGATTCTTTAAAATATCAGGCCATTTTGGCAAGAATTATGATGCCTTTAATGCAAAGACTGAAGCTGATGATCAATGGACTTTCCTGCAGGACAATCATCCCAAAGTATACATCCAAATCTACTTATGCTTGGTTCAGAGATCAGTCATAGAATGACCTTGAGTGGCCTGTTCAGTCTCCAGATTTAATTCTTATTGAAA
Organism: Spinibarbus caldwelli; assembly: GCA_039654775.1. Taxonomy (NCBI): domain Eukaryota; kingdom Metazoa; phylum Chordata; class Actinopteri; order Cypriniformes; family Cyprinidae; genus Spinibarbus; species Spinibarbus caldwelli. Next base: position 26,672,860 of record CM077256.1, on the reverse strand, counting down.
ATATTTGTTTGAATTTGAAGAAAGCAGTGGCAAAGTGAAAACCAAAGATTATCAGTGATCTGAAAGCTTTTTCAGGTGAGGATAAGAGTAGAGTGACAGCTTCTAAGCACTTACAGACAGCGTTTGGAGGTTATAAAGAATAAAAAATTCTGCACCAAATTTGACTTTTGGGGGTTGAACAATTTTAAACATTTAGAGCCAATTTGATTTATTTATTTTTTTTTTCATTATTCATCAACTTGCGTTCTCAGAATTACTCAAATGTGTATTCATAAATTTTCTCTAATAGTGTACTGATGCCTTTGTTGAATTGTTTTCACTAAATGTTGTTCTCTGCAGCAAATTGTCTTGCAGGTTAAGGGGGTTGAATAATTTCGATTGCAAATGTATGTACTTGTAAGTATGTAATTGTAAGGATCTTTTTTTTGTTGTTGTTCATTCATTCATTCATTCATTCATTCATTTACATTTAGTTTATGTTATGAATATATGTTATGTGTTTTTTTTACAGACATGCTGTGTGCATATAATAATTGCCATGTAGCATCAATAACTTACATGGGAGGTATAATTTTCACAGCCTTAACTGCTACACCTGTTAAAATTACACCCCTCTGACCAGCGCAAGTTAACAAGGTCACAGACTCACCAAATTTATTTTATCATCACATCATGTCATGGAGGATGTGTGCTCAAAAGCTTTTAACTATAGTTTCAACAGGAAGGGTTTACATGTGTCATTCAATGCAATTAAGGTCATTTTAGGTCATGCTATCGAGAATTTATGAATATTCAGAAAGCTGGGATGCTGTGCTTTACAAATACCAAACTTGTGCTGAGGGGAAGCACTTAACAGACGTAACGGAAATTTGTAAGTCACGGCTTTTCAAACTTGTGGGCCGCAAGGGCGTAACTGGGGTTTGTGGAAAAGTCTAGAGAAAAAAACATCTTGATGATAGATTATGTTAATATGTTAGAATTAAACAACAAAATCATAATAGCTAATTTAGATTAAAATAAATGTGGAAATGTCTAGAACTCTAGAACTTTTCTCACCTGATAATGTTCACACAGAAACTAACAAAACTGTTCAAAATTAAGTGTCCCCAAATGTAATAAATAAATAAATAGATAAGATTAACATAACAAATGAGATTGAAAAGATCACTTAATAGGATAAGTTCATAAAAGTTTATTCATAAACTAACATTTCCTCATTTACACATTGGCAGATTTAATCATCAAGAAATAATTACCTTACTCATACATATTATGTACAGTTGGTCTTTTGATGCAGTGCAGGAAATGCAGATGATTTAGTAAAAACTGCTTTAACAACTACCTTACTAATTAATGAGCAGTAAGTGTGGAGTTTACTGAGGCAAAATTTGAAGTTAATAGTGAAAATTTGTTCCCTATTCTATCTAAAGTGTTACTGGAAAATGTTCATGAGCCTTAAGAAACTTTAATTAATGATGTCACATAATAAATTTAAAAAAGGCTGTTTTGGCACTGGAAAACAAGTGTAAAGTTGTAAAAAAATATATAAAAAAATAAAAAAATGAAGTGTTCATTTGCAAAAAAGGATAACTGCTGTCTGAATTTTTATTATTATTTTTTTAAATCTTTTTTATCGAGCTCGAATGTTTAAGTTAAATAATTTTACATGACATGATGTGACAATGAACTAAATTTGACCTAAGTCTGTGACCTTGTTAACCTGCGCTGGTGGGGGATGTAATTTTAAGAGGTGTAAGGGTGTGAAAATAATACCCCCCATGTAAACCCATCCTGTTGAAGCTACAATCAGAAGCTTTTGAGCACACATCCTCCATGACATGATGTGATAATAAAATAAATTCTGTGACCTTGTTAACCTGTGCTGTTCTGGGGGTGTAGCACAGGTTAACAAGGAGAATGTGTGCTCAAAAGCATTAACATAACATTTAAACCCACATTATTGAAGCTACATGGCAATTATTAAATGCACACAGCCTGTCTTTTAAAAAAGGCATAACATATAGTCTATTCATAACATAAGCTTAATGTAAATGAATTAATGAATGAACGAAAAAAAGAGATCCTAATAAGTACATACACACATGAGTAATGATATAAAATAAAATAAAAAATCTTTTTACATAATTTTTTATCAATTGTCACTGCTATAATAAGAATTTGGTCATAATTTTATTTTATATGTTTGATGTAATGACACATGCCTCTTAAAAAGTGTGTTACATTGCAAACATTTATTTGCATCGTTATATAGCATGTTATTTGCGTATATATGAATGCATAAGCGAGAAACAATTGCAATTAACTATTATTATTCTTCATGACATTCAAATGCAAGTTTGAAATCATGTGATACAGTGAAATCATGGAGTGAACTAATAAGAAATGACAACAGCAAATACGACCGGGATCTTCATGCAGCAGGATACTCAATACAAAGTGAATTTAACATCTTTATTTTGCCAACTGGCAGCTTTATTCTTAACCCTGTGGAAGTCTCGACAGTTTACGGTTTGCATCCATTTTACACACGAATTAAATTTCTGCTTATTACTTTAAATGTCGACAACGCTTCCATGTAGGCTCCTTGGTGCTTGCTTTGTGGAACATAGAAAAATATTCAGTAAAAAAAACGAAGAAAAGCCGGACGAAATGCATTTAAAGTCGCTGCACTGCGTATTAATGTGTGAGGCGCGTGCACGCGAGGGGGGTAAGATTTTCACTGGGGCTCGGATTTCGGAACAACACCTGTTTGATGACGCAGGACGCACAGCCGAAGTAGCAAGTTCAACTAAAAAAAGAACCGAATGAACCGGTTCAACCAACTGTCGAAGTTTGCCGAGAGTTACCGAAGATGAGTGAGTTGACGATACTGTGCAAGCCTGAGGCGCGTACTGGAAATAAGCTTATTATGACTGTTATTAATTTACATTTTATTAAAACCTGCAAAAACCTTTCTGTCGAGTGATGTAAATAAATAAATAAATTTTATAATAGTTTATTGTGCATGCATATTATATTTAAAGTTGCTTAAGCGAAATCAAGGAGTTTATAAGACTGGTTTATTCTTTCTTTATACTTTAGATATGTAGAACATATCCGCGTTTGTGCATCAATGTCTGTAATGTGTGCTGCAGGTGCGAAACTTTTAGGAATCTTATCCAAGTTGTAGGCTAGTCAATATTGGTCAGTCAGTCTGATATAAAGGATCAGCGAATGAAACTGTGACCACAAACACTATTAACTTAAGTGAATTATATGGCAATAATCAGCAATATGCTTTCACACAAATAACTTCATTTTTTTTTTTTTTTTTTTTTTTTAATGTTTCAACGTGTTTACACAAATGACTTATTTAAATTTTTCATTGATACAACATGACACTGAGTTGTTATCGGACTTTGCATCACTAGTACAGGAAGACGGTAGGTCCTATTTGTGTACGATGCAGACCAATCGGCGATTGCCTAGACGCAGTGCATGCCGGTAAGATTATTTCATCTATTTTCATAATTATCTATTTTCATCTACTATAATTATAATCTATTTTCATGTAACCCAATCTTTAATCAAAAACGAATGATTTAAATGTACAGTATAGTTTGATATGAGATAGACTGTTTTATTGTACGTAGAAACGTTGTTTAACCCTTGTGCATCAATAAAAAAAAGTTATAGGTCCATAGTGGACAAAAATGTCCATATCAAAAAACGGTCATAAAAATTGGAAGCTTGGGAGCACAGACTTCAGTTTGGTCTCATTTTAAAGAAGACCCATGGCAGATTATTGTTGAAGTAAAATAAAGTTTAAAAAAGTGAAACCAAAAAAGTTATACAGGTTTAAGTTTATGAAAATGATTTATGAACATTTATATTTTATGAAACATGTTGAACTCTAAACCTGCTAGAAAATCAAAGCCATAAATCTAAACAAGTAGTGTTCCAAATTTGAGGTTGACATCAAAAAAATGAGCTTTCAGTAAAATTTTGTTTGGGCGCAGTACCAGATTTTCCCCATTAGATGCCAGCAAAACTCCGCTGGTGCACACAGTTGGATTTGTGATTTGCAGTAGAGTTTCTCTCTCTCAAATTTTACAAGAACACACACGTACACACACACAATTTTTTTTTTTATGACACACATACAAACCACACTCCGACATCCATACCAACACACCCACACAATTATAGCTGCATTATTTATCCAATTGGCTCTATAATATGCAGAAGCAGAAAACAGGAATAAAGCGAGTATTTGCTTTATAGACCCTTTATAGACCAAACCTGAAAAAATGGCACCATCTGGAAAAAAATAGTAAAAAATTAAATTTTGAAGCCTTGCCAACAGAATGAAAGCCTATTAACAAAAATCGCATCATTTTGCAGTTAAACGGTACTGCGATTAAAAATAGCAGATTTAATGGGTTTCAATGGGGACATTTTTGTCTAAAGGGTGCTGAGAGGAACTATTTTTTTGTACCTAGTGTAAAATAGATTTATTAAAGGAAATGAGGGTGAAATATTAAAATTCCAATAAAAATACACACCTGAGCCAAAATTTATGCAGTTAGCATTAACACAGGCAAAATTATATATATATATATATATATAAAATAAAAAACTAAACTAAAATGGACAAAAATGTCCATAAGGTTGCACAAGGGTTAAATAAGTTGAGCAGGCAATAAGGGGGGTAATAATGGTCATTTTAGATGTCCTTTCGGATGTATTTAATTATGTAGCCCTTTATAATCTGTAATAACATGAAACTTATTTCATATTTTCTCTAAACCTTCTTGGATATTAAGACAGGCACCTGCAATTATGGCCAAATTAAAGATACGTTGTGTGTGAATTTGCACATGTTATAATGTAAGCATCATTAATGACACTTGTGTTTAATAATAATAATAATAATAATAATAATAATAATAATAATAATAATAGTAATTAGTGAAATGAAAGAATGATTTAATAAAAAATGAGAATGATTAGTACAAATTTGGCCTGATTAGCTAAGCCCTCAAAACACTTATTGCATGATATGTAGATTATATTTAATAGTTTACACTTTGCATAAATGTTTGCAGTTAGTTTTTAAAAGGCAACATTACATTCTTAATTAATGCTTTTCATAATAACAACTTTATGAGATTAATGTTTTAACTATAAAGTTTTGAATATAGAAATACTAAACGATTTACATGACTCAATACTTTAAAAATGAAACTGAAACCGACAGTAGGTGGCAGCAAGTCACTGTCTTTGTCACTGAATCATTAATTCAATCGATTCGTTCAAACGGCTAATTCATTTAAGAATAAAGCAAATGGCTCTCTTTATGAATGGGTCATTGAATGATTGACTCACTAGATTTGTTCAAAAACGCAGCTTCATTCCTAAACGAAACAGCGCCGCTGTGTTTGCTTGGAGATGCGCAGCGGCTCAGCTGAGACTTTGTTTGGAGCTATTTTCGTTGACGAAATAGAGCACAATCAGACAATATTGTTCCTAAAATGTAAGTCCCTTAATATTAACTTTTGTATAGAATCAAAGATGCACAAACTCCCTTTATAATAATTAAAAACCTGTCACTCATCTTAGTTAGGCTAATCGCGCTCTCACAAACTTCCATTTTATTGAATGAAGCTCTCTACACTGCACACTGAATCTATTATTTACATCATCTCTACACTTTGTTTGTTATAATTTCTATTTGCTGCATTTTACAGGTATTATGGTATCACAAGCGAATCATATAGGCTACACAAATATTCCTGTGACACAAAATGGAATTTTCATCAGCTGTTACTCCAGTTTTCAGTGTCACGTGATCCTTCAGAAATTATTATAATATAGCCTACTGATTTATTATCAGTGCTGGAAACAGTTGTGCTGTTTAATTTCTTTGGAACCTGTGATAATTTATTCAGGATTCTTAATAAAAAGTTCAAAAGAACAGCATTTATTCAAAATAGTATTCTTTATTTATTTATTCATTAAAGAATCCTTAAAAAAATAATTTAGATTTTTACATTGATTGTAAAAGGAAGGATCATGTGACACTGAAGACTGCTGTAATGGCTGATGAAAATTCTGCTTTTGCTCCACATGAATAAATTAGATTTTAAAGTATATTAAAATAGAAAAGCATTATTTTAAGTTGTAATACTCACAATATTACTGTTTTACTGTATTTTTGATCAAATAAATGCAGTCTTCATTAGCAGAAGGAACCTCTTTAAAAACATTAAAAAATCTTACTCATCCTAAACTTTTGAACAGTAGTGTATGAAAATGTTTTGTAACTATTGTGTAAATACCTGAGCACAATAAACTGTCATAAATGTATATAATGAATACAATAAATTAAAATTATACTATATATCAAATAACACATCTACATGTCAGATATATGCAATGAATAGATTCTGCAAGATTGAACTGATTTTAAGATGAGATCAGGGAAAACTGTGTGAAAGTACTACTGATGTCTCCTTATGCGCCAGAGAAAGTGCACAACCATCTTTAGAATTTTGTCCTTGAACTTCCCTTTTTTATGGTAGCTCTGTAGCACCACTGTTGAAGAGTAATTAGCTGGTAAAGTGGATTTATTTATTGTAGAGTTAATGTAAGTTATCATAAGCACTGTAACATTTGACTGATTGATATCATAACAAATGTCAGTAGAATGAGCAGTTCATTCATAAATTCAACCTTTCCTTCACACTGTGGAAATACAGACCGGAAGACAGAAGACAACAAGCGCTCCACTGAAAAGGAGCGGAGCTACATAAGGCCTAAGAGGAACTGAAGGTATATTTGTGAGGGATTATGTACAGTATGTGATTAAGCGTACCATAATATCTGGGGTGCCATTCTGAATCAACATGAAAGGGTCAACAAATGGCCAGAAATGGTTAAAAACAACAATGTTAAGAGATAAGAATGAACAGAAAACAACATCACTGAACCAATGAGAAAAAAATGAATTACTGAATTATACTGAGGGATGAAAAAGTTCATCTTGCAAATTAATTTTCTGAACATTAATTTTGTTTGCTTTAATTGTTTTGTAATTGTTTTTAGTTTATTTAGCTGATTTAAGCTGATTCAACTCTAGCAACTGGTCCCCTTAGTTCAGACGTGCTGCAGCCATCAAATTCAAAGTTACATTATTATTATTTATTTTTTTTTTTCATTAAAATGGTACACTCCCTCTGTTTAAACATGTGATATATTTTCTATACTCTATTGCAGGGGCGTCAAACTCAATTCCTGGAGGGCCGGAGCCCTGCAGAGTTTAGATGCAACCCTAATTAAACACACCTGATCCAACTAATCAAGTCCTTCAGGCTTAATTGAAAACTGCATAGTATGTGTGTTGGAGCAGGGTTGGAACAAAACTCTGCAGGGCTCCGGCCCTCCAGGAACTGAATTTGACACCCCTGCTCTATTGTGTCATTTTGATTTTATTTTCATTTTACACAGCATCCCAGCTTTTTTTGTAATTGTACATTTAATTTAAAACTTGTAGATGTAATGCTCTTGTGTAATAAATTAACTTGATATTTGGCATTTTCCCCTTTTACAACCCTTTATTTTGTCTCTTTTGGAAGTGTTTGTGTCCAGGGGCTCTGCTGATTGGCTCCTGCAGGCTGATAACTAGTCCATCCTGATTGGTGCAGTCGACTCCAGGCACTGGGGGTTAATTTCTCTTCCAATTTTCCAAGCTCTCTTTTCATGTTGCATCCTTTACCTCTAGATGGGGTAACATCCCTGCACCACAATTTTTGGTATTTTCCCCACAACACACTCACAAATAACTTTGTACTTGACTCGTATCTTTCCAATAATCACGTGACTGGACACTCATCCCATTTGTTCAGTGTGAGATGCTGTAAATGAACTCAGCTCAATGTTGCATGCTTTCAGTGAATGTAACACTTGGCTACAGCACAAGGTTTTTCTTAGTAAAGTCCTGAGAGAAGTCTAGTGACAAAGGGTCTGGGTTTATCATATGTGCCTGGTAAAAGGTCCTGACATTTGGGGATTAGAGCAAACTGGGTGCACTAGCTAAATCAAACCCAAAGTCTTATCTGCTGACAGCTGTGTTGATTCTCTCTTGGGACAGAGTAAATTTTTCAGCCGACTACTGCGTCGTGACATACAGATTTGGAATTAGCATTTTGCCTCGTCTTGTTGAACTGATGATTTTTCTTAATGCAAAACAGCTTCACAGTGGTAGTTGAAGAACAGACTGATTTTAATCAGTTGTATAATTTTTTGCAAAAAAAAAATGTTGCATTATTTATGACTCATCGATGACATTATGAATCACTGATGACAATTCTCACACATGACCTTCAGCCAGCCGCCGCTGACTTGCATGTGAGGCTGCTACTGTACCTAAGCCAACAGAACAGATATAATGTAAATTAAAGTTGAAAATGTACAACTATAAAATATACTACAAAATGTATTATATTTCAGATCAGGACTTCCCAACCAGGGGTTTGTTATAGGAGTTCATGAGGTAAGGAGGTTATGAACTGGCAGAATGAAATATAATTAAAAGAGAAAAAAATTGATTGAAAATTGAGAAAATTGTTGATTAATTATCTTCAATTTTTTTTTTTTTTTTTTTGTGAAGTCATTGTTTGTTGAAAGGTTAATGTTACAAAAGGAGGTACTTCAAATAAATCATAGGGAAAAAAAGTTGGGAAGCCTTGGTTTAGATGAACTTACCAGAAGTGTTCCCTCAGCCAGTCATGACATGTTTTATAAAAGCTTGGATAAAGAACGTCAAGATTAATTTCAATGAGAAACTTCATATCATTAATCTTGCCAGTAGAGGGAAGTTTTGAGTAACTGTTCTTACCTTCATAGTTAATACAACCATTTGTGTCCTCTAGCCCTGCCAGCAACTGATCCACTTCACCCTCAGACAATCTCTCACCTGAAATTGAGGCTGTGTTTCAATGAGCAAAATGAAAATGAAAAAACAAGATAATTTTTTCAACATTTGACCACATCCAATGGTCAAATATATTTTTCTCTCCCTAATTCCATACCCAAAGTAGCAAGCACATGGCGAAGTTCAGCCCCCATGACTGTTCCATTGCCTTCTTTGTCAAAGACCCGAAGGCCTTCCACAAAATCTTCAAATGTGCCCCTTTCAGTAGACTTTGAAACTTGTTGAAACATAGGCAGGAAGGTCTCAAAGTCGATCAGTTTGGATTCCATCTCTGAACGACACAATTTAAATACAGCAATTAATAAATTCTTGAGTTTTTTGAGAGTCTGAGATAGACATTCTTTAGAGGGATAGTTCACCCAAAAATTAAAAATCCAAACATCCTCCATTGTCTTGAATGGGGGCTGAGACTTTTTTTCCACAAAAGATCTTCTTTTGGGTTCCACACATAAAAGGTTCGTCATAAAAGTTTGGGACAAATCTTTATGTCGTTCCAAACCTGTAAGACCTTCGTTCATCTTCGGAACACAAATTAAGATATTTTTTGATGAAATCCATAAGCTTCTGACCCTGCATAGACAGCAATGCAATTGAAATGTTCCCAGGCCCAGAAACGTAGTAAGGACATTGTTAAAATAGTCCATGTGACATCAGTGGTTCAAGCATAATTTTACGAAGCTATGAGAATACTTTTTGTGTGCAAAGAAAACAAAAATAAAAACTTTATCTGACAGTTCTTTTCCTGTGAGTTAACGTCTTCCGCCATTATAGAGAGTATGCATGTTCAACGTAAGCAGCAGCATGCGCATGCGTTGTTTGCATGCAGAGGAAAGCACGCGAACGCATCGAGATACTCTCCACAATGGCGGCAGATGGGATGAGGAGGAGAAGAATTGTTGAATAAAGTTGTTATTTTTGTTTTCTTTGCATGCAAAAAGTATTCTCATAGCTTTGTAAAATTACGGTTGAACCACTGATGTCACATGGACTATTTTACCAATGTCCTTGCTACATTTCTGGGTCTGGGAACATTTCAGTTGTGTTGCTGACTATGGGGGTCAAAAAGCACTCGGATTTCATCAAAAATATCTTAATTTGTGATTAATTTGAAGATGAACGAAGGTCTTATGGGTTTGGAACAACATGAGGATGAGTAATTAATGACAGAATTTTCATTTTTGGGTGAACTATCCCTTTCATAGCACAATTGCAAAAAGTAAATGTTCTTTATCACCATGAGCATTTGTGCCTTGTGTTGAGGCGTCCTAATACATTCCTGTGGTTGGAACAACACTTTGGTTTAGTGAGTCATTATGACAAGGATTAACTGGATCTCAGTATTCAGAGAATGACTTGCAAATGTCACAGAGAACTCGACTGCTATTGCATCTTTGACATTTGTGTCAATCAACACCCCAGTAATCTCTGTGACATGTGTTAAGTCTTTCCCTTGGTTTGCTTCTGAAGGATCACATGGGACACAGGAAAGCAATAGCTTGAGTAATTTATAGGCAAGTGGTTCTCACCCATGTTACTGGAGCCCCCCAACACTGCAAATTTTGCATGTCTGCTTTGTTTGACACACCCATTTCACGTCTTGGAGATTCTACTAAAAGTCATGCAGCTGTTCCCCAGCTGTGAAACTACCTTCAGCCTTTGGTTTCCCAAGAACATTCAGAACTTCGGCATTGGTTGGGTTCTGACCCAAAGCTCTCATCACATCTCCACACTGAGCTAGTGAAATTTTCATCTCCCCTGAGGGAGTCCTAGCAAACAACAGGAAAGCTTCTTTGAACTCTGTATGAATGCAAAATGACATAAAAAGTTAGTTCATTTTAAATGAAGTTGATTGGATGACCTTTTAAGGCTGTTCCTTACCTTCAAGCTGTTCAGCACTGAAATTACCCTGAAACCCAGAACAAGAGATCGTTTTTTTTAGGTTTTTGTAGATGTTTACGGTTTTGGAATTACATAGTCATTAGGAAAATCTATAAATCATAATCATAGTCATATAGTGCTGACTCGCACTTGAAATACATTTGTACATTTTTTGGTCATTCATGATCCTCAATGTTCTTTACTGCACAGATGTTAGCGTCATATGTTAAATAACAGTCTGGCAGTTGTTCTGCCATCATTTTTCCTGGCACCACGAATAATCTCCCCTCAAAGTACACAGTCTGTTTATGAGATCATATCATCCATATCCATCTCCCTGGGGAGTCTAACTTAGGAAGTGTATGAGCACAGTGCAGAGTGGGACAACCTCATAACTCAGTAGCAGGTGTGTGTAGATCCATATAAAGAACATCTACTGGAATTCGGCCATGAAGCAGTGTATTGTACAATACATGGAATTACAACAAGCAAAATATGCAGTTTTATCAATAGGAATGATCCAGCAATAAAAACATCGAGCACATTAATGGAGAAGTTCACTTCCAGAATGAAAATGTCCTTATACTTTACTCACCCCCATGTCATCCAAGATGTTCATGCCTTTTTTTCTTCAGTCACAAAGAAATTAAGTTTTTGAGGAAAACATTCCAGGAATAAGGGTCTTATCTAGCAAAACGATCGGTCATTTTCTTAAAAAATTAAAAGTTTATATATTTTTTAACCACAAATGCTTGTCTTGCACTAGCTCTGTGATGCGCGTTCACATCTTCACACATTGTGTAAACATGTTGGAAAGACATAAACATCTTGGATGACATGGGGGTGAGTAAATTATCAGGAAATTTTCATTTTGGAAGTGGACTTCTCCTTTTACTCTTTGCATTTGGGGATTTGTGCTGTGTCAACACCATTTTGGTTATTGACCAGGATTTATTTATTTAATTTTTTTTGTATTGCCTGATATTGAACACTTATACACCAATATTGGATATTTAATTGTTTCCACCTTTTAAAAGTTCATCTAGCATTGACTTGAATAGTGATTTAAGAGTGCTTTCTCTTTAAAAGCACACGTGTGAGTTTCTGAAAAGAGTCCAACTTTTAGTAATCTTGCTGTACATTATAATGTAACATTTATTTATTTATTTATTTTATTTTTCTATGAATTTCAGTATCAGTGCATCTCTATTTAAATATGTGGACTTTTCATTTTCAAAATGTTTTATCGTTGTGCCTCATTTGAACTTTTCCAAATGATCAGTCAAGTTTGATGACCCAATGCTTATCAATAATGCGATAATCTAGATTTAGAATCTATAATTTAGTCTTTCTACTTTAGGGGGGAAAAACAATGCTATATATATTATTAATCTAAATGTTATTGTGGGCCCATCAATCCAGACCACCAGACAACTGAGTAAAATGAAATACCGTAACATAACACATAGACTTACTGCAGCGGCAGGATCATATTTAAAAGCTGGATTTGGAGGAGAAGCTTGTGCTTTAGCTGGTTCTGGTGCTGCTGCTACTGGGGCTGGTCCAGGTGCAGTAGTGGCTTTTTCAGGAGGTTTTGTAGTTGACTCTGGTGTTGCAGTTGAGGCAGATGCAGCCTGTTCCAGTGCTGGTGTTGTTGGTTTAGGATCATCTGTTGATGTTGGTTCTGCTGCTCCAGGAGCTGGTTCTTCTTTTGCAGCTGGGGCTGGCTTTCCTTCTTTTTTGGGCACTGGCTTTTGTGAAGCCATAATGGTGCAGTCACAGCAAGTGAATAGACAAAAATGAAACGTTATTCAAGTGTTTGACTGCTGTTGATTGGTACGGATTGGAGCCCTAAATGTTATATACCCAGCTCCATCTCCCTAAATTTGCTGCACCTCCCCAATATTACTCACATTTCTAAAAAAGGAAAGAATGCTGTGACTCCAGTGGGTGCACTAAACATCACAGGATACAAATCCCCTCCTCACTTCATATTGTCATACCTTTTCTGTCTGTTCACAGCACCATCATACACATCTCTCATGTGAATATTTTGTATTAGGCACTATAAATGGGTAGATGGATATGACATTTTGTGTTCTACTACTTACTTGACATCATCCTTACATATAAAGCAGTATGGATAGAATACTGTACAGGGCTGTTGCTTTTAATAATAGACACAAATGCTACAGCTTAACCGTTCCCTCAAACAATAACACCTCATTCACACCTGCTCTGCTTTTCCAAAACATATGCCTATTTTTGGCTTCTGTGAAGTTTTAGAAAATACTGTATATTCTCACTCTTTTCACAAATTATCCATTAAAAAGTACAGTAATGTTTAATAAAACGTTACTTTACTGGTGCTAAATTGTTGGTCATAGAGGAAATTAAGTGAGTTTAATAGAAGATTAATAAATTTAACACAATAAATAATGAAATTGATTTGGAGTATTTCACTTAAAGTCCGCTAAAGTCTCTCTCTCTCATATATATATATATATATATATATATATATATATATATATATATATATATATATGGTTACCAATTTTTTTTTTTTTTTTTTAAACAGCACCATATAAGTAATATATTTGAATGAATAAGAATGATAAAGTCATTCTGAAAACATATATTTTACTTACTTATTAATTTATTTACTTACCTACCTACCTACTTACTTACTTTCTGTACATTTTAATAAAAATCAATCCATGGGACAAAGTGCCCAGAGTTGAAGAAAGACCCAGACACTTGTGAATCGATGACTGACATTGCTTCCTCAATAGTTTATAGAAACAACAAAGCATAATCACACATTCATTTTGTCATTTTCAAAGCACTTTCCTCCTTTCAGACATCTCTCAATCTCTGAATATTGTATGAATGTATCTTTCAAAATGATACGCTTTCAGTCTACACCAACCTCAGGGGAAGGACAGGCTTTAAAAATGGATGGACGAGGTGGCATGGGCCATCCGCACCATACAGAATAAACATTACTGTCCACAAAATAACATGTAAATTAATCGTTTAATTCCCAAAACCTGTAAAATACACAATAAGCTGCATTAGAACCATAATTGTTTGTTAATCATCCCTTTTAAATAAATGATTAATTAAAACAAAAAACATTCTGTGGTTTTGAGGGACTTTGTCATTTGCATAACTCTGAAGTAATGTTATCCTTTTAACTCAGAAAAAGTGATTTAAGTTCACTCATGCAGTAAATAGTGCTGGATAAAAGACTCATTTAACCTCCCTAGTGTGATGGAGCAGGCAGGTAGAATTAATGCAAAGGTAGACACACACACACACACACGCGCACACACACACACACACACACACACACACACAAGGTTCTGTTCAAGGTTCTGTTAGATGCAGAATGTTATTATTGTAAAGATAATGAAAAGAAACCCATACCTAACTATTATAAAATTTGTTTAAAGTAACAATGACACTATACCGGTGTGAGGAGAGAAGGGCCCTGTAGACCCTGAAAAATGGGCTGTACCATCAGGGTGTAGCTCACCATCTGCTGCATTAAACAGGTTGGAAAGACAGATGAGAATTATTGTGAATGAGCACTGGGATATTTGTGTACTGACAAAAACAACAGGCAGTAGGGTACACTTCATGGTGGTCAACATAACTGACCTAGACCAGGAATTATTTACAGCTGTGTCTTTACCACATAACTGTATGAAGAAGCATGATGGGCCTTATTAATGGCTTCATTGTCTGGACTCAATTTAATGACATGAAAAAAACTAAAAAGCATTTTAAAAGATCAATGTTTTTTGGAAATTCTTAGTGTCATTTATGCGCATGTACACTACTTATGTTTTACAGATGAAGACAGTTCCTCCTTTATGTTCTTTTGCATCGACAAAAGAAAGAAGCTAATTGTCGGCGCAGCCAACACAGTGTTTGTTCAACTTTGAGCTTAGTCACATATAAGCAATGCCTTTTTTTTAAACATACATTAGAAGTTGGATGATTACCAATTAAAAGTTTTTTGTTCTTTTAAAAAGCACCATTATGTTACACTGCATTAAATTACTTTTTTTTCCACATCAATCTACACTCCATACACTATAATGGCAAAAACAGAACTGTCAGAACTTTGTAAATTTATAAAAAATCAGAAATAAGTACATTGCATAAGTATTCAAACCCTTAACTCAGTACTTAGCTGAAGCACTTTTATAGCCTCAAGTCTTTTTTGTTTGATGCGACAAGCTTTGCTCATCAGCATTTGGCAATTATCTGCCATTCTTCTCCTCACCTCTTCACCTCTCAAGCTCTGTCGGGTTGGAGGGGGGCAGATGCACATTTTCAGGTTTCTCCAGAAATATTTGATTGGGTTCAATCCCAGGCTGTGGCTGGGCCACTCAAGGACATTCACAGAGTTGTCTATAAGCCACTCTTGTTGTGTGCTTAGGGTCATTGTCCTGTTGGAAGGTGAGCCTTCTGCCCAGTCTGAGGTTCTGAATGCTCTGGACTGGTTTTCATTAAGACTATCTCTATATTTTGGTGCATTGAGCTTCTACTCTGATGAGTCCCTCAGTTCCTGCTGCTGAAAAACAGCCCCACAGCATGAGGCTGCTACCAGCACACTTTACTTTTGGGATGGTACTCTGCAGGTGATGGGCAGAGCTGGTTTCCTTCAAACATTATGCTTGGAATTGAGGTTCATCAAACCAGAGAATATTGTTTCTCACAGACTGAGGGTCTTTTAGGTGTTTTTTTTTTTTTTTTTTTTTTTGCAAATTCCAAGTGGGTTTTTTGTGTCTTCACTGAGGAGAAGATTGAGTCTGGCCACACTGACATAAGGCCCAGATCGGTGGAGTGTTGCAGTGATGTTTGTCCTTCTGTAGGTTTCTCCCATCTCCATGTATGATCATGGAGCTCAACTAGAGTGACTATCAGTGACTAGAGTGTCACCAGTCTAGACAAGGCCCTTCTCCATCAGTTGCTCAGTTTGGCCAGGAGGCCAGCTCTAGGAAGAGTTCTAGTTGTTTCAAACATCTTCCATTATGGATAATGGAGGCTACATGATTCTGTGAACCTTCAATGCAGCAAATTTTTTTCTGAACTCTTCCCCAGCTGTGTGGCTTGACGCAAACCTGTTTCTGAGCTCCACAGGCAGTTCTTTTGACAGGGCTTGATTTTTGCTATGAAATGCATTTTCAGCTGTTAGACCTTTTATTAAGATGAAAGTGCCATTCCAAATCATACCCATTCAATTGAATTTGCCACAGGTTAACTTCACTCGAAGTGTAGTAACATCTACAAGCAATACGAATGCTCCTGAGCTAAATTTCAACTGTCCCAGATAAGGGTTTGAATACTTATGCAATGCAATCATTTAAGTTTTTTATGTTTAAAAAATTTGCAAAGATGTTAAAAACCTGTTATTTGCTTCGTCATTATGGTTTGTGGAGTGTAGATTGTTCTGGGAAAGAAAAGCAATTTAAAGCGGTTTAACGTAAGGCTGCAACATAACAAAACATGAAAAAAAATGAAGGGGTTTGAATACTTCTGCAAGGCACTGTATATTTGGACAGTGACACAATTTTCATAATTTTGGCACTGTTTGCCACTAGAATAAATTTAAAATGAAACAATCAAGATGAAATTGATTGTCGGCCACAACACCTCAAGCACTACCACACTGAGCACAGGTGCACCACAAGGCTGTGTGCTCAATCCACTGCTCTTCACGCTGCTGACCCACGACTGCACTGCCAAGTTCAGCTCCAACCACATCATCAAATTTGCTGATGACACAACTGTGGTAGGTCTCATCAGCAACAATGATGAAACACCCTACAGAGAAGAAGTGGCACAACTGGTTGAATGGTATGGTGCAAACAACCTGTCCCTCAATGTAAGATGAAGGAGGTTGTGATGAACTTCAGGAGGAACTCTGTTGACCACCCCCCACTGACCATCGACAGCTCGACTGTGGAGAGAGTCAGCAGCACTAAATTCCTGGGGGTGCACATAACAGAAGACCTCAACACTACATCACTCTCCAAGAAGGCGCAAGAGCGCCTACACTTTCTCCGCCGACTTAAAAAAGCAAATTTTCCCACCACCCATCCTCACCACTTTCTACAGGGGAACCATTGAGAGTGTGCTGACCAGCTGCATCACTGTCTGGTACGGGAACTGCAGTACTGCTGACCGCAAACCCTACAGTGGACAGTGAACACAGCTGCAAAGATCATCGGTGCCCCTCTCCCCTCCATTCTGGATATCTTCCTTGCACAATGCTCCAGGAAAGTCAACAGTATCGTGAAGGACTCCACTCATCCCTCCCATTATCTCTTCCAGCTTAGGAAACATTAGGAAACATTAGGAAAACGGTACCGGAGCATCAGAGCCCGCTCCGCAAGACTGCTCAACAGCTTTTTCTCCCAGGCTGTGAGAGCCCTCAATTCCAATCACATCACCCCCCTCTGAAACCTCATCCACAACCCTACCTCCTGAAACCAAGATCCTCTCAACCCCCCCACCCCACCCTACCACACCACATGCACCACATGTAAACCGTTGAAAACCTCAAAAACAATGTGCAATTCTGAGTGCGCTACACACAGTTGAGTGGGCTGGACAAACCACCTGTAGAAAAACACTCTTTTTCTCTCTAAATGCACCAGACACTTTCTTACAAACACTCCATGTTACAAGAACTTAATAAGGACTTAACAAATGTTTACTTGTGAATGCAACACAAATCATAATTGCATTATTTGCTTTTTAACCTTAAATACCTCTTTTGCACAATATCATGCACAGCTATTATGTAAAGTACTTGTATAGTCTGTCTTAGGTTATGTGTATGTATAGTCTATTTATAGTATATGTATAGTTAGATTACCACTTTCAGTAAGTTAGTTATTTATAGGTTTTAAAAAATTGTTCTTTGTTGTTTGTTTATGTAGCACCGTGGTCCTGCGAGACACAACATTTCGTTCCACTGCATGCCCCCACATGTAGCGGAATGACAATAAAGCTCGACTTGACTTGACTTGAAATTGAAGTGCAGGTTTTAAGCTTTAATTCAAGGGGTTGAACAAAAATATAATATAAAATGCTTAGGAATTACAACTATTTTTATACACAGTCCCCCCATTTTCAGGCGCTCAAATGTAATTGGACAAATAAATATAATCATAAATAAAAAAGTTCATTTTAAATATTTTGGTGAGAATCCTTTGCAGGCAATGACTGCCTTAAGTCTGGAACTCATGGACATCACCAGAGACTGGGTTTCCTCCTTTGTGATGCTTTGCCAGGCCTTTACTGCAGCTGACTTCAGTTGTTGTTTGTTAGTGGGTCTTTCTGCCTTTAGTTTTGTCTTCAGCAAGTGAAATGCATGCTCAATCGGGTTGAAATCAGGAGACTGACTTGGCCATTGCAGAATATTCCATTTTTTTTTACCTTCAAAAACTCCTGGGTTGCTTTTGCTGTATGTTTTGGGTCATCGTCCATTTGTACTATGAAGCGCCACCCAATCTGCTTTGCTCCATTTGACTGAATCTGGGCAGAGAGTATATCCCTATACACTTCAGAATGCTTCTGGCTGCTTCTGTCCTCTGTCACGTCATCAATAAACAGCAGTAACCCAGTGCCACTGGAAGCCATGCTGCTCATGCTATCACACTGCTCCACCATGTTTCACAGATGATATTGAATGCTTTGGATCATGAGCTGTTCCAAGCCTTCTCCATATTTTTTTCTTCCCGTCATTCTGGTACAGGTTGATCTTAATTTCAGCCGTCCAAAGAATGCTTTTCCAGAAGTGGCCTGGCTTTTTTTTAAGATGTTTTTTGGCAAAGTCTAATATGGCCTTGTTTGCACCTTATGGTGAACCCACCGTATTTGCTTTCGTGAAGCCTTCTCTTGATTGTAGACTTTCACAGTGACATGCCTACCTCCTGGAGAGTGTTCTTCACTTGGCTGGATGTTGTGAAAGGGTTTTTCTTTACCATGGGGAGAATTCTCCGATCATCCACCACTCTTGTCCTCTGTGGCCTTTTTATGTTGCTGAGCTCACCAGTGTGTGTGTGTTTTTTTTTTTCTCAGAATGTACCAAACTGTTGATTTGGCCACTCCGAATGTTCCTGCTATCTCTCTGATGGATTTCTTTTGTTTTTGAAGCCTAACAATTGTTTGTTTCACTTGTATGCAGAGCTCCTTTGACTGCATGATGTGGGTTCAGAGCAACAGTTTCCAAATACAAATGGCACACTTAGAATCAACTCCAGACCTTTTACCTGCTTAACTGATGTGGAAAAAATGAAGGAATAGCCCATAACTGTCCATGAAACTGCTTTTGAGTCAACTGTCCAATGACTTAAAAACTGTCCCTTGAAAAACGGGGGAGGTACATATTAAAGAGCTGTAATTCCTTAACCTTTCCTCCAATTTTGATGTGAATACCCTTAAATTAAAGCTCAGAGTGTGCACTTTAAGCCCATATTCATTATGTAACTTGAATACAGATGCATCTCAATAAATTAGAATGTCATGTAAAAGTTCATTTATTTCTGTAATTCAACTCAAATTGTGAAACTTGTGTATTAAATAAATTCAATGCACACAGACTGAAGTAGTTTAAGTCTTTGGTTCTTTTAATTGTGATGATTTTGGCTCACATTTAACAAAAACCCACCAATTCACTATCTCAACAAATTAGAATATGGTGACATGCCAATCAGCTAATCAACTCAAAACATCTGCAAAGGTTTCCTGAGTCTTCAAAATGGTCTCTCAGTTTGGTTCACTAGGCTACACAATCATGGTGAAGACTGCTGATCTGACAGTTGTCCAGAAGACAATCATTGACACCCTTCACAAGGAGGGTAAGCTACAAACATTCATTGCCAAAGAAGCTGGCTGTTCACAGAGTGCTGTATCCAAGCATGTTAACAGAAAGTTGAGTGGAAGTAAAAAGTGAGGAAGAAAAAGATACACAACCAACCGAGAGAACCGCAGCCTTATGAGGATTGTCAAGCAAAATCGATTCAAGAATTTGGGTGAACTTCACAAGGAATAGACTGAGGCTGGGGTCAAGGCATCAAGAGCCACCACACACAGACGTGTCAAGGAATTTGGCTACAGTTGTTGTATTCCTCTTGTTAAGCCACTCCTGAACCACAGACAACGTCAGAGGCGTCTTACCTGGGCTAAGGAGAAGAAGAACTGGACTGTTGCCCAGTGGTCCAAAGTCCTCTTTTCAGATGAGAGCAAGTTTTGTATTTCATTTGGAAACCAAGGTCCTAGAGTCTGGAGGAAGGGTGGAGAAGCTCATAGCCCAAGTTGTTTGAAGTCCACTGTTAAGTTTCCACAGTCTGTGATGATTTGGGTTGCAATGTCATCTGCTGGTGTTGGTCCATTGTGTTTTTTGAAAACCAAAGTCACTGCACCCGTTTACCAAGAAATTTTGGAGCACTTCATGCTTCCTTCTGCTGATCAGCTTTTTAAAGATGCTGATTTCATTTTCCAGCAGGATTTGGCACCTGCCCACACTGCCAAAAGCACCAAAAGTTGGTTAAATGACCATGGTGTTGGTGTGCTTGACTGGCCAGCAAACTCACGAGACCTGAACCCCATAGAGAATCTATGGGGTATTGTCAAGAGGAAAATGAGAAACAAAAGACCAAAAAATGCAGATGAGCTGAAGGCCACTGTCAAAGAAACCTGGGCTTCCATACCACCTCAGCAGTGCCACAAACTGATCACCTCCATGCCACGCCGAATTGAGACTATAATTAAAGCAAAAGGAGCCCCTACCAAGTATTGAGTACATATACAGTAAATGAATATACTTTTCAGAAGGCCAAAAATTCACTAAAAATGTTTTTTTTTTTTTATTGGTCTTATGAAGTATTCTAATTTATTGAGATAGTGAATTGGTGGGTTTTTGTTAAATGTGAGCCAAAATCATCACAATTAAAAGAACCAAAAACTTAAACTACTTCAGTTTGTGTGCATTGAATTTATTTAATACACGAGTTTCACAATTTGAGTTGAATAACTGAGATAAACTTTTCCACGACATTCTAATTTATTGAGATGCACCTGTATGTTTTGGTCAACAGCTAAAATAAAAATTGCGTCAGTATCCAAATATATATGGACCTGACTTTAAGTATTAATGTTTATGCCACGTGCAAAAACAGCACGTAACTCTGGCAAACATAAAACCACTGGAACAGAACCTAATGAACAGTGGATTGCTGCAGGTTATTAGGGAAGTTTATTTAATTATTACAAGTCTGTTTCCAGAATCAAAGGCCCTTTTAATAAACCATACCAAATTAATTTAAGAACTAAGGATTTACTGGAAGTATTTATTTGATATTCATTAAATGTTTATAAAGAAATGAGTATTTATAACATATTGTTACACATTTCCTTATCTTAAAGACATCCAAAACATAATCCAGGGTGTGAGTTTCCAGTCTCCTGAACACTAATGGAACAGATTCCATTACAAAGGGGAGAAAAGGACAAACTACTGATACTATTACCTGTTTTCAGGTGACATAAATGTGGGTGTAAACTACTGTTACACTTGGCCTTTTTTCCTATGCTTTTTATTGTTCACTGGTTTGTGTTCAGTTGTAACGATTAAGTCCACTGAAGGCGAGCCTAGTGAGAACCCAGGTGCAGTTTATTTACAAACGTGAAATCCAAAATCCAAACATAATCCAAAAGGACGACTTGACTTGAACAGACTTGGCATAGCATGAACAGACTAGACTCAACGACAGCGGGTTACAACATCATCAATACAAGACATGGAACAAAGGCAACGACATGTCTACTTATAGCAAACAAGACTGGACACATGACACAATGAATAAGAGAACCAATAGCATGAAGACATGAGGGCAAGGGAAGCATGAAACAAACAGGAACCGTCACTAAACTTCAAAATAAAAGACATGAAACCATGAACATGACACAAATCCCACGTCACATAAGTGTTCAAAAAATGCCTTCATAAGCTTAATCAAATTGTTCTTTCATTGAGCATGCAATTTCACTAATGTGATATTAGCACTAGCAATTCCACTGATCTTCAAATAAACAATAATCTTATTACAGCACTACTGGGTTACATAACAAATGCAAGTTACAATATTTTGATATTAAAAAAGCATAATAATAATAATAATAATAATTTTTAAACAAAATTTGTTATGAAAAAAGGTGTTATTAAAATGCAGGATAGAAAAATACTGCTAATGATAGAGTTTTGGACAACATATATATAAAATATAAACAGTACCCTTTTTTATGTACTTAGTGTTGAGTTGACATTTTTGTTCATAAATGCTGCAAGACCTGTTTGGAATTCCAGCATTTTGGGAATTTTGGTACTTCATTTGTCATGCAACCATTATTAAGAAGACACTTGCCATTCCCCTAGGTACAACAGAAATTTCCGGGGAGGTCAAAAGTCCTACTTCTCTAAAGAATGGACCACCAGTTATGCACTTGCATTTTCATTTTTTCAGAAATGTCAACATTTCTTGACAAGTGAAGCCCCTTTACATCCTTAATGAGCTACCATTCCAATTCAAATGCACGGCCACGGTGTGTTCGGAGCCGGGCGAGGAGCTGCCGTTACCCCAGTGGAGATGGAATTGTATAGTGTTGTAAAGACCTGGAAGATCACCTCCTTGCAATGTCATTTTGTCATCATTCAGGTTGACCAGCACTGTGAAGACAATGGACATATTAGGTCCAGGACATACTATATCATAGAAGAGAACACTGATTTGATCCTTTGATCAGTAATGCTTACCAGATTCACCTGTGTTTGTGATATCCCGGAAGGTGAAGTTGTCATCAAAACCAGTGAAGTTAAACGAGGTCAGGTTAGGATTTCCCTGAACACTTGCAGTCACAATATTAATGGGAGACTGTTTGGATCCATTGCAATATTGTGGGGCAATCTTGGGCCAGGTAGTAAAATCTATTACAGATCAGGAGACAAAAAAATCCACTTCAGAACTGTTTTTAATAAATTAATATTTAACATTAATAATAAGATTTATATTAAGTTTTATGCAAATTTTAAATATTTTATAATATAATAAATTACACTTACTGCATGTTGGCTTGTGATAACACCATTCTGTTTAGAGTGAAATGCTAATATTAACAAACATAACAAATGAAATGGCTGAATTTTCTATCAAAAGCCTTTAGTGCCTACTTTAAAAAGAATCATAAAAAAGAAAACTGTATATTCATTGAGTAAATGCAGTTGAACCTCAGTTAGACTCACCCACTGAAGCGTCCGCGCTGTGGACGGTGGGACACAGAAGAGCAGCAAGACAAGTTACCAGCAAGACAATCATCTGCATCAAGCAATATATCATTAAAAACAGAAAACAATGCTGCTAACAGAATTTAAATTCATTCTAAATTAATTTAATCTGATATAAGAAATGAAATGAATCAGATACAGGTAGCTCCAGTTTTACTGTACCTCTTCAGCTTGATTCACCTGTCAGTATGCAGGAATATGATGAGTTGGCTTCATTCCCGTCTTTAATATCCTTCACTGCTCACCTGTAGTGGGAGTGTCACTTTCATCAGTTCATCTGCTGAAAAAAAAACATTCTGATAACACACGTTATCACATTAATAGGCTTCTTTCATCTTCAGAGATTACTTCCGAATTCATATTTGTGATCTTTTCGCCTTCTGAACTCCCAGCATCACTTTGGACATTCATTCTCTAACTCTCTCATGATGAAGGAGAAAAACTCCCTACAGTTCATTACGCTGCACTTTTCCTTTTCAATCTTTAAAATTTTTCAAAATGAGTTAGCTGTCGACTCCAAAAGTTTCCATTATAACAGAAATAAGTGGTTGTAAGTAGAACCAGTTTAAGTTTTTTTTTTGGGTTGTACCCAGAACTTTGGCTAATGTTCTGGCAGTTATGAATAAACATTCTTCCAGTAACTTTAATAGAACATTTGTTCAAATTTATCTGGTCTATAATAACATTCTCAAAACATTTGCACAAAAACATTATTTATACATGGTTTATGGAACTTTTTTCTTAAGCATTTTAGTTTGACATTGGTCTAACTTTTTTAAACATTACTACTTTGTTTCAGATGGTTCTGAGAACACTTCCAAAAAATAACATAAATATACAAAATTTACAACACAATCATGAATCACAACAACAATTTACCAGGTAGAAAAGCACATAATCTGTAAAAAGTACCTTAAACTCAATCAGTGATGGAAGTATGGTCGGATTAAAATTATTTTGTAGATTATTCCAAGCAATAGAAGCATTATATTTAAAGTCTTTTGTTCCAGCTCTGTTATATGAAGCTTAAAAGACAACTATCAAACAGAATACTGTAATTTTCCCTTAATGTTGTCTCTAATTTTAATGTTGTCTCTGATTTGTGCTTGTCCTTTCTTCTTATGTCCAAGAAAAAAAAATGGTTATAGATATTTGGAATTTTCACAGAACATTTACAGATTGTTTTAGCGTATGTATTGTTAAAAAAGGGGACATTTTACTCAAAATTAAACTTTTAGCATAATTTTTCCGCATATCGTTCCAAATATAGACTATCTTTCTTCCATGGCTGCCATTAGCCTGTATTGTTGCTGTCAATCATCCTCATTCTTCATTAAAGGTCGTTGTAAAGGGCGTTTTCAATCTCACATATTTTGAATAACATCAGTTGGTTTATAGTCTTTCCTACTTAATTTTGACTTGTCTGCTTATTAGTTAAGCTACTTAAACTCTTTAATGTTTATCTTTTGATGCTTATTTCCTTTTTATCTCATAATTCATAACTCATAATTGGTCATTTGTAATGGCCCACCAAACAAAGTTATTACTATCCAAGTTACTAGCCAATCTCATGAGAAAAAGTTATTGTTTTGCGAAGTCACACATTCGTATGAATTCACACAATGTGATTCATAGTGAAAAGTATCTGGGGTTTTATTTTTAGAAAAAAAGTAAGCATGAAGGTCCACCCCTGTACATAAGTTACTGGGTTGTAAAAAGATAATTTGAAAATGTACGAACGAGCTCTTTCTATAGGCCTATAGGTGTTCTATAGGTGTTTCTCTCCCGATAGACCTCTCTTCAATTGGCCTATACTTTGGATATATATTATATACATCCAGAATAATATAAGGTACAGTAACCACTTATGACTGTATGAGATGTGATACAAAAGTGGCTTAGTATATGCCATGTGCACGTACATGACATTAGTCACCATCTGGTTCTAAAGAGCATTTTTCTCTATTGACAACCTTTCAAAACTAGCTGTGTATTCTGATGACAGTTTCTTTTCAGTCAACATATAATTATTTTTTGTATATTGTTTTATTTTCTCATCCTGTATATATTTAAACCCATTCTCACTCCCAAGGCATCAAATACTACAGCTTGTGCAGGAGGCCTATACAGTACATAAGTCTCTTTTAGCAACTTTATTTTGCAGTCAATTGCTTTATGAGAAAAGTTATGATCATAAAAGTTATGATTTAGAGGCTAAATGATTGCTTTGTGTGAGGAAAAGATGCAAAATGTGAATGGCTCTTCTTTAATGACACACACTAAAGTCTGAGTTTATCTTTTTAATAAAATGTGACCGCTTTCATGGAGGAGAAAGATTTTCAGCAATTTGGCACTTTGCACCTCACGCAAAGATATGGTATAGCTTCAGAAGACCTTTCTAGACCTTTAAGGAGGCTTGCTTCTTCAGACAAAACATATTCTCAGGGTATAACACGGTTCCTCATTCCAGCGGCTTCAGTTCCTGCTTCTGCCTTTGCTTCTGGCTGTAATTTTTAAATAAAATTGCAGACATTCATTTGCTGATTGACGTCTGTTGAAAAGACAATCTACAGAAAAGTCCCCCTGGAAGAACCGGAATGAGAAACCTTGCCATAATGAACCTACATAACACACCTGAAAACAGTTTGCATGGAAAATACCAGAAATACCAGACAAAAGGTTAGAAAACAAACGTATGGCATAGGTATACACTGTAGAACTTCTGTAAACCATTAAGTTCAAAAGTTTATATCCTCTTGGCTCATTACATTGCCTTTTTGAGTAACAATAAGTGTTTACACATCTTCTAGTAGTTATGCAACCCCTCAATTGACCTGTAAGTGTGAAAACTGGAGCTCAACATCATATAGCCACTGTTGGGAAAAGTTCAAATGTGCAAGATATTTAGTAGGGATTTCCCTACTCAGGGCAATGCATTCATGTACAACTATCATAAAACATACAAACAGTCATTGACTGTTCTCATCTACAATCCACCAATTCTACCGAGACCACAAAAATACAGAAATTAAAACAAGGGTAAGATGACACCCCATCTTAATTTTTTTCTCTTGACCATAGATGGCACAAAATCTCATCTCAGCACTTTTGATGAATGCCTACGCTAGTTTTAATTTTGTCATCTGAATATCAACATTTGTGAGATTTATTCAGTCAAAACAGTTTTGAGGTTAATTAATCTAATTTTGCATCTCTGGAAAACAGTGATTGATGACTGTATTATGTTGAATATCTTTTGAGTCTTTAAATCTATGAGTTTTCTGTCTATTTGTTAATGAAGGATTTGTAGAATAAAAATTTTGTTTTTATGTTGAAGTAAAAAGATAAAATAAGACCCTTAGGATAAGATGCAAATGTTTCTATGTATATATGTATTTATTTATTTATTTAGTGAGATAATAAATAATGATCTGGACTATGAATATGTCTCTTAAAATGTACTGTCATACAGAGACTGAAAGTCTGGATCTGAGACAAAGAAAATTTGAATTTGTTTGTTTATGTAGCAAAAACAAAAGTTAGTTTTAATAAAAATCAACTTGTGGGACATAGAAGTGCCTGAAGATGTAGAAACACCTTAATCAATCACTGTCAGAAAACATGTTCAAATAAATTGTGGCCTCAATATTTTATTTTATATTCACACATTCATTTCATCTTTTTCAAATTCTCATGTTCATCCCTTTAAACATCTCTGAATATTGAATGTATCATTCTGCTCAAGAATGTCTGCTTTCAGTCTACACAAACCTCAGCTCCTCAGGGGAAGGACAGGCTTTTTTAAAAATGGATGGACGGGGTGGGATGGTCCATCTGCACCAAACAGAATAAATATTACTGTCCACATAATAACACAAATTAATCAGTTAATTCTGAAACCTTGCAAAAATACACAATAAACTACCTTAAAATCATAATTTTTTGTTAATCAACCCATTTCAAAATATGTTTTGTTACAACAAAAAACAATCTGTGGTTGGGAGGGACTTTGTCATTTGCATACCTCTGAAGTAATGCTATCCTTTTAACTCAGAAAAACTGATTTACATTCACTCATGCAGTAAATAGTGCTGGATAAAGACTCATTTAACCTCCCTAGTGTGATGGAGCAGGCAGGCAAAAAATAAAAATAAAATAAAAAAATAAAAAAATACCTTATTTTCAGTATTTACAAATGTAGGTCATTATTTCAAAATCAAGGTTCTATTAGATGCAGAATGTTATTATTGTAAAGATAATGGAAAGAAACCTTTTTTCAATAACTATTATAAAATTAGTTTAAACAATGACACTATACCGGTGTGAGGTGAGAACCTTGTAGACCCTGAAAAATGGGCTGTACCATCAGGGTGCACCTCACCATCTGCTGCATTAAACAGGTTGGAGAGTCAAATGAGAATTACTGTGAATGAGCATATTTGTACTGACAAACAACAGGAAATAGAGCTACAATTTATGTTGGTCAACATAAATGACCTACTTTAGACCAGGGATTATTTACACTTGTTGTAAATGTAAGAAGAAACATCATGGATCTTATTCATGGCTTCATCATCTGGACTCTTATGGTTACATGTGAAGGGGTATGTTATGTCCATTTTTTTGGATGTTGGTGCCATTTTCATTGAAATAGCAACAATTAAGTAAGGCATGAAAAAACTAAAGATCATTTCAAAAGATCAATGTTTGGGGAAGTTCTTATAGTGTGTATACACTTTTATATGTTTTCCAGGTGAAGACAGTTCATCCTGAATGTTCTATAGTGTTGCATTTACAAGAGAAAGAAGCTGAATGGCGGCTCAAAATCAGTTTAGCACAGTCCTTGTTCAACTATAATGCTACAGGTGAGCTTAGTCAGAAGCACTGATACTCAAAACCTTGAAAATTACATTTAATCCAAATGTCATTACACACTCTTATACCTTTGATTTGATCATTTAATGATATAGTTCAGCCTATTCTGTCATCATTTAATCACCCTAATGTCATTCCAACACTGTGGGACTGACTTTCTTCTGTGGAAAATGAATATAATTTGAGAAATGTGTTGATTTTTTTTTTCGATACAATAGAAGTCAGTAGTATCCAAAATGGTTACCAACATTCTGTATATATATATTATATATTAAATATATTTTGTGTTCAGCAGAGGGTGAGTAAATGAGGGCAATTTTTTAAATTATTAGTTCTAAACTATCTCTGTTTTGCAAATAAAACGCAAATATGGAACTGACTAAAATTGTCCTCATTCATAGGCAATTGCCTAAATAGTTTTACAAGACCTGCAAATGTGACCTGCATTGTTAAAGGAATAGTTTATAGACAATGACATTTTTAAAAAAGCACCTTAAAAATATTCATTTTGACTTGTGTGCTATACTGAAGCTGCAAAACAGCTCTGTGTTAAGAACAGACCAAAATTCAAGTCATTAATTACTCTAAATCCTGCTCGACTGCCATAGTCTGCTCATTTTCATTTTTTTTTTTTTTCTTTTTTTTTTTTGTTTTTGTTTTTTTAATGCAACTATAAGGTATGTTACTATATGACTACATAATTTTTTAGCATTTTCAACTGTTAGAAGAGTTCACAGGCAAACATATACTTCTGACTAGAACTGAATTATGATACTGTTTTCTTTTTGGAGCTGCTTTACAGCAGAATTTTGCTTTGTCATATATTTGATGAAATTTGTTTCTTCCCTGTTTAATCAATTTATTGTAATCAATCGTTTGATTAAAAAGAAGATTTCTGTAATCTTTAATTGTACCACTGTGGATGTCTTCAGGTTGTCTGGTTGAGTGGGACGGTGTGAACTGCTGGCCTGCAGTCAGTGTAGGAGAAAGAGTCTCAGTTTCTTGCTCACCTCCTCTCCTCAAGTCCCATGGTAACTTCAACAGCAACAGCATTGTACCAAAATAATTCCTACTCTTTTTACAAATGTAGCCATAAAAGTTCAATGCTATGTCATAAATATAAAATAAGTGTTTTTGATTGACATCTTTAGAGCTGATTACCCGCACCTGCACTAGTGGGGGATGTAGTAGTTAAAGTACACTATATTGCCAAAAGTATTGTGCTTCTAATTTTAAAGCAACAGTTTGGACAGGACCCTTTTCTATTCTAACATGACAATGCCTCTGTGTATAAGGCAAGGTTCAAAAAGAAATGATTGATTTAGTCAGTGTGGAAGAACTTGACTGGTCTGCAGAAAGCCAAGTCCTAATCCAAGCTGAACACCTCTGGTGTGACTTTAAATGCAGACCTTGAGCCGAAAAATACTTTACCAAACACCAGTGACTTGTACATATGGGTACAGTCATTTTAGACATTTCCTAAACTGTTGCAACAGAGATGGAAATACAATTTTTAAATACATGCATTATGTTTCCATCTTTGTTGCCACAGTTTTGGAAGTGCCTTTTTCTGTTCTAAAGAAGGGAGTGTCCCAATATACTTTTGGCAATATAGTGTATGTCTTATTACCAAGCCTGCTTTCAGGACAACAGCACAGAGCAGGAAGAGACTGGACACAGAGTAACAACCTTGAAGAAATCTTATGGCAATATTTGATATTATTTGAAAATAATGAAGAATAATGCTATGGAGCATGTGTTTCTGGATTGGTTTTAGGTTCTTGTACAGTGTTACTGTACTGTTGGAAGTGAAGTGTGTAATTGTTGTGCCACCAGTGTTACCAAATGTAAAACATGACAGGTTTCCTCAACACTTCCCTTTGTCCAGTTCACTAAAAAAAAAAAAAGTGAGGTGCAAGAAATGCCTATGGGTTGATATTTTGCCACTTGGTTTGATATTTTATCTGATGCACTGACATCCATACATGATTTTATGCACTGCATATGTGTCCAAAATTTTTGGGATCCATTGTATACTTTTTTTCACATTTGTCAAACTTTTTATGTTTAATCTGTGGCAAAGTGGTTTGGCATGTTGACAAATTTTAATATCCTATTCTGAACCATTTTTAATTATCCTGTTAATATTAAAATATAAATTAAAATAACAAATATTTGACACCAAAAGATGGTGCTACATGTTCAAACTCAAACCACTGGTTAAAGCAATTAGGAAGAATTTAAATACTGAAAAAAATTACACACCTCACCTTTAATTTACTGCATGAAACAGGAAACTTTACAGGTGAGATCTGTTAAATAATTATTACAAATTGAAAATCAAACTTCATGGCTATTTTTGGTTTCTTTTCAATATTACAAACACATCATTTTACATACAAAAAAGGTGCCCTGATCTCTTTTATCTACCATTCAGACGACTGGCGAAGTCAACTCTTCTGCTCATCCCACTTTTCAGAGTGCATTACATTGTATTTGCTCTGTTTCCTGAACATGTGTTCATGTCTAGAGGCCAGACTCTTCTTTGAACTCATGCTTGGTTCCTTCCAGGTACTGTTCAGCCGCTTATAATGCAACCCACAATACAAAACAAGAAATCAAATATGTTTTCAATCAATAACAGTCTAATAAATGAGCTGTCTTTGTTGTTATTATCTCTCTCATTTGAGAGGTGAGGAGCCCAAGAGATGCTTCTATGAAGCATGTTCATAAGTGAAACTCTGCCCTCTACTGTGAATGTACTTGAAATACAAAAGTGCCTATTTTAACATAGTGTCACCTTTACATAAAACAATTTTATCTTTCAGCAAAATGCAGAAATATGCTAATCAAGTACTAAAACAAACCCATAAAATCTTATTAACGACTTGACTTTATGCTACTGCAAATGTCAAAATATTAATTATGGCATTTCTTTGAAGGGTTTCATCGTGGCATTGTTAAACTGCTTCTTGAACTGTGAGGTAAGATACACTTTTAATAGCATTTGAAAATATAAAGAAGCATTTTATGACCTCATCAGATAATTAATTATTATTATTTACTTATTTATTTTTTAACCTGGCTGTAAGTTAGTTTAATTTATTTATTTATTTTTAAGTTAGTGTTAGGTGTGAATTAGTATGTGTGAGAAATGGTACTTGCTTTATATCTTGCCACCTAGTTTGATATTCTATCTGATGCAATGGCATCCATACACACTTAAGTGTGGCTTATGTGTCTAAAAACTTTTTGGGTGCCACTGTATTTTTTTCCCCAACATTTGTCTAACCTGTGGCATATTTTGGCATGTTGACAGATGTTAATATCTTATTTGGTTTATAATTTACATCTTTTAATTATCTGTTAATATTAAAATAGAATTGAAAATAATGCTGAATTTTACTTCTTCTTCTTCTTCTTCTTTTTTTTAATATGTGATACCAGAGGATGGCGCTACATGTTCAATATTCAGTGTGATGTATTACGTCATCAATATCAGTTTTCAAACATGAGCTCCTTTTCAGTCAGTATGTACAGTAACATGCTGTAAATAATACGCGTTCAACACTCAGTATTAAACTATGCAAACCATGATGTGAATTGGTTCCGTAATTTATTTCTTTTCTGAAGAAAATAATGTTGTTGTTAGCATGTGCATGTCGATGATAGTTCTTCATCTCTTCCAAGAAGCATCTGCAACATTATCAGTGGGAGTGATCAAGTATATTAGATTTCTGCTCAGCTGTCTGATCTACTGTAAACGCTCAGTGTGTGCGAGAGAGAGAGAGAGAGAGAGAGAGAGAGAGAGAGAGAGAGAGACTTATATATTTCTTTAATATAAAAATATGCTTTGTGTGTGGATATAAAGGCCTGAGGCTTAAAACACAATTTATTATTTCAGCCATGACAAATTATTTAGCATAAAAAATAAAATTTAAAAATTACAGTGGGCTACTAATAGGCTACACTTCGTTCAATTTTAAATTCGATGACAATTTAAATAAAATCTTAACTGCGTTACTCATTGGATAGGTTTTCGCGCCTTTTCTCAAACTAACGGTCGAAATAGCTGCTCGTTTAACTGTGAACTCTTTGCCATTCGCGAGCGCTGTAGGTG
Source organism: Spinibarbus caldwelli (assembly GCA_039654775.1). Lineage (NCBI taxonomy): Eukaryota > Metazoa > Chordata > Actinopteri > Cypriniformes > Cyprinidae > Spinibarbus > Spinibarbus caldwelli. Next base: position 26,640,628 of record CM077256.1, on the reverse strand, counting down.
TATACTCTCTGAATATTTGTGCGATATTCAACAGTATAGGTTATTTTCGTTAGATATGTTTTACAAATAAGGAAAACAAACTGTTTATATTCGTATTCCAGCTACAGTATGTTTTACTTTAAATACTGGTGTGGGGAAATTCCTTCTCCCTAGACGATACAGAAATTATTATACCGTAAATAACTCATAAAAGCATCTGCCAAGGAAAGGTAAAGTAGAAATATAGTTTTAATGTTTCAGGGCCCTCGTGTGTAAGAGTTTTCCAGGGATGAGCCTCTATACCTGCGGCTCAATCTCAGGTTTCATTCAAGACGTTTCTGCGTCAGCAACAGCTGTCCTGGAGCTCGCGCTGTAAGAGAGACAGACTTCAGCTGGAAGGAAGACCAAAGACTGAAGGTTTTGTGGAAATATTTACCTCACTGTGACAGGTAAAGCTGTGGTCTAGAGCACTGCATGATATAGGTCAGTAGGTTGAGGGCAATGCTGTGTCGGTATCTGGAAAGCTGCAGGATTCATTTTGGCCCCCAAAGGTTTTGGTTTGAGTTGATTTAATATGCTGTTGACCATGTCTCGACAGAAGTTTCTAGCTTGATATAGAATCTAAAATAGAATGTTGAGGAATTATGATTTCAAAATGTGAAGAATATTAATTTGTCATGACTTAAAATTTAGGTAACTGCGTACGTCCAACAGTTTAGCAGAAAGTCAAATTAGTAGGGTTTCACAAAGTCTGGGAAGTTAGAAGGATTTGAAAATATTTCTCTATAAAATACTTGATTCTGATTGGTCAGTCGTTGCATTCTGCTGGCAAATATTTTTGTATAATGACCACTAAATATATAATAATTGTATAATTGACCATAGTCTCAGGCAAACTGTTTCCTATAGCTGCACTAGATTCATGCCCCGTTTTTTCTTTTAAAATATTAAAATAATTCAAAAATAAATAATGAATATTGAAATGCAATGCAAATTTTGTAAGCATTTGTGTAAAAAAAAAAAGTATAATGCATAAAAGTTTATTTTATACTTTACATTTTATTTCTAAAAGAGATTGGCAGTTTCCATTCTTATCTTTATCACTCTCATGCTCATTTACTCTCCTTCGGACTTCTATATATGTAAACGTCAACACTATACACCAAAACATTTCTTTATGTCTAATGTGTCTGGTCTATTGTTCCAGCAGATGCTGACTGTGTAGTCGTACTCTTTTTCCCATCCCAACAGCGTATGGAGTCAGAGTTAAATATAGCCCGTGTCTTCATTTCAGGGCTCGGCTGATGATGCTCGTAGTGCTCAGTTGTACCCCACCATTCCTTCCCTGTTAATCCATGTTGCCCTGATCAGAGGTGTAGGATGTTGGAGACTCTTGGACTGTTGGTCCCGAGACGCTCGTCAAAAGCACTCAGATCGGATTTTGCTTAACTCCCCTTCAGTTTTATGCTCATTGCCTTTCACAGAGCTTCCTGCAGGAAGTAGACTTTGTCTCATGTAGATAGCACTGTTTGGAGCCAGCTAGCTAAATTTAAGGTTGTTTAATAGCTATTGCTTGTGACTGAAATAAAAGGATATGCTTGTTTTTAGTTTGATCTCTAAGGGCAAGATTGAGACATGAGGTTGGACCTTGTGAGTTTCCCTGGCTTGTTTCATAATATTAGCCAAGACTGTATGGGATGTGGTTGCTTGCATGGAGTTAAATGGTGACACCATCATGCATATGATACAATCTTATGGATGGAGCAACTATCCATGGCGTGATTCAGTGACATACTAGGTATTTGGTGTGGATTTTGTTGAATTAGAGGATGTGTTGTCTAGTGTGTGCGTTTCTATGAGTGAGTGCTGGGCATCACATGTTCTTGGACGCAGAAGGTGTTGGTTTTAGGTTTCTTTCACCGGTGGAACCATGTGATCTTCTGGCGATCCCCCTACCAGCACTCTCCTAATGTGTGCAAAAGGGGAATCAGTGTTGAAAGTGCAAACATAATTTTGACCTGTTTCATAGACACCACACGCTTATGTGCTGGAGCACATATGTGCTTATGTATCTGGAGTTTGCAGCGTTGTGACGTTTGATATCTTTGCACATGAGATGTGTCGATTGGTTGTTTGTAGCCCCCATCAAAAAATTGCCCAATATCTTTTATATTCCCTTTGGATACTGTTACGGATGTATGTATATAACTTGGCTTTGCAGTCGAGCTGCTTCATTGCTGACAGATGTTAAAAGACATTTGCAGGTTTCTTTTCCTACAATGGATTTTAGGTAAATAACTTATCCATTGCTTTTATGTTTTTGATTTACAATATATCTCATTGCTATTTCAGAATGAGAAATTCCTGAAAATGATTATGTGTGAGTGTATACTGTCTGAATGAATCAAACTGAATCACAAAAAAAAAATGTAGAATCTTATTGCAGACCTAATAAGATTAGATCAAAAAAGTGATTAATTCACAAATCTGGATTGAAAATGGACGTGATTGTGTGATTAATATGATTGTCAGATCAAATGATGGTCAGATCAGTACATTATAATCTCTATTGTCAGACAAGGAGGTCTCAGTAATATTTTACCTGGGCACAGCAGTATTTTACTGGCACTTGTGTCCCAAATAAAAATGTTCATTCACACTTTATTTTAAAGTCCATTTCTCACTATTAACAAGCCATTAGCTACGACTTTTGCCTCCATAAACTCCTAATTTTCTGCTTATTAGTATGGTAGTTGTTAAGTATTGGGTAGGAATAGGATTAGGAATGTAGAATATGTGCTTTATAAGTACTAATAAACAGCCAGTACGTTAATAGAAAGCATGCTAATAATCAACAAGTTAATAGTGAGAACTGGTCCCTGTATTAAAGTGTTACCAAATCACCCATGGTCTCCATTAATTTTCATTGATTTTGTTGAAACAGCACACATACTGTACTCTAATACACAGTCCTTCAGTTCAAGGGATCATTTACTCAAAATGAAAATTCTGTCACATTAACCTCCATGTTGTTAGTATATGACTTCTTTCTTTCATTTAACACAAAAGAAGCAGTTTTACAGAATGTCCACGCTGCCCTTTCCAGCATGATGCAAGATTCAGATATTGTGAATGATTCATATGGACTATATTCATGCTTTTTTGTATAGTTTGGAGCTTGACGGCTACTGGTCACTGTCCACTGTAAATAAATAAGCAGCTTAGACATTAGGCAAAATATCTCGTTTAGTGTTACACAGAAGACATAGGATTATACTGGTTTCAAATAGCATGAGGGGGAGTAAATGATATCTGTAGTGTTAACACGCTCGTATGCTTGACATGCTGAGGCTTTCTGCTACATATAGACCTTGTACTGTTTCCTGAAAATGTACAAAGATGCTGTTCACAGTTTTTAAAATCCTACAGTCCCACATTTTAGTGAATACATATGCACACCTTTCTAGAAGATTAATAATTTTTATATTTTTTGGAATGAAATGATTTACCTTTTAAATGGTTTACATTTCATATTTCAAAACCATTACATAGTGATTTCAGTTGATAGTAGTGGATCTTTACAAGTAAGTCTCCAGCATACATTAGGGATTTACATGAGGCCTTATAGAGACCAGAGAGAAAGGTTAAGTACAGCAGTGTTAAAGAGAGGCATGGTTTACGAATACATAGGCCCAGAGCACGCCTCACGTCATCACACTATAGTAATAAAATCCCTTGTTTGTACTGCTGATCATTCGTTTACAACTTACCACATAGGCATATGTACAGGGGTCAAGAAGTCATGAATGGATATTGTCAACCAACTGCTGATGATATTTATGGGAAATGAAGAGGTGTTTTGTCAGCAATGTCAGTTGTGTGAGCATAGTTATATAGTTTTAAGATAGTTATATTATATGTTATATAGTTTTTGGAGGATGACATAATTGATCAAAACCTTTTCATGCATTAATAAACTAACTGTGTTTAGCTGAATGTCAATGCATGTTCTCTGGTGCAAGTAAAAATAGGCTTTTATTTTCCCTTTGGATGTCAGTCAGTGACACTTTGTTTTATGAGCCAACGTCGATCATGTGTTAAAACCTCATGCGGTTGCCCATGTACAGTTACTCCAAAAAGTATAAAGCTTCTCTAAATATGTATGAAGTGTAAAACAAAGTGCTATTACAAACAAAACTTTTTTGAGCAATTTTTGCAGCATGTGTGTATGAAGTAGGGGTCTCCACTTGGATTTAAACTTGAGGTTTAGTCCAGTTCAGAAATAGTTGCCGATGAGATGGATTCAAGTCTAATTTTAAGAGTCTGTCTCAGGTCAGGTTTCATATTCTTTCTTTTTTTAAAATTAATTTATGCACGGGGAAGATTTGGGAAAGAAGTGATTCAGGTCAGTTTGGATCTGGTACAGATCTTAGAGTCCAGAAGACCTCTAAAATGAATTCAAGTTCAATGCCTCTCAATCTTTCATTTTGGAGAAAAGTTGCGAAAAAAGGCTCACACACTGTGAAGATGGAAACAGTAAACAAAACAGCAAATGCAAGATTAAAACCACTGTTTGACTGAGGAAACGTTAAATGTTCCTCAGTAAAGCTGTGGTTTGTATGTCGCATTTGCTTTTTTGTTGTCTGTTTTTCATCTTAATAGTGTGAAGGGCTTTTTTCGCAATTTTTTTCTTTTTTGATTATTGCGGTTTATGCACCTAGACATTTGGTCTACATATTGCTCCATGATTTAAACCATTTACATTTACATTTAGTCATTTAGCAGATGCTTTTTTCAAAGCGACTAACAAATGAGGACAACAGAGGCAATCAAACCAACAAAAGAGCGACAAGTCCCGGATAGTTTAACACACTATATTTATTATTTTAAATAATAAAATAATGTATTTTTATAATAACAAAAAGAAAACTAGTAGATAGAATAGAAAAGGAATAGAGAATGCTAGTGTTAGAGGGTCATTTTTTATAATAAATAAAAAGAAAACAAGTAGACAGAATAAAAAAATAGACAAAGCTAGAGATAAGAGGGTCAATTTATTTTTTTAAATAAATATAAACCATAAATACTATAATAAATTTGTTAAATTATTTTACTTGATGGTGTGCTTCTGTTACCCTTTCTTTCTTTCTTTTATCTCTGCAATGATGTTAATTTTAAGAGTGGCTGAGGTGTCCTGATATTTTTCAAAGGAATAGTTTATGAAAGACTGTATGGATTAATGTCTCTTACATCCTACCAAACCAGCCACTGAGCATCATTTATCTGAAAAATCATTGTATGGATCACTCAAATGAAGAAAAGTGTGTGCATAACAGTCTGTCTGTTGTTCTTGGCTGTAGATACAGTAAGAGACGAAGTAACCCTGCCACAAATATTAACATGTCATCAGACAGCATTATTTACTTCTGTCCTATGATTGAGTCTTCAGTGTTACTTGCATGCTGGTTTTAGACAAACCTCTATTGACAGTACAGCTATGAAAAAAAAAGACATGAGCAAGCTTCTGGACTATCCGGTGGTATAGCTCTTACGTGTTGAAGACCTGATCTGCTATAATACAATCAGGAAATATCTTCGATAAAGCCTCTGGAAGAAGTATATTTTAAGACTTGGGGAAAACTGGGCCCCTGGCCTGAGAGAGACTCTTAAAAAGTGGAGGAGGGGCGGTGCTCTTTCTCATCCTGTAGTGATATAAGAGATCTTTATGGTGGCTTATTAGCCCCTTCCAGAATGGCACAGTGAAGCTTAATATTGGTGGGAAAATGACATAGAATGTCCTCCATTTTTGGCAGGAACTTCTTAAAGGGGACATATCATGGAAAACATTGAGTTTGATGGACTGTGTAGACAAACTGACAAATTTTTGGATAATAAGCTGCAAAAATGGGTCATTTAGAAACAGTGACTGAAAAATGCTACTGATGACACAACCATAAACACATGAAAATGATATAGAAAAGAGACAGGTTGAATTATATAACGATGAATCCGTAATGAAGCAACAGTAACCTGCTGTTGTAACTCAACAAGTTGTGTGCTGTAATAGGTGGAAGGATCAAGGGGAGGGATCATTTGTTTTTGGTGTTTGAAGGAGTACATAAGACAAGGTGTTGGGAGATGAGGTGTGGGTCGAGCTGAGTTGGCATGTTGGCCTGTTTATTGGTTCGATGCGAGTGAAGCTGGAATGAGCAGAGTCATCGCGCTTCTGTAACTCGATGCTGAACCGTGATGGCCCACGGCAGCTGGGTGGCCACCATATCGGTGTTTGTGTGGTACGCATGTGTATGAGAGTGATACAGAGTGTATGTCTGCTTTCCACTTTCCCAGCCCCTCATGCAGTGTACACTGGGCCCCCATAAAGAAACATTGAATCCTCTAAGGTATACATATGTGCATTCAACTTGCACTCAAACTGCTAGAAAAATTATGCAAAAATTTTACCTTTAGAGGTACAATAGCTTATCACTGAGACAGTAACCTCGAAGGGGCACCTTTGTTCTTTCTTTACCCCTAAATGGTGCATATTAGTACCCAGCAGGCACCAAATGTCTATGTAACGTCAGGTTGACGTTGGACATGACGTCGGACAGACGTTGCATTTTGGTTGAAAATGAAAATCGGGTTTGACGTTGAATTAACGTTGGATTTTGGTTGCACACCCTAAAAACAACAAAATCTCAACGTCAGCTGACGTCGGTATTGGACATCAATTTAACATTGACATTAGACGTTGAATTTACGTTGAAATTTGGTCACCCGACGTCGCAACTGAAATTTAAGCAAATAGACGTGTGTGCCTGTTTTGTGCCTGCTGGGTAGTTTAGAATAGAATTATGTAACATTAAGGCGGTCGCACACCAGACGAGAAGCGCAGCATCTTTAAAATTCAAACACAATATTTTCTATTGGTGTACGCACTCCGGCGGCGCCATTCAGCGTCTGTCCACAGTGCTCAGCAACGACTCAAAACAATGTAAAGACGCAGCGTGTCGGTTCTCGTCCGGTGACAGCCTTTAAGGTAGTTATATGTACTCTTATAGTACTATTATGAACCCTTTAGTGTTAAGAAAGTACAGAAGTGTCCCTTTGAGATTACGGACCCAGTGACAAGCTGTTGCAGCCCTAAGGGTATAATTTTTGCACATTTTAAAGAGGTTCTTGAAGTATGACCAAACGTCAAGTTAAGTCAAATTAATTTGTATAGCGCTTCACAATACACATTGTTCAAAGCAGCTTTAAAAGCAGGGTAGGTGATTTCGGAGAGGCTAGCAATTGCAAGCTAGCTTTGAAAGCATAAGATCCCATCCTCCCTGCAAATCACTCTCCAAAGCTACGCCTCCTCCAAAACACATGAACGTGCACAGGCAGACCAGAGGCTAACCAGAGATACGATGAGAGATGGCATTGCTGTCAGATTACCTCGTGTCTCATTCACCAGTTAGAAAACATTACAGTACAGAATGCATAATATTACAATAAAAACGCCTTCCATTCTCACTTGGTCTGCGCTAGTGTAATGGAACGTGCTGATGACGTATCATGTCTGCGCGAACAGGGTGTGCAGAGGTATGCAAATACATACAGTAGGGCTGAACGATTTTGGAAAATAATCTAATTGCGATTTTTTTTTCCAATATTGGGATTGTGATTTAATATGCAATTATTTTTTAAAGCTCTTTAAATCATTGTATAGTATGACCAACACAATATTAGATAGATTAAACATAAATGTTCTTTTCTGTAGGCCAGGCCTGTATGTTAAAATGAAATTAGGTGATGCATGAATTGATATGAACGACATTATTTAACAACTACAATCACAGTGGTATATTGACTGATTTGTTGAACTTCCAGCCTTGTAAGCATGTAATAATTATGACAACATAAAGCACTGACAAATAAGCCTGGTGTAAACATCATTATGAAAGTCAGTAACAAATCACACAAACTAAAGTAGATTGCAGAAATATAAACCACACAATATACTTTACCACACTCAGTATTTAGGTAATTCAAAGTCACTGTAATAAACATTATATAAACGTGGATTGCACTTTTTAAACACTGTCTGTTAACTTTAGACAGACTTCAAATAAATAAATAAGAATATATATATCATCATGTTTTCAACACATGAGCTCAGTGAAATGTTCTATGATTGGGTGTTAATATTCTGTTCAGTAATTGGTTAAAGCCGACGGGGCTGCCGCTGCCGCTTACAAAAAGATAAAATATTTTTATCTTTGGCGGCGCCTGCCGCGCCGTGCACGTGGAAACTACATGATTTTGGGTGCACGAGCAATGCTTGCGCTCCGCCTCCGCGCCGCCAGCGGTTTGCCGCTTTCCGCATGTCTCCCATTGAAAATGAACTAGACACTCGCGACTGCCGCATCCCGTGTGAAAGAGTCTTAATATTAATATATTATGCTTTCTCTCGCCGTACTTTGATGTCATTCACCGATCGATCTTCAAGTCGAACACACCTCTTTACTCTCGCATGTCACGTGATAGAGTGTAATCACAAAGGCTGCAGTTGAAAAATCGCGTTTTTTCATATCACAATATTATCGCAAATGCAATTAATCGTTCAGCCCTAGTTGACAGGCAGGTTGGACAGCCTATCGTAGTCCTCGGACCGAGTAATATGATTGGACGAACATTTTATGGTCCTACGCCTTCCACAGACAATATAAATACATATACATTTAGACCACTTAACTTAGTGATTGTTATCAGGATGTGAAGAGACTTTCAACCATCATAACAAAAAGTTTTTTAAACCAAATCACCTACCCTGCCTTTAAAGAAAGCCATAATGCTGATAATGTCTATAATGCCTTAATGCTTTATCAAGTTGTAGGGCAGCATGGGATTGTATATAAAGGTAATATAAGTCATCATTTGGATTTAGGTCTAGCCATATTGTATTTACAGTATTTTAGATTACATTTACATTTAGCAGACGCTTTTATCCAAAGCGACTTGTAGTACATTCAGGGTATCCATTTTTTTTAATCGGTATGTGTGTTCCCTGGGAATTGAACCCATGACCTTTTGCGCTGCTAACGCAATGCTCTACCACTGAGCCACAGGAATTTTAGATAAAGTGTTCAGACTTTACTTTGTGCACTGGCTGTGTCAGGAAACCTGATTCTTGGCCACATGTCAATGTTCATGGACCACTAGTTCTTTGGTAAGTTGTAAGGATCACTGTCAAGACCAAATGGCTTTCATTTAAGCAAGTAATCATTTGTTTTACTCAAATTTTTGCAGTTTCCCCTATCAGCACAAAATGCAGGATGTTATGCTGTTCCGTCAGGAACATCACTGAATACCCACTACATGGTTAAATCAAAGCGTTGCAGAATTAATAAACAAGGTTTTTTGTTCTTTTGTTCTGTGTTTTGTTCTTTATGAATTTTAATATATATTTGGTATAATTTTTTACTTCACATTAATGAGTGAGTTGAAACAGAAAGATACAAAATGACGGCCTGACACATGTAACCTCCTCCATGTAGTAGTGGGCTGCCATTGGCTGTCTCTCGTCGTGATCTATGAGAGTTGGCCTGGCTAACTGTGTCTGCCATATTAATAAGTAATATGATGTTCTAGAGTAATGTTTGTTTCTCTTTGGTACTGTGGGAAAGTGTCTTGCTGCCGCTACCGAGCCTGTCTTGCATACTTTGACACATTAATTTGAGCTGCCCCATGTCTCAAGAATGGGATCTTACAGGTGAGGTGTTGCAGACCGGAGGTTCAGCTGGTAGCAGCTCATGTCTTACAGGGAGTGTTAGCCTGCCAAGTGTACATCTTCAAGGTCAGCTTGCAATGTGGCCTTTCCTGACAGTCCACAGTCATATTGACGGACACACTTTATAGGTCATTACCTTATTAATGTGATCAGAAGTGACTCAAGGCATAATAACATTAGAAATCTCTACCTTGGGTAGAATGTGTAACCATTCTGATATCAACACAGAGTCTTAACCCAAAAAAAGCCAGCTGTATCATATTGGATACGCAAATTTCTAAGGCCTCTAAATGATCACTATGACACACAATCTATGCACAATCTACTACATGTGTCACGGTGTGTCAGGCAGGGAAACGCTGGAGACTCAGGAAGCTTATTCAACTCAAATTGTGAAACTTGTGTATTAAATAAATTCAGTGCACACAGACTGAAGTAGTTTAAGTCTTTGGTTCTTTTAATTGTGATGATTTTGGCTCACATTTAACAAAAACCCACCAATTCACTATCTCAACAAATTAGAATACTTCATAAGACCAATAAAAAAAATAAAAAAAAACATTTTTAGTGAATTGTTGGCCTTCTGGAAAGTATGTTCATTTACTGTATATGTACTCAATACTTGGTAGGGGCTCCTTTTGCTTTAATTACTGCCTCAATTCGGCGTGGCATGGAGGTGATCAGTTTGTGGCACTGCTGAGGTGGTATAGAACCCCAGGTTTCTTTGACAGTGGCCTTCGGCTCATCTGCATTTTTTTGGTCTCTTGTTTCTTATTTTCCTCTTGACAATACCCCATAGATTCTCTATGGGGTTCAGGTCTGGTGAGTTTGCTGGCCAGTCAAGCACACCAACACCATGGTCATTTAACCAACGTTTGGTGCTTTTGGCAGTGTGGGCAGGTGCCAAATCCTGCTAGAAAATGAAATCAGCATCTTTAAAAAGCTGGTCAGCAGAAGGAAGCATGAAGTGCTCCAAAATATCTTGGTAAACGAGTGCAGTGACTTTGGTTTTCAAAAAACACAATGGACCAACACCAGCAGATGACATTGCACCCCAAATCATCACAGACTGTGGAAACTTAACACTGGACTTCAAGCAACTTGGGCTATGAGCTTCTCCACCCTTCCTCCAGACTCTAGGACCTTGGTTTCCAAATGAAATACAAAACTTGCTCTCATCTGAAAAGAGGACTTTGGACCACTGGGCAACAGTCCAGTTCTACTTCTCCTTAGCCCAGGTAAGACGTACAAAAGGAATACGACAACTTTAGCCAAATTCCTTGACACGTCTGTGTGTGGTGGCTCTTGATGCCTTGACCCCAGCCTCAGTCCATTCCTTGTGATGTTCACCCAAATTCTTGAATCGATTTTGCTTGACAATCCTCATAAGGCTGCGGTTCTCTCAGTTGGTTGTACATCTTTTTCTTCCACACTTTTTCCTTCCACGCAACTTTCTGTTAACATGCTTGGATACAGCACTCTGTGAACAGCCAGCTTCTTCGGCAATGAATGTTTGTGGCTTCCCCTCCTTGTGAAGGGTGTCAATGATTGTCTTCTGTACAGCTGTCAGATCAGCAGTCTTCCCCATGATTGTGTAGCCTAGTGAACCATTTTGAAGGAACGTTTTGAAGGCTCAGGAAACCTTTGCAGGTGTTTTGAGTTGATTAGCTGATTGGTATGTCACCATATTCTGATTTGTTGAGATAGTGAATTGGTGGGTTTTTGTTAAATGTGAGCCAAAATCATCACAATTAAAAGAACCAAAGACTTAAACTACTTCAATCTGTGTGCACTGAATTTATTTAATACACGAGTTTCACAATTTGAGTTGAATTACTGAAATAAATGAACTTTTCCACGACATTCTAATTTATTGAGATGCACCTGTACATGTGACAGATCGCCCCCCTCCCGGATGGCGCGTCCCGTGCCGTAACAGTACCATCGGGGAGGGGGGGCGGGCGCCCTGGAGGCTGTTGCAGGACAGGGACACAGAGGAAAGCCTCCAGGGCGGATCAGACAGACCCGGAGAGCCATGGTGGGTCAGGGGCTCCGGCGGCCATGGCATATGTCCCGCCCATCCCCCCCTGCGGGCTCTGTTGGGCGCTCTGGAGGAGCGGGCACTGGAGGGCACTTGCGAGGAGTGGACACTGGAGGGCGCTTGCGAGCAGTGGGCTCTGGAGGGCGCTTGCAAGGAGCGGGCTCTGGAGGGCACTCTGGAGGCACAGGCACATCATAGTGCTTTCGAAGGGCTTTTGACTTTGGTTTTCAAAAAACACAATAGACCAACACCAGCAGATGACATTGCACCCCAAATCATCACAGATTGTGGAAACTTAACACTGGACTTCCAACGGAACTCCCAGACACTACCAACCTCGATTGGAAGGAGGCGGTCATCAGGTGTCTGGAGAGTCTCCGATCCTGGAGGGCGCTTGCGAGGAGTGGGCTCTGGAGGGCGCTTGCGAGGAGCGGGTTCTGGAGGGCACTCTGGAGGCGCAGGCACATCATAGTGCTTTGGAAGGGCTGGCACTGGAGGGCGCTCTGGGCTGGAGTGAGCCACGGCTGGCGGGCTAGAGTCAGCGGCGGCCGGCGGGCTTCTTGACTTCCCTGCGGACGGTGGCGGGCTTGGGAGAGCTGCGGACAGTGGCGTTGATTTCCCCGCGGACAGCGGGCTTGAGAGAGCTGCAGACGGCGGCGTTGATTTCCCGCGGATGGCGAGCTTGAAAGAGCCACAGACGGCGGCGGGCTTGCGCTGGCCGCGAATGGCGGGCTTGGGTGAGCCGCGAACTGCGGGCTTGGGTGAGCCGCGAACGGCGGGCTTGCGTTGGCCACGAATGGCGGCGGGCATGACTTTGGAGCCGCGGATGGCGGCGGGCTGGACTGCGGAGTGGCCGGCGGGATTCCGGCTCGGGATCGGAGACTCTCCACGAATGCCCTCGCATAAGTGAGTGGGTCGCGGCTCGCCTGAGTCACGGCGATGAACTTGTCTCGTTCATCCATGTTTAAAGGTCCGGTCTTCTGTTACGGTGTGTCAGGCAGGGAAACGCTGGAGACTCAGGAAGCTTCGTAATAAGTAACATTTAATAACAAAACTCAGGATCGTGGAGAATACACACACTTAAACATAACTAAGACCGGACCCCAAATGAACGTAGGAGACAGCCGTATAAAGGAGAACTAATAACAAGACTAAATACACACTGGTGCAGGACAGCCGCAGACGGCGGCGTTGATTTCCTGCGGATGGCGGGCTTGAAAGAGCCGCAGACGGCGGCGGGCTTGCGCTGGCCGCGAACGGCGGGCTTAGGTGAGCCACGAACGGCGGGCTTGCGTTGGCCGCGAATGACGGCGGGCATGACTTCGGAGCCATGGACGGTGGTGGGCTGGACTGCGGAGCGGCCGGCGGGATTCCGTCTCGGGATCAGAGACTCTCCAGACACCGGATGACTGCCTCCTTCCAATCGAGGTTGGTAGTGTCTGGGAGTTCCGTTGGCAAGTGGTAGGTGATCCCGAGCCGGAACAGTGTCACGAGGACCTCTCCGTCGAGGGAGCTGGCGAGGGCCAACGGCACGAATGCTCTCGCATAAGTGAGTGGCTCGCCTGAGCCACGGCGATGAACTTGTCTTGTTCATCCATGTTTAAAGGTCCGGTCTTCTGTCACGGTGTGTCAGGCAGGGAAACGCTGGAGACTCAGGAAGCTTCATAATAAGTAACATTTAATAACAAAACTCAGGATCGTGGAGAATACACACACTTAAACATAACTAAGACCGGACCCCAAATGAACGTAGGAGACAGGCTTATAAAGGAGAACTAATAACAAGACTAAATACACACAGCTGGAGACAGATCAACATAATAAGGACAGGAACAGAAAACGACCAAATAAGGAAAACCAGGAAACTAGACAGGAACATACATGTGACAACATGTTTTCTGTCATCTAATTGATAGTTTATACTTTTTAGCAAGTAAAAGGCTTTTTACTTTGGTTTTACTTGATTAACCATATAAATGGGTCATTCCATGAAATCGGTGCCTTTTCCACTTGGAAAAATTAAAAAATAAAATAAGTTTAATCAACATTTTTTAAATATCCATGAAATGAAGGCACCTTAAAATGACAAGAAATTGTATTGTGCCATCTCAGGCTATGTAATTTATTTTTTATGACTATTTTTCAACCTAATGTTTTGGTATTTTTGTCAACTCTGTTACCGACACAAATGTTACTAGATAGTTTAATTAGAACTATGTGATAGTTCTCACATATATGAGCAGCATTTTAGTCCCTCTTTTCACTGGGATTGTTTCAAAATTTAGGATTTTTTTATATTTTTATATTTGTCATTCAGATGACCAAGGACATTCTAATTTTGGAGGGTGACCACATGTCAATTAAGAGAAATATACATTTTTACAGAAGAGACATTAAAAAAGGGCTTTATCGAAAATAAAATATAGTTAAAGTTAAAATGGAAAAAACTGTAAGGCTGTATCAAATATAATTTTTACAATTTTTATGAAATTAATGACAGTAACAGGATTGACGTCATAGTCACAGGACTGACAGGGATGACAGCACCCACATTCTTCATCACTGTACAGTTTTACAACTTTAAATTGCATTATTTTGTTTTGCACTTACTTAGCATAGTTGTACGACAATAGTAAACAGTCAGTTTTTTCAGTTTAAGTCAGTTCATTGTTGATTTAGCACATTACGTTTCTAAGAGATCAAATTTTTTAAGGGGATTGTAATTAGATAATGCGCCCATCTGTTTGTCTGTGTCCCCTCACAGAACTTCAAATATACTTATCTGTTTCAATTATTAGGCAAGGAAGATGATCAGATCTCGGTCTTTCTGTGATCATCTGAAACCAGACCAAGATCTTGACTTTTTTGAACATTGCAAGACTGGGGTGAAGGTCTGCAGTCACCTTGCTGCTCTTGTATGTAACTGAATTTACATGGATGCATTATTGACAATGAGTTATGGGGAAAAAATAGTTTTATTGAGACTGATCATCCTATCCTGGTCATTAACAACAACAGTAATACTAACAATACCAATAAAACTAACTAAAATGTAACTCATGCTCATATGCCGCTGAATGATATAGGCTAGGCATTAGCTCAAAATTACACCCAGGGTGGCCTTTAAAAAATGTTTGAATTTTACACAGACAATCTTTAAAAACAGGGTGATACCTAATCTATGTCATTCCTGTTACCCAAATGTCAAAACCTGTTACCTTGAAAAGCGACTGACATCATTGACGGAGGAGCTCGTCAAGACGTTGCAAAGTTTACACCTGCCGCCTCCGGAACCAATGCTCACCCAGCCGAGCGTAAATGCTAGCGCAACACCACCTTCTCTATTGGTGAATCCCCGCCTGTCCCTCCCTGACAAGTTTGACGGGAATCCAATTAAATGTAAGGGATTTCTACTTCAATGCTCATTATTTGTCAATCAACAACCAGCCATGTACACCACTGATGTGAGTAAAATCGCCTTTGTTTGTTCGCTACTCACGGGCAAGGCTTTAGAGTGGAAAACGGCATTTGGAGAGAGGATGGATCAGCTTTCCCCTCATTTAACGCCTTTATACAACGTTTTCAGAATATATTTGATCACCCAGAGGGAGGTAAAGGTGCGGAGGATCAGCTGCTAGCGTTGTGCCAGGGCAAGAACACCGCAGCTGAATTTGCTTTGTCATTTCGCACTCTATCTGCACAAACTGACTGGGTGGAAAGCACACTTAAACTACTCTTACGCAAAGGACTCAGCTTAGAGCTTCAGTCAGAGCTGGCTTGTCGGGACGAGGGGAGAACCCTGGATCAATTCATCGAACTGGCCATTCAGGTGGATAATTTGATTCGTTCCCGCCGCCCTTTCAGAACTGTAACAACTACCGATCCAATGCCAATTCCGTCCGCTCAAGGGGAACCTATGCAGGTCGGATATACTCACCTGTCTCCCGAAGAACGAGAACACCATATTCGCCAACATCTCTGCCTCTACTGTGGCCAAGCCGGTCATCTGAAGGCTTCCTGCCCCACCCGACCTCCTCGTAGTTCCTCTACGGTGAGTCCATGTATTCAGGCACATCACTCCAGTTCTTGTATAAAGGTTCCCGTGTTGCTGTCAGTATGGGGCAACAGTATACATACGTTAGCACTGCTAGACTCTGGGGCGACTGGGAACTTCATGTCTCATGAATTTGCTCGACAAAACCAAATCCCACTAATCCCTTGCAACTCTCTTTTGGCAGTGGAGGCGCTGGGCGCCCTCTTGGTGAAGGAAGGGTCCTGTATACCACCGTGGATCTGCATTTGCAAACCGGAACCCTTCACACCGAGAGCACTCGTTTCTACATCATCACATCACCTCATAACCCAGTAATCCTCAGACTACCCTGGTTACATCAACATAACCCACTCATTTCCTGGAAGGAGGGTCGGATCATCCAATGGGACTCCTCTTGCCAAACTAAGTGTCTCACCGACAGCTCATCAATCACCGTTCAAACTGTTAATCTAAGGGACGAACTGGCTCTCCCTTCTAACCTTCCCTCTGAATACTCCCACCTCACTGAGGCCTTCAGTAAGTCCAGGGCATCGGAACTACCCCCTCATCGCTCCAGTGATTGCTCCATCGAATTACTACCAGGTACGGTACAGCCTAAAGGTCGTATCTTTCCTTTATCTCAACCTGAGTCTGACACCATGAAGAACTACATCAATGAGGAGCTTTCAAAGGGATTTATCAGACCATCCACATCACCTGCCTCAGCTGGGTTTTTCTTCGTTAAGAAAAAGGATGGCGGTCTGCGTCCCTGCATCGATTACCGGGGCCTAAATGACATCACAGTAAAGTTCAGATATCCTCTGCATCCGGTACCTGCGGCCCTAGAACAATTTCGCAAAGCCAAGTACTTTACCAAGTTAGACCTTCGCAACGCCTATAATCTCATTCGCATCAGGGAGGGAGATGAGTGGAAGACAGCCTTTTCTACCAGCACTGGGCACTATGAATATTTGGTTATGAATATTTGGTTATGCCCTTTGGGCTTGCCAGCAGTCCATCCATCTTTCAGTCCTTCATCAATGACGTCTTTTGGGACATGCTAGACCGCTGGGTAATCATTTACATTGATGACATCCTTATCTATTCTGACACTTTTGAACAGCATGTGCAACATGTGAGGACAGTGTTACAGCGACTTATTGACCACAAGTTATACGCCAAAGCAGAGAAGTACGAATTTCATCAGACCTCCACGTCATTCCTGGGCTACATCACCAGTCAGGAGGGAGTTGCTATGGACGAAGGAAAAGTCAAAGCGGTTCTGGACTGGCCGCAACCGGCAACCTTGAAAGAATTACAATGATTCTTGGGATTTGCGAACTTCTACCGACGTTTTATTAGAAATTTCAGTTCTGTGGTGGCTCCTCTAACTTCCATGATCAAAAGAAACTCCTCCCATCTCACATGGACCACCGCAGCTCTGGAGGCTTTCACGAATCTTAAATCACGTTTCACATCTGCTCCCATTCTCCATCATCCTGATCCTGAACTCCCATTCATAGTCGAGGTGGACGCCTCAAATACTGGCATTGGAGCCATCCTTTCACAGTGGTTCTCCACCCAAGCTCTATCCCTGTGCCTATTTTTCCCGTGAACTCAGCTCAACTGAACAGAACTATGATGTCGGAAACCGAGAACTGTTGGCCATGAAATCTGCGATGGAGGAATGGCGTCACTGGCTAGAGGGGTCCAAACATCCCTTTGTTATTCTCACAGACCACAAGAACTTGGAGTATTTACGATCTGCCAAGAGAATGAACTCTAGACAGGCCCGATGGGCACTCTTTTTCACACGGTTTGATTTCACTGTCACTTATCGTCCCGGTTCTAAGAACACTGGCTACGTTTACATGCACAATTTTTGGTTCGGTCGGACTGAATTCATTCCGATTGAAATAAAGTGATCGGGTTGATGTGCGCGTTTATACAGTATGTCACAAGCTTCAAATCGTAATTGTTTTTTTTTTTGGACATGCGCACACTGCACAAGTATAGAGTTTCTCACACTGTTTGCACATAATAACTACTCTGTTTCTTTATTTGTTTTTAACAGCAGAATTAATATTTTTCTATTTCTGGACAAATATACATATAAACCGCAGTGCCGTGCTGCTCATATTTATCATGCAGAAAAATGCCCCTCCCCGTGCACAAAACGGGTTGCCTGTGGATGAGAGTTCGAAACAAGGACTGGTGGGAGTTTGTCCTGCTACACTTCACAGTTGCTGAGTGAAAGGAGAGTTTTATAATGACAGGACACGCATATATACAACATTTTATTCAAAAGAATGACCCGCTCGTTCCGCGCATCATACATCATTACACTATTTCTGCGTTATTGCACATGCGCAGTCCTTTCAGTTTTGGTTTTCAATCCGATCGAGTGTTTACATGCACTCTCAATCGGATTAGAAAAGGAATAAACCACCCCCTTCAATCCGATCGAAATTTCATTCCGATCGAGCTAAATCGGATCGATTAAGGTGTTTACATGAAGCCTTTTCAGTCCGATTGAGCCGTCAATCCGATTACAAACGGATTATTTGGTTGCATGTAAACGTAGCCACTAAGGCAGATGCTCTGTCATGTCAACATGACTGCATAAACCCCAGTAAACCTGTAGAAACCCTTCTCCCAGAATCTTTAATTGTGTCCCCAGTTCAGTGGGACATTATGACAGAACTTTCTCAGGCCAACTCACAAGAACCCTCCCCTCCTGAATGCCCTCCAGACAAAACTTTCGTACCTCAGGAGCTCCGTAAGAAAGTTATACAGCATGTTCACTCTTCACTCAGCTCTGGTCATCCTGGAATTGCTGCCACCATCCATCTTCTACAGATTAACGTCTGGTGGCCAACCATGCGGGCAGACACAATAAACTTTATCTATGAATGCATCATCTGTAACACAAGTAAGTCCCCCAAGCAACTGCCATCTGGCTTACTACACCCACTGCCAGTTCCTCACCGACCGTGGTCCCATCTGGCCATAGACTTTATTACTGATCTCCCCAAATCCAACGGTAACACCACAGTACTCACTGTCATAGATCGTTTTTCCAAGGCCTGTCGTTTAATTCCACTCCCCAAACAACCCACAGCTTTTGAGAAGGCTGAACTTCTATGCAACTTTGTATTTCGCTTCTATGGCCTTCCTGAAGATATCGTGTCAGATCGAGGTCCTCAATTTACCTCTAGAGTATGGTCAGTGTTCTTTCAAAAGCTCAATGTCAACATCAGTCTCACTTCGGGGTATCATCCACAATCCAATGGTCAAACAGAGCGTCTCAATCAAGAAATCACCCAGTTCCTTAGAACCTACTGCCAACAGAACCAAACAGACTGGAGTCGATATCTCATGTGGACTGAATATGCGCAGAACTCACTTCAAAAACCCTCTACTGTGCTAACTCCCTTCCAATGTGTGCTGGGCTTCCAACCACCTCTATTTCCATGGTCAGGAGAACCCACCGAGGTACCATCTATCAACAACTGGCTTCAAAGAAGTGAAGACAATTGGAATCAGGCTCACACCCACTTGCTTCATGCTGTTAGGAGACAAAAATTGCAGGCCGATCGACACCGCCGCCCCAATCCAGATTACCCTTCAGGTCAGTGGGTCTGGTTATCCACTCGGGATCTTCGCCTCAGACTTCCATGCAAGAAACTCAGTCCCAGGTACGTGGGTCCTTTCCGAAATTGTTATACAAATTACACCAGTTTCTTATCGTTTGGCATTACCTTCTAATTATCGTATTTCTCCTACATTTCATGTTTCACTTTTCAAACCCGCTGGTGGTCCGAGAGCTGAGGAGGAGGAGCAGGCCAGTGACCGGGGCCCCCCACCCATCTTGGTGGACGGCGAGGAGGCGTACCAGGTTCGAGACCTACTTGATTCCAGACGCCGGGGGAGGCTCCTCCAGTATCTGGTGGATTGGGAGGGGTACGGACCGGAGGAGCGATCCTGGGTTAATGCAGAGGACATCCTCGACCCCTCACTCGTGACTGAGTTCCATAGGACGCACCCGGATAAACCGGCCCCTCGACCTCGAGGAAGACCCCAGCATCATCTGCCTCCTCAGGAGCCGCTCACAGGGAGGGGGCTCTGTCACAAAGAGACTCCCGCAGTTCCCCTCGCTCGCCACCAGAGGGATCCCTCTCCTGAATATTAAACCTCTTTTTGGACTTCAATTCCACTCACGCACCTGGTACTGATTATGCTTGCACCTGACCTGCATTAGGTGGCTACTTAAGCCGCCCTCAGACTCTTCCTGGTTGCGAAGTCTTGTTTTGCCTAAGTGAACATCCTGAGCGTTCCTTCCCGTGTTTTTGTCTGCCCGTGTTTTATTCTGGACTATTTACTCCCGTTTTGATTCTGTGCTGCCCGCCTCTGGACTATTGCTTTTGTGGACTGTTTATTGAATGCTTGCCGCCAGCCCTGGACTTATACTTGTTATTGGATTACGATTTGCCTTGCCTATATTGTTGTGTTTGCTGGTGATTGACCCTGCCTGTATGACCACGTTTATAATAAAGCTGCAAATGAATCCTCACTCTGCTGACGCCTTGTTACAGTAGGAATCCTGGTTGAGAGATGATGTAGAAGTGATGTCACTTGAATGTACATTATTTTTTTGGGTTTTTTGATGAGGGTAACAGGATTGACATGAAATCAGGGGACACCAATAAAAAGATTTAATTTTTATAGAAAAAATGAATACTTGTGCCAAAAACATTGCTTAACAATGAGACTATATTTTAAACAATATGCAAATGTGATTTTTTTTTTTTTTTATCATTTTGCAAATTAAAAGTCCTGCTGAAAAAGAAAAAACATAGTGAGGGACAGGCCAAAAACCTTACCCTTATCAACATAAATGATATTTAAAATATTTAAAATAATATTTAATTTACTTTTTTAATGTAATATTGATGAAAGAATACCTAGTACCTTTATGTTTTTAAATTGCAAATTTATTCGTTGTTATATTAAATCTATGTTTGATTATTTCTTAGGGACTCTAAAGGCACCGATTTTGTGAAATGACCCACATATATTTTTAAGTAAAATCATGTTGAAATGTGAATATCAAATATGATACAACAGACTTTTGAGTAATGTTAATTTGTGCATCTTTCTTTCATCATTTCATTGCATTGCATTATGTTTTGTCCCCCCACAATAAAAAAATTACAGAGCTTTAATCATAAAACTAAGCATTAAATATGTCTTCAAAAATCTTAGAGATATGAAGTGCCAACTTGTATGTATTATATGTAAGTAGTCTGCTATACTGTTTAGTTTACAAGCTGTCAGAATTTACTTTTTGGCCATATAAATATCGGCAAGTGCACCAAATTGCATATTTTGCTCAGTTTGGGCCTCTGATTAAAATTAAGGTGTTTTTATCTCCATCCATACTCTCAAAAGGCAAATGTATCAAATATTATACTCAATCTTTTTATATATATTTCAGATATCAGGCTTTACTGGGTTAACCATGTCTAAACTGTGTAATGTCCTAATCCCATTCTGATAAAAGTCAAAAATAATTCGATACATTTTGTGAATTCTGTGCAATTAGTGGTCTAGAAATTTGTTTCCTGGACCATTGTTGAACCTTTTTCTGCCATTTACTGCTTCATGCCAAAATAAAGCAAATCTTGTATATTTTGTGTGAACTGTTTTAATGTCATGCATATATGATTTAACAGCCATGACTGTCTTGCAGTTGTAGTTATGACCACAAGGAGATATTGTTAAACAGTGAGAATGTACATGTAGATATGTAAGCACAAGGTCATTGTCAGTAAAGGGGGAAAAAAAGGAAACACTGTCCTAGGCCTTTTGATGAGGGAAACCCACTAAACCTGTCTTTTGTGTTAACACAAGGTTCTTGTGAATTTAATGCAATCTGTCCTACATTGTGGATGTAAACTGCTATTGATGATGACATAATTTGCATATTTCACACTCCTGGTCACACGTATTTAGCTGGCTGAAACAACATTGAACTAAATTGAGCTGAATAATGCCATGTTTATCTTCTTTAGAGCTACTTTACAGCTTACACTGAATTTGTATCATAATTGATTAATTTTACAACATTACCACTGTTATTTTCCTGTTTAATTAATGTGAAGCTGCTTTGAAATAATCTGTATTGTATAAAACACTATACAAATGTAACTTAACTTCTTAAAGATGCTTGAATAATTTGCTTTGGAAGAGCAGCTCACATTCTTTGCATCTCTTGCAATACGTTCACCACAAAAAAAATGTGAGCAAGTAATGCAATGGAGAAAATGTTTCATTTTAATTTCGCTAGTTTTCCCTTAAACTGCACTGTATTACATACTCATAAATTATTTTCATATATAAAGTCTGTGGTAGCATTCACAATAAGTCAAATATATTTTTCCTCTCTTTCAGGAGCTTGGTGTAGAGATTCCCCGTTGAGGTGGTATCTCTTCGCGATGCCAAGATGGCAAGCCTGCTCCCTCCCACAGGCACCGACGTCTTCCACCGATTCACCCCAGAGTCGCTGGTGGAGATCGACAGGCTCATCCAGGAGAGGAGCACCAGGGAGGATGTAGAGGGGGTTGAGGAGGAACCACAGGCCCCGAGCAGTGACCTAGAGGCAGGAAAATGCCTGCCAATGATCTATGGCGACCCACCAGAGGATCTCCTCAACACTCCTCTGGAGGACATAGACCCCTTCTATAAAACACAGAAAGTCAGTCTCACATTCATAAATACAGCACTCTGTATTTAAAACTAAACCTCGGTTCATCTGGTGTCCATAATTGTTCTTAAGCCTTTGTGTTAACCTCTTTCTAATTTGCAGACTTTTATTGTCATAAGTAAGGGAAACACAATCTACAGGTTCACTGCTGAACCAGCGCTGTTTTGCATCAGTCCTTTTAGTCTTGTTAGAAGAGGAGCCATCAAAATTCTTATACATTCATATCCTTTTCATGACATCATTTTGATATAATTTTTGTAACGATTGATGCAGTAGTGTGTCATTAGTTATTTGCCACATTTACCTTGACTGTTATTCAAGTATTTTAGTATGTTCATCATGATCACCATCCTGTCCAACTGCGTGTTCATGACATTGAGTAACCCTCCAGCCTGGAGTAAAACTGTCGAGTAAGAGCTGCCTCGTGTGAAAACACACATTTTTAGCGGAAGTTACTTTGTTGAATCTGTTGAGTACTAGCAGAAGTCTAAATAATTTTGGAGAGATGAAAGGTTAGAGAGTAATAAAAAAGTAAAATATCTATATGAAATAATTACACATTTCTTTGGTTTATTGGTTTATTAATTTTTTTGTTTATTTGTATTTTAAATATATTCCATATATGTTATAGAAAAATGCATAATTGTCATTTACAACTGATTCATACTGTATGTTCAATATTAATACTAGCACAGTATAATTGTGGCTCTGCAGCACCTATTTATGATAATTTATTCACAAGAAATGTTGATTTCTATATATTGATTTATTTATTTGTTATTGTAGGTATGTTTTTACTGGTATATATACCTTTGAAGCAACAATCAAAGTTTTGTCTCGAGGCTTCTGCATCGGACCTTTCACATTCCTCCGTGATGCATGGAACTGGCTTGATTTCATGGTGATCAGCATGGCGTGAGTATTTTAATTCATACGGTATATATACATTGACTTATATACACCCAGGTATGTTATTAAAGGAATAGTTCACCTAAAAATCCTTCGGGTGATGTAGATGAGCTTGTTTCTTCATCAGAACAGTTTTGGAGAAATTTACCATTACATTACTTGCTCACCAGTGGATCTTCTGCAGTGAATGGGTGACGTCAGAATGAGAGTTGATAAAAACATCACAATAATCCACAAGTAATCCACACGACTCCAGTCCATTAATTAATCATCAGTTCATCTTGTCAGTCAATCTCGTGAAATGAAAAGCAGCATGTTTGTAAGAAACTAATGTGTCATTAAGGTGTTTTTAACTTTAAAGTCCTCTATCCATAATATTAGTTTCTAGTGAAAAAGTTGTGTCGTCTGAATCAGGAGAGAAATATTACAAGAGAAAGCACCATTTACAAGTGAAAAAAGTTTAAAACAATTATGTGTGTGGAGGACAAAAGGGGATGGACTTTTTCACTGGAAGAAGTGTTATTATTGATTATGGACTGGTATTTCGGCCAGAAGCAAAAGTTTTCAGTTAAAACATCTTAATGATGGATTTGGGTTTTTACAAACATTCAGCTTTTCACTTTGCAAGATGTTAATTGATGGACTGGAATCATGTGGATGACTCGTGGAGTATTGTGATGTTTTTATCAGCTCTTTGGACTCTCATTCTGACGGCACCTCCTGTGAAGAAACAAACTCATCTACATCTTAGGTCACCTGAGGGTGACTACATTTTGAGCAAATTTTCATTTTTGGGTGAACTATTCCTGTAAGGATTAGTGGTTCTTTGTTCTAATTTTTAAGATGTTCACACAAGTGATACCCTGCCTGCTTAGTATCATTGAGACACCTTCTCAATGACTGTCAGCTAATGCTGCCATTTGGCCACAGTGGTCAACGGATCTAAATATAACATATATTAAAACCAACCACTTTCTACTGCCAGGAAAAGCTAACCCAAAGAAATGACTAGAGGACTTTAAAAATGGAAGTTTTATAATTGTGAACTGGTACAATTTTCTTTATACCAAGGAACACAAAATCTGAGATGCTGAAGACTTTGCTGATCCCTCTTTTCTATACAATTACAGTTAATTGGTTTTAATTGATTTTCAGGATTCCAAGCATATTATACATTAGCTGATCTGTTCTGCTCATTTCACATATTGATTTGTGGTTTGATTGTTTCCAGGTACATCACAGAGTTTGTAGACCTTGGTAATGTGTCAGCACTGAGGACGTTTCGTGTGCTTCGAGCTCTCAAAACAATCACAGTTATTCCTGGTATGTAGTAACTGTGTTACAAATTATATGTATTGCAACAGTTCTTTAAAGTCACACAAAATGGAAAACCACAAAACCACACAAAGCAAATGCTTTCAATTATGTTTTTTTGTTTTCTTGTGTGCCTTAGTACAGTGGTTTTCAAACCCTGGGTCGCGACCCTCGGCAGAATCAACGGCAGAATCAAATGCGTATTTGTGTTTGTGCTCTGTTTTCGCAGCGTTCAACATTATAGCCAATCACAGACATATCTGTTGATTTCTATATCGCAATGGCCAATCAGATGAGTTTTAGAATCCACTCACCACTCAGAACGCGAGTGTTCTTGTTCAGTCCAGAATCCAGATTTCTGGAAGCTCGCGAATCCTCTCATTATAATGAACAAAGTGTAGAGGTGATGTAAATAAGAGATTAACTGTGCCGTGTAGACAGATTCATTGATTATAGCTGAATTTTCTGAGATCGCGATAAACTGAAATGAGAGACAGCTTTTCAGTGATTAAGGAAGCGCTCTTTTTGCGCTTTCTTTGCTGTATTCTCCATTCATAATTTGAATAAAGTTTAGTTTTTCATGCTTGTAAGAGGACCAATGCGACGTATTTGCAACAAAGTTTTCAAAGGGAGTGACATCGGCATATTCTCTCAAAATCGCAATGACTGACATAGTGATACTAAATATATCTATGGACTGGACAAAATATGGTAAGTCAAAATAGATGTGCATGAAGGCAAAGCACCCTCACTAATTTTAGTGATTTGATTTTGGAACAACATCCTTCCTGAGCTCTACGGTGGGACTCGCGACCGGTCTGTGTGTATATTTTATATATATATATATATATATATATATATATATATATATATATAAATGGGTTGTGTCAATTTAAAAAGAAAAAAATAGGGTCGCTCTTAAAAAAGTTTGAAAACCACTGCCTTAGTATGTTTATTTCTACAATTTAATGATGATACTTTTGCATTGTATTGTTTTTTTTTACCACATGTCTTATGTTTTACATACTATATACAAAAATGGTTTTGTTTCTCTATTGCGCATTTTCCACTCTCCATATTTCTCAACAGTTTGTTTCAAAAAGGTCTCACCTTGTATTTTCCACTCAGGTTTGAAAACCATCGTCGGGGCGTTGATTCAGTCTGTCAAGAAGATGGTAGATGTAATGATTTTGACTCTTTTTGCACTGGCTGTATTTGCCCTCATTGGCCTGCAACTGTTCATGGGAAATCTACGTCACAAGTGCATCCGTTGGCCCATTCCCAACAGCACCATCTTTGATGACTACAACTCCACCATGGTCAATGACACCACCCTCAACGTCACAGATACTTTCGATTTCAAAGCGTACATAGACAATGAAGGTGAAGTCAGGTCAAGGTTATTAAATATTTCCAATTTTTACTCAACTATGTCATCACATAGTTAAATCAACGGTACTTGTACTAACGGTGAAAAATGTTAGAATGATGTTGGCATAAATTTTTTAGTTCCTTTTTTTTTTGAGGTTTGAATTTGAAATATTAGACAAATCTATTAATGCATATGATTTTTTAAATCTTTTTTTTTATTAATTTCATTTATTTTTTATTTTTTGCAGGTCAAATAGAATGAAAATGTTAATATATGATAATGTTAATATATTGTCTGCTATTAACTTTATTGTTATACTTGTTATACTCTGCAGAAAACCAATACTTTCTGGAAGGAAGTTTAGATGCTTTAATATGTGGTAACAGCTCTGATGCTGGGTAAGTTTGTTTATGTTCAGTAATTAAAAAAATGCTTGTAATTTAATATAGGCTGTCTATAATATCAGGGACTTTCAGTTATTTCCAAAACCTATGTAATTGTAATACACCATAAAAGCTACAAAGATTTATGTATGTATGAAAAGATAAAGATTAATGACATTCGTTGTCTGATGTTTTAAAAGGAGGTGCCCAGAGGGTTACACATGTATGAAGGCTGGACGAAACCCGAACTATGGCTACACCAGCTATGACAACTTTGGCTGGGCGTTTCTCGCCCTCTTCAGACTCATGACTCAGGACTATTGGGAGAATCTCTTTCAGTTGGTCTGTTAACTTGTCATTTTTACATCTGTTTATGTGTTGGAATAGTATACACAAATTAAATTTCCATCTTGTTTAGACCCTTCGTGCCGCTGGGAAGACCTACATGATCTTCTTTGTGGTGATCATATTCCTGGGCTCTTTCTACCTCATCAATCTGATTTTGGCTGTGGTTGCGATGGCATACGACGAACAGAACGAAGCCACCTTGGCTGAAGCTCTTGAGAAAGAAGAGGAGTTTCAAAGATTACTTGAGCAGCTCAGGAACCAAGAGCAAGAGGTCAGGTGACTACCATATGATTTCACTTTAAAATACAGTTAAATTATTTAAAGACTAATGCTACCACAGATTCACAACGTGATCATATTGACAATGTAATGCATATCAAAACCCCAAAACATTTATTATTCATTGATTTACATTGATACGTTACACTGATATGTTGATATATAGTGGTTTATTTAAATTACAGGCAGGCAGTAAAGCATCTTTGGCCAGCCAGGCAACACGAAGTCGAGGGTCAAACAGGACAGGTTCCCTACACAGTCTTGGCGGTGATGATGTAATAAAGGACTGTAACGGCCGAATAGTGCCTCACCTTGTCGGCAACAGAGCCTGCTATAACAAAGAGGTGATACAACAGGAGTAATTTAACATTATTTTTAGAGTCAGAGGTGTAAAGTATTTGAGTAATAGTACTTCACTACTATATTGCTGGGAATCTGAGTTCTGTTAAAACTGAACATTTGTACTTTTATTCAGTTGCATTTACAAGATAAAAATAATACTTTTTACTCTAACAATTTCATTTAGACTTAATTTAGACTTAAGTACAAAAGACATGCCATATGACCTAGTTTTTTAAAAAAATAAAAATTGTATTTTTAATTTAGCCTAATGTGTTAAGGATGAGTCATTTTTGGGTGAACTATCCCTTTCAGACACAGACTTTTACCTATAGTACTGCATTTTTATAAACAAAAATCACTGTAAATGGATGAACTTGAATCAAGTGTGAAAACGGTTCATGATTACTCTTCATTATTACTCTAAAAATCACTATATTGTTAAATCACTGTAAAATCATCTGCTGAAAATATTCAGGTAACAGTTTTCAGAATATTGCTTTTCCATAAAAATAGAGTTTTATAGTTTTATATATTCAGAACAATGAGAAAGTACATTCTGACAGTTTTTTTTTAACAAAGTTCATGATTTTTCAAATTCCTTTAAATGCTTAAGCACATTTAAATGTGTAATTTTTTTACTTTCACTCAGGTTTTTGGGGTTGGTACTTGGAATTTCAGTTGAGTAGCTTTTTAATCTGTACTTTAACAGAAGTACTTTTTTAAGTACTTTTTACACCTATGATAACCAACCTGTCCTCCAACCCAAATCCCTGAAATACGACCCATCAGAGTGTATACTACAGTTGCGCCCCTATTGGCAACAGGACATTTTCGTGTCTCGTGGTTTCGTGTTTCGTGTAGCTCAGTTGGCAGAGCATTGCATTATACCACGATATGTAATCATGCGATCATGGGTTCTATCCCAGAAAACGCACATACTCATAAAATGTATATGCACTATAAATCATGGTTTTGCACGACCCCTGTGAAGGGTAGGTTTAGGGGTGGGGTTAGGTGTGGGCATTCGTACGAATTAGCCACCTAGTTAGGGATATGCCGGTATCAATTTTTCATGTTCCGATTAATTGCTAATGTTTTTATCACGGTATATGGTATTATCACGATATTGAAATTTAGTTGCAAAAAAAGTGTTGTCATATTACAGTATAACAGGTTTAATAACTTTTTTCTTATATCAAAAATATCTGAACATTTAAATACAATAAAGCAATACACAAAACAATTTATAAAGTTAAACATTTTACACAAATTAAAGTACAAAAGAATTAAAAGACCGATAGGTATCACTTTACAGTAAGATCTCATTAGTTAACCTTAGTTAATGCATTAACATTATCAATGATCAAAAGCTACACTTGCTACAGAAGTTATTCATCTTTGTTAAAAATAATACAACTCTTAGTTCATGTTAGCTCGGGTTCATTTAAAAAAAAAAACAGTTTATAAAACAGTTTATAATTTTGATTTTAACAATATGCTATTAAATATTTCAATTATCTAAGATTAATGAACGTTTAGAAGAATTTTTCATTGGGAGTTTATGTTAACTAATTAATTAACTAATGTTAACCAATGAAGCCCTAATGTAAAGTATGACATAACAATAAAGAATCAAAACACTTTCAAACATTATCTAGGGCATGTTGTAGTCCAGATTAAAATGTAAAACAGTTTTAAAATAAATAGCCTATTTAGTCTAAATATTAAAGTATTTGGCGCTGTGCTGAACACCACTGCGAATACAAAAATCTGAATGGCTATTTAAATAATTTCAATACATTTTAGAAGTAGCGCAGCTGCTTTGTTTAAGGGGTTTCCGGGGCAGTAATGCTGCATCTGCTGTTCAGCGCTCTCTGATGTCAGAGAGCGAATGTGCGCTTTCATCCAGAGCGTCTCTCATGTGTTCCGCAATGCACTTCTCATTCGTGCTTGTTTACATCAGAGTGCACACGCGTCTTTGACGCAGCATGCAGCGGTGTTGTGCATTTAACCAGTTAATGGGAAAAGTATTCTTAAAATGCATTCAAAATTCTGAATAATTTTTAATAAATAATTATTTTCGGTATTTTGAAGTGCCCACGATAACAATACCGTGCATATTCATTATCGTGATATATCGCATTACCGAATACCGGCACACATCTACACCTAGTAAAATGTAAAAAGTCCACACATTGCATTTAAATAAACACGCATTTTGATTGGTAATGACAGTCATACGTCATTTCATGACGACAGACGCAACACGTCACTGTCATTATTTTTACGCCCGCTAGAGGGTGCTTAACTTTAAAACGTAAATATAGGTCGTAATAAGATGCTTGCACAAACGACCTATAGGGTCGTTTTTTGTTGGAGGACAGGCTCCTTATATTTTTTAATACAGTTTCAACACACTTGACAGAATGTTGATGATCTCATGATTATAACGACCTTTTGATGCATACCACAGGCTACTAGTGTATGTCTAGATTCAGTATGAACTTATTGTAATAACGGAATGGTAAATAGCAGTTACAATTTATAAAATCACAGTTGCTTCACTCTAGATTGTGATGACATCTGTACTGTTTCATTTATCCTCCAGTTATCAGCTGAAGAAGACCACAACTCCATGAGCTCCAAACACAGCATGCAGTATCTGGACCAGCCCAAACTCTCCAAGAGAACAGCTAGTGCTATCAGTGTGCTCACTGCAACTATGGAGGGTACTAGCTTGAAGAAACTCCTTGAGGGCTGATTAACTGCAAATTAAAAGGATATTCATTTGAATACCTTATTAAGTAGCTTTACCACTGAGGAGCATGTCTAGAAAACTTGAGAGTTTTTCCATTTATTTTGCTTCTCCAGATGTTCCAGAATGTCAGGATTTCAAGATTTTGGAAATAGTACCAAAATTATTTGGCATATAAAACATCAATGATTAATATAACCAGGGTGCGATTTGCCAGGGATTTACCCCCGCGGTTCTGTGCATTCCTGCCTCTGCTGAATTATTTTTATCCCCGGTGGGGATAAAAAAACATCCCACAAACCCGCTCCGAATTCCCGATCTAAATCAAATGATTTACAATATGTGCTTTGAAGTCCCGATCTAAATCAAATGATTCACGATACGTGCTTTGAAGTCCCGATCTGAATCAAATGATTCATGATATGCGATCCGATTGGAGCGCTTCGAAACAGGGAATCATTTTGCTCATTTCGTACTGTGTTCTTTGTTTGCTTTCTCTATATAATTTATTCGTTGTTTGAATAACCGTGGAAATGAAATCATTACAATTAATACGCCTAACCTAAAATGTTATTAAATTGTGATCATGTTAAATACAGTTTCATGACATGACACCCATTATCTGTTACTTAGCTAAAAAGACAGGTTTATGATGTGTGTTGTTAACAGATATCACTAACATTAGGTTACTTAGGCTGTAGCCCTGGGTCAACCTCCGCTTACTGGCAATTTTTATGTCCCTTAAGTTTATTTTGAAGTTCAGTTTCCTAGATTATTGTGCCATGGTCTGACAGAACAGCCTGAGAGCGTCTGAAGATAGAGATTTATCCTAAGCAAAGGTCACGCACATTGTGTGTGGAGAAAAACCTGTTAACTTCATCTCAGTGGTGCTAATCTTTGGACTATTTCAGAGCCATGGGTTGATTTTAGACTGGCAGAACTTGTTGCTGTCACTCTGTTCATTCACTGCTTACCCTAAATTGAAACTGTTCAAACAGTGTTTTCAATCTCTCTTTGTCTCCCTAGAGTTGGAAGATGCTCAGAGGCCTTGTCCCCCTGGCTGGTATAAGTTTGCTGATATTTTCTTGAAGTGGGACTGCTGCGCTCCCTGGATCATATTTAAGAAGTGGGTTCATTTTGTAGTGATGGACCCATTTGTGGATCTAGGTATCACCATCTGCATTGTGCTCAACACACTTTTCATGGCCATGGAGCACTACCCCATGAGTCCGCATTTCGAACATGTTCTCTCAGTGGGCAACTTGGTTAGTATAACATCAATACTTATGAATTATTGTCAAATAACTGTAAGAATGTTAATCTTGGTTTAAACTCTATGCATATTGGTTAACCAGCACAAAAAAGCACCAAACCAGCATAAATCAGAATGGAACATCAAATCAATATGAAGCTTAACAAAATAATATCAGAAGCCCTGTGTAAACAGCAACTGTAATAGACTGCATATGTGTATTTTGGTAACACTTTACAATAAGATTCCATTTATTAACATTAAAATTAAATACTTCTAAAGCATGTACAGTATTATTAGTTAATGTTAATTTCAACATTCACTAATACATTATTAACTGTAACTAGTGGCCTTATTCCAAAGTGTTACTGTTTTTTCCCTTTCTGGGCTTGCCTTAGAAAGCATATATCCTTGCACAGCGGTACACAAAAGCTTTCTTGTTTTCGAAAAGTAGCTATAACTATAAATAACAGAAAAGCATGGTTAACAGATTTTAATTGGCCTGCTATTAATTCAGGTTTTTAGTAGTCTTAAACTGACTATCTCACATCACATTAAATCTTATCCTTCAAGGTATTTACAGGAATCTTCACAGCTGAAATGGTGTTCAAGCTCATTGCTATGGACCCCTACTACTACTTCCAGGTGGGCTGGAACATTTTTGACAGTATCATTGTCACCCTCAGCCTGGTAGAGTTGGGACTGGCCAATGTTCAGGGATTGTCCGTTCTCAGGTCCTTCCGTTTGGTAAGTCTGAATCTCAACCCCTCAATCTCTTTTATTATTTCATGGTTTGCGTGATTTATGTTTCCTGTAAAATGCATGAATTTAAGAAATACCTCACCCTAGTATGATAATGGTATGTGGTTTAACTTTGTATGCTATTGTGTCTCTCACATATGTGTGTGTTTGTGCCCATCTCTGACGGATGTGCTGGAAGTAGCTACGTGTCTTCAAACTGGCTAAATCCTGGCCCACCCTTAACATGCTGATCAAGATCATTGGCAACACAGTAGGTGCCCTGGGGAACCTAACGCTTGTCCTGGCCATCATCGTCTTCATCTTCGCCGTGGTGGGCATGCAGCTTTTCGGCAAGAGCTACAAGGAATGCGTTTGTAAGATCTCTGAGGACTGTGAGCTGCCCCGCTGGCACATGAATGACTTCTTCCACTCTTTCCTCATCGTCTTTCGGATCTTGTGTGGAGAGTGGATCGAGACCATGTGGGACTGCATGGAGGTGGCGGGAGCATCCATGTGCTTGATAATCTTCATGATGGTCATGGTCATCGGAAACCTTGTGGTAAGTGAAGCGGAGATAGTATAAACACCATAAGAGTCAAGCATTATGGGAGAAAAACTCTCAGCTGTGCTGATTTGGTGAATTAGCATCTGATGACATGCCACTGACACACTGCACAAATGATTGTATTACTTGACATTTTTGTCTTGTTTTCCAGTACAAATGTCTAAATATTCTTAAAACAAGACACATTTACTGTACATTTTACTGTAAAACATGACAAATATACTGGGGAAGAAAATCATTTTTTGTAGTGCATTGCTTGTGCAAGAACTTCTAAAGCTTTCAGTGCAGCACCACTCTGATATGTTACTATTTTCTTTCGCACTCAAAGGGAACACTATTATTATTAGACATCTGCTGTCACTGCTAAGCTGTTAATCTTTATAACTGTTACCCTGAAGCTGTACAGATCTGAAGCTTTAGCATAGCAACCAAGCCAAACCCAAAGGATTTTCAGCACAGCTGATGGCAGGCCGGCTGTTGTTGACATTCAGGTGGCACAGCAGTTAGCGTCTGATTTCTCTGGGTAACCAGGTGTTAATTAGTCAAAACTTTTAAACTTTCATAGGCAAGGCACACTATAGTGCTGGAGTTCAATAAATATTACAATAAATGTCCTTTACAAACAACTAAGCAGTGTTGTTTTAATTTTTACGTATTAGTAATTTTATTGTTTTTATTCATTTTTGTTTTTTTCTATGTAGTTTTTGTTAATTTTTAATAGTTTTAGTTTGTTTTAATTATATTCATTCTTAAAATAATGAAATTAAATAAGTTTTAGGTTTTTATATTCTATTTTGTTTCAGTTAACGTTTATTTTATTTCAAGTAACAAAAATGTTTTTTTTTTTTTTGTTTTTTTTTATGGTTTTAGTTTTAGTTAGGTCTCCAACTAAGTACATTGCAATTAAAAATAAATGACTAAATATTATCTGACTTCAGCCAGTTTGTTATAAAGATTTAGTGTTTCTGTATGTAGTATCCCAACAGGAAACTGTCATTGTTGTTTTTAAGTGAAAACTAGCATTCTAACTTCACATGTTGATACAGATCAAGGAGATGCAGATGAGCTGCTACACTCTTAAAAATAAAGGTGCTTCAAAAGGTTCTTCAAGTGA
The DNA here is from genome assembly GCA_039654775.1 of Spinibarbus caldwelli. Classification (NCBI taxonomy): domain Eukaryota; kingdom Metazoa; phylum Chordata; class Actinopteri; order Cypriniformes; family Cyprinidae; genus Spinibarbus; species Spinibarbus caldwelli. The sequence goes on along the minus strand of CM077256.1, from coordinate 26,606,660 downwards.
TGCCATAGAAGAACTATTTTGGTTCCGCAAAGAACCATTCAGTCAAAGGTTCTTTAAAGAACGATCTCTTGCTTACCTTTTTATAATCTGAAGAACCTTATTCGCCACAAAGAACCTTTTGTGAAACAGAAAGGTTCTTCAGATGTTAAAGGTTCTTTAAGGAACCATTTAGACAAAAAGGTTCTTCTATGGTATCGTGAAGCACCTTTATTTTTAAGAGTGTAGCAGCTGTGCACATAATTACCATACTGGAGCTGCTGACTGAATACACTTCCTCTCAGGTTATACATAGTAAGAAAAGGAAATGGGCTGTCTGACAACAGAGCTAACAAAAGCATCATTACTCAACATGGCCCATGGCTAACATACATTTTCTTACACACACACACACACTTTTCATGTGGTTACACTCTCCTGCACTTGTCTTCAGGACAAACACGCATTGCAAGACAGAGCCACATGTTCAGTGCTGCTTTCTATTTACATCATATGACTGGAGCCAGCAAACAGTGGTTTTGATCTTGGCTGTGTGCTAAGATGCAGCTCAAGTGAGTCTTGGCGCACAAGAAACAAACATAGACAGCTGAGAAACAGCAGCAGAAGCTGAAGATTCATATGCCAGCTCCTCACCCCATAAAAATGATAAATGCAAATAATCAAATGCAACTACCATACATTAACATTAAAAGGTTTGGAGTTTTAATGTTTTTTGAAAGAAGTCTCTTTTGTTTACCAAGGCTGCATTTGTTGGATCAAAAATACAGTAAAAATAGTAACACTGGGAAATATTACTACCATTTAAAATAAGAGTTTTCTATTTAAATATATTGTGAAATGTAATTTATTTTTGTGAAGCTAAAGCTGACATTTCAGCAGCCATTTCTGCAGTCTTCAGTGTCACATGATCCTTCAGAAATCATACTAATATTCTGATTTGCTGCTCTAGGAACATTTTTCATTATTTAAAACAGTTATGCTGCTTAATAATTTTGTGGAAACCGTGTTTTTTTAGGATTCTTTCATGAATAGAAAGTTCAAAAGAACAGCATTTATTTGAAATATAAATAATTTGTAAAATTATAGATGTCTTTACTGTCATATTTGATCAGTTTAATGCATCTTTGCTAAATAAAAGTATTATTATTTTTTTTAAATAAATAAAAATCTTACTGACCCCAAACTTTTGTGTATGCCCCAAACAGTAGTATATAACTGAAATCTTTTGAAATCCAGAATCTTTTGTTGTTGTTGTCAAACATGTCAAACTGTAACACATTTGCCATTTGGACAATTAAATCATATAGAGCATCGGTACTGACATGAGTTCCATCTGCACTCTAAGTTTAGTGGGCTGGATGAAAAAAAAGTAGGCTAGAGGAGTGTAAGATGGGAAACCAAATATCAGTGGCCTCATTTGGCATGCAGCTCTGATGTGCAATGTGAAAATCACAGCACCTGCTTCTACTGCTGTGTTTCTCAGGAAGCTTGATGTATTTCATACATTAGGCTGATATGTTGTCAGATGGTCTGGGCATTTTGCACTGGGTTGTAACTGAGTGCCAAATAATGTGTGCTTTGATGTACAGGGCTATTATTATAGTATTATGACACTACTACGATTAATATAGCATTGAGAAACTTGACTATGGAAGATTAATTGGTAATGATGTACTTTTGTTTCGGCCAAGAACTTTAAATACCCCCACATACCCTGATAAATTCATATCCACAGTGTCAAAGATATTTTAAGTACTGAACTGCTGGAAAAAGTAATGTTACAAAATATACTGTGCCATATTGGGATGTGATCAAAGTTGAAATGATATGACTCGTAAGTCTCATGAAACTATGTCCTACATCTTCTTCCTTGGAATTATATAATTTTATCTACATAAATTGTGCCTGGTCTCCTCAAAATAATACATGATGCTCAGAATATTTTTAAACAATTGCATGGTCATTTGAACCAAGTTTTGTTAATCATAAAGCTACACTATGAACTACACTAGCTACACTTTGAACCACCTACATTTTGCATTTTGCTGTCTTATCATGTGCTCTTATTTATTCTCTTTTCTGTATTGCTCAGCCTGTGCCCAACTCTGAGATAAATGAGGCCAGCCATGGCTGCTTTAACTTTGTGCTATGTCTAGTGTGCTTAGATCCTAAAGATAGCATACCCCATGCTTCCAGACAACATAATATTTATTGAAACTTCATTATGACAGAGCTTACCTAAACCTGATTCTGGCTATTTATAACTTGGGACCCAATTTTTCATGAAACTAGCTTTTACAGTTTTTTACAATCATTTTTGCACTAATAACAGAACCTTCATGTCATTTTTCAAAACTCTAGACACATAATTCACAACTGAAGATCAAAATGCACATTTTTCAAAACACTTAACACTTTTTCCAAATGCTTGGATACAATACACATGAGCCAAAGATCTTTTGTTCATTGAACTAAAATCACTGGTTCAAAAAAACACAACTTAACTTCAAAGTATTGCTATTTCAAAATGCAACTCACGGATTACATCTGAATTGAGTGTCTATTCATTTCATTATAATGATCTAACTATCAATTGCTACAACTGCTCAAAATGCTATGTAACTGTTGCATTACTCTTGAAGCATAGTTTTATGGAAAATTTTGAACATTACGAAAGTGAAGCAACTGAGGACTGAGCATGTTCAGGTATGATCAGTTTCAAGATGCCTGTTGTTGGGAGAGAAAAAAAATCCCCAAAATTCTATATCATTGAATTTATATATCAGTATTTGTTTTCCCTACAGTAAATGCCTTTTTAGAGTGATCGAGCTGGAAGCTGATGAAAACCAGTCATATTTTTGAATGAGGCAGGCCAAGAGATGGAGGAGAGTTTGAGAGCCCAGCGGTTGAGAGGGACCCAGAACGATGTTCTCTGTGGGGCCCGACCACCCCCCACTGAATGTGATTTTGAGGGGCCCCATAGCAAAATCAGTGCAATGGCCCCAGAATTCCTAGTGACAGCACTGAGAGCAATCACAGTTTCAGGATCATCCACAGTTTATCACCTTGTATCTACCCCCATACTCCCCTTTCCTTACTGTAACCCGACTGAAGAGTTTTTCTCCACATGGAGGAGGGAGGTTCACAATAGACCCCTCACAAACAAGTCCTTCTTCTCCAGGCCATAGATGATGCGTGCAATGACATCACAGGAGACCAATGCCAGGCCTGTATTTGCCATACCAGAAGATTTTTTTCCAAGATGTTTAACTAATGAAAACATCCATTATGATGTGGATGAGAACCTGTGGCCAAATCCACAAGACAGGGTTGATAAAAACACAGAAGAGCAGTGAGGAACTCTCCAGCTGACATTTTACTGTAGGCCTAATGTAGTTTTTTTCTTATTTTTTCTTTTTTTCTTATCTAATTTTTTAATTAAAAAAAAAAAAAAAAACTGTTGTGTTGATTATTTCATCAATAATTTTCAAATTTTGTTTAATGATTCCAGTGTCTGTACTTTTCTCTCTAGTCTATTACAATGATGCATGAATGTGGAGAACCATAATGAAGTCAAAGTCAAAGTCAAAGTCAAAGTCTGCTTTATTGTCAATTCTGCCACATGTACAGCACATACATACAGAGAATTGAAATTGCGTGACTCTCAGACCCATGGTGCATACAGTTAACAATAAAACACTAACAGTAGACGTAGAATGCAAATAAATACAGTTTAAAATATAAAAACAAACTATACAGATATACAAATAAGGACATTGTAGAAAAGAGTTAGATTAAGTGGCATAAGGCACATGGCAGATGAAATGCAAATCGGTTAAATAAACAAAACTAAACAAAACAAAACTGTGCAGATATGAGTGTAGTGCAAAAAGAGCTTAACAAAACGAAAACTGTGCAGATATAAAGAGTGTAGTGCAAAAATGAAAGCTGCATCATGTGTTTTGAACAACTATATTTAATGATTGTACTAACAGCTACACATTGAAACTATGAGTATCTTGTGTGTGGGTGATCTAAAGTAATGTTCCTATGATATTTCATTATAAATTAGTATTCTGAACCAATGCTTCTGCAAATGCAAGGCTTCTTTAAAGATATGAAAGCAATATGCAAAGTTTTGAACACTGGAGAGCCTGTGTTACAAATAATGACTGTTTTGAATTTTGTGTCTAGAGTTTTGAAAAATGACATGAAGGTTCTGTTATTAGTGCAAAAATGATTGTAAAAAACTGTATTACTGAGACTTGAATGATGTTAGCCAAGATTATGTTCTAAACACTGAAATTTTGCACCAAGCTGAATATGTATATTCAGTGTAGCAGAATTTTTAGTAGCACTGCAAAAAAGTATTGGTAACACTTATCAATAAGCTCCCATAAGTTGACATTAGCTAACAATGAGCAATACATTTGTCAGTATTTATTAACCTTTGTTAACGTTAGATAAAAAGAATTAAAACTCTTCATTGTTAGTTCATGTTAGCTCAGGTTTATTTAACAGTATTTACTGATACAACTTTTGATTTTAGTAATGTGTTAATAAATGTTGAAATTAACATTAACTAAGATTAATACATGCTTTAAGCATTTTTCATTGTTAGTTCATGTTCTACTACTTCACTAATGTAGTTAATGTTTACAAATGCAACCTTATTGTAAAGTGTTACCCAAGTATTTTTATCTTGTTTTTCAGTAAAATATCTACACATTCTTAAATCAAGATGCATTTACTTGAGAAAAACTTGTTTTCTGAAACATTTATTAAAATTAAGTGAATTTATGCTTAGATCAATAACAAATATCTGCCAATGGGTAAGAAAAAAAACTGATTTCCCCTTTCAATTAAATTTATTTTTCTTCATTTTTCTTTTTATTTCAATGACTGATATTTTGTTCATATTTTAAGTGTAAACTCACTTAATTTGATAAATATTTTAAGAAAGCAAGAATTAATACCTTAAGTAAATCTGGTTCTTAAGTAAATGTAACTTTATTTAAGAATGTTTAAATATTTGTACTGTAAAACAAGTAAAAAATACTGAGTAAGAAAATCATTTTTCAAGTATGGGACAACTGTTTTAATAAAACTGTAATTTTTCCAGAGCTTCGTTACTGTTTTAAATGTAACTAAACTGTTACTGTAACTGTTAATCTCATATCTATCTACTATCTATAAACTATCTTTTCTATGTTATGTTGCATTGGAAAATCTGAATCTTTCTAGTGAATTTGTTTTTCAAGTAAATGAGTGGCCTAATTTAGTTCCCGCTTAGCATTTTAGGTCTTCTTCTTTAAATAAATATTCATTTACATATTTAATTGGTCTCTTTTTTTAAAAGCGTATAGCTTAAATTATAGGTAACTTGTAGCATGGCAAGTGTGCCACGTTTACCACTTAAGCTACAGGAACGCCTTATATGTGTTCAGCCTGCCAATCTCATTCTGACCTGTACTTCTCAGGTACTGAACCTGTTCCTGGCCCTGCTGCTCAGCTCCTTCAGTGGAGATAACCTGTCTGGAGGTGATGATGATGGTGAGATGAACAACCTTCAGATCGCCATTGGTCGCATCACCAGGGGTATAGATTGGCTCAAAGCCTTCATCGCCGGTATGTTGCGACAGATTCTAGGAAAGAAACCTCCTGACAATAATGAAGGAGGAGGGGAAGGAGGCATAGAACTGTGTGCTATAAACCACCTGGATGAGGGGAAAATGGCAGATGGCTTGACCAACTGTTTGCCTCCAACACTGACTGTACCTATTGCTCGTTGTGAGTCTGATTTTGAAGAGGATGAGGATTCCGATGAATCTTCTGATGAGGAGGATAGAAAGGTAAAACAACAACCTGTCCTCTCTCTACCTCCCTCATTATCTAGAATTAACTACTATTGGTTACGCTAGATAAACCTTTTAAAATGAAACTAAAATTAGTAAAAAAAAAAAACAACAAAAAAAAACAAATTGCTTACCATGAAAAGTATTAAGCTTTAAACACACTGAATGTCATTGTTTCCCCCTTAAAATTGTAATTTTGGCCTGTCCCACCCTTGTCATGAATCCGGTCTGTGCCCTTCCATCCAATTGCCACCAGAGGTTGCTCTTCTACTATATTGACTCTCACACCACACAGACTGTTACACATCACCCTGGACTACATTTCCCATGTTCCATTGCACAGATTGGATTCACCTGTACTCAATTACACACACCATAAATAGGAAGTTCCAGCCTCTATTCAGTGCCAAGTATTGTTCTGCGTTTATCACTCACCTAGTGATAGCTGCTTTACGGAGCCTAGTTTCTAGTTGTAGTTAAGTCTAGTCATTTTGTGTTGCCTTGTTTTGTGTTTCCTGATTCCTGTCTGTGTATCTTGGATTAACCCTTTTCTCGCCGTTCGGACTGTTTGTACCTCGTCTGGACTATTGCTCATGTTTCTGGATTACCCCTGTTGTCAAGCCCTCTGGATTTTGTTCGCCGATCGATGACCTATGCCAGCCCTAGGAATACTCTTTGTCTTGCCCGTGCCATACCCGTTTGCTGTTATTTGACCCTGCCTGTGTTTTGACTGTTTACTAATAAACCTTTGCGTATGGATCCGCACGTCTCACACCTCTGTCACTCCGTAACAACCCTAGTTTTAAATAAAATAACACATCATAATTTTGACATAATCTGTTCAGTTCATTTCTAATTCACTGTAGTAAAACTAATTTAAATAACAATACTTTCCAAAAATTGTGACAACAAATTATAATCATAATTTAATAATTTAAACATAATTAAGTAAATATTTTTATTCATTCATTCATATTATTTTTTTTGTTATTTTTTTACACAAATTTGCTGCATTCATCAGGCTCAATCATTCAACCCTTGGCAAAGTTATTATAAAAGAATTTATCAAACTTTTTTTTTTTTTATTCATGGGAAATATATGTATATATAAGTAATTTATACCCTATTACCCAGTGTTTTAAAATTGTAAAATTTAATCATACATTTTAAAACTTTAATACATTTTTTAATAAACTTAAAAATTGTATCATATAAAAAGTGTTTGTTTATTTATTTATGTATTTATTTATATATGTATTTATTTATTTATTTTATTATTATTTTTATATTTATATTTATATTTATTTTTGTTTAATGTATATTGCTAGAAAGTAAATTATCACAAGTGCAAATACTCCAAATTCTTTTGTTTTAAAATATCAGGGAAAGTTACTTTAATGCTTTGCATTGTTCCCCTCACATTTGTTTTTCGATCTCTCTCATTTCTTTACATCTTTTGCTGAACAGGCTGCTCTTAATGCTGACGACTCTTCAGTTTGTAGCACAGTGGACTACCGGCCTCCAGAACCTGAGCCTGAGCCCGAAGAGGAAGAAGAACCAGAGCCTGAAGATCCAGAGTCCTGTTTCACAGAGGGTGTGCATGCATTTTCCTTCATTATGAATGTTAATGCTCAAGACATCACTTCAAGTATCTAATTTTATTCATTTTTCTCTGTTTTTACTTAGGTTGTGTTAAGCGATTTACATGTTTGAATGTTGACATCACAGAAGGATGGGGGAAAAAGTGGTGGAACCTTCGAAGAACATGCTTCATCATCGTTGAACATGACTACTTTGAGACCTTCATCATCTTTATGATCCTCCTCAGCAGTGGAGCACTGGTGTGTCTGTCAATACTGAGCCAATGCTTAGCAAACTACAAGTAGTTATGTTATTACATCTGTGTGATAGTAAATGTTTCCTTTTAATTTCATTGTAAGGGAAAGGGAAATTATAAATCAATTAATGTTTGTCTGATGCATCAACTTTTTCATTCTGTCAGGCTTTTGAGGATATCAACATTGAGCGCCGCAGAGTGATCAAGATTATCCTGGAGTATGCTGATAAAGTCTTTACATATGTTTTCATAGTGGAGATGTTACTTAAGTGGGTAGCATATGGTTTCAAGACCTACTTCACTAACGCATGGTGCTGGCTGGACTTCTTCATTGTGGATGTGAGTTTACCTTTTTGACTTTTGACATTATAAGCAAATACATGTTGGATGGCAAAGACTGTGTGTATTGATTTTTTCACCTGCTATTTTATTCAAGGTGTCACTAGTCAGTTTAACAGCCAATTTATTGGGATATTCTGAGCTGGGAGCAATCAAATCACTCAGAACACTCAGGGCTCTTCGACCCCTTCGAGCCTTGTCAAGATTTGAGGGAATGAGGGTAAGAAATTACTCTTCATTTATGCATTTGTGAATGATTCTTCAAATGGAATAAAGATCTGAAGTCGACCTTGATTAACCTTTAAGTGGATTTTGATATATTATGTAATAGTGTTGTTTTTTTTATATTTAATTTTTCTAATGGCATGTGTTGGTAGTGCTATCTTCCACTTTTCAGTTTGCTGACACAACAAGTTAGCAGTCAATAAAAGGATTGGTTTTATGGTAATGACAGCAGAGGAGTAACCCTTTGTTGTAAAAATTATCCTTACAAATACCAAATGATTGGAAATGTGATTCTTTTTAAAAATGCAGAATTAGAAATGCAAAAAAAAAAAAGTATTTTCCTGATTTTTTTCAGTTTAAGTTGAAAAAGAGGAAGTTAGAAACTCATATTTAGTATTTAAACGCTTTTAAAGATTATGAAAAGGTAATTAAAAACACAAGAGTTTAAAAAAGTTAAAGCTAGAATGATTTTTCTTATCATTCTGAGAGACAGAACATTTTACCTACTTTAAGTATCAACTTCATACTATATGTTTTTAACATTTCTGAGTGAAATGTCTTTAAATGTAAACTTTGAGGTTGAGTTAAAGTAAATATTTGCATAAATATTTATTATTCATTTGTCTCTAATTCATGATTGTGTTTATGTCCCATACAGGTGGTAGTGAATGCACTGGTTGGTGCCATTCCCTCTATTTTCAATGTGCTGCTGGTGTGTCTGATATTCTGGCTCATCTTCAGCATTATGGGAGTCAATCTGTTTGCTGGAAAGTTCTACCACTGCATCAATACCACCACAGAGGAACGCTTCCCCATGGATGTGGTCAACAACAAGAGTGACTGTATGGCGCTGATGCACACCAATGAGGCGCGCTGGGTCAATGTGAAGGTCAACTATGACAACGTGGGACTCGGCTACCTCTCACTACTGCAAATTGTACGTTTATCATGACTTCTGGGTTCATTCTATTACATATGGTACACATGCAACCGTTAGCAGTCATAACATGATGATATTTACTTGATCTTTTGAAGAAAGAAAGATCAAGCAAATTCAGAACTCAAGAGAGTAAAGTGAGTATTTATTGAAACTAAACCAAAAAAGTATTTCAGTCAAAAGAGAAATTCATTGAAGACACAGAGTATAATAATGTCAGAGTTTAAGCATATTTACAGACAGTGAATGTATTTTCATGTCCTTTATTTTTTATGCATCAGAGGACACAGAGGTAACTCAGTACAACTCCATAATGAATAAACGGTTTATACGTGACATGCTGATATTCAGAAAATACTTCTCTCCACACAGGCCACATTTAAAGGCTGGATGGATATCATGTATGCTGCAGTGGATTCTAGAGAGGTACGTGAATGACAATCTATCAAACTTTGTTGGTTCTCATATCCAAATGTCATGACATCAAATTCGTGCCATTGATTTGAGTTCTGTTGTGGAGGTAAAGATTAATATGAATAATGAATTATGAGTTGCTTATTTTTAAGAACAATGTCAGTTTTAAATTATTGAATGTTTATTCATGTTTAAAGTTTAAAAACTTATTTAGTGTGACTTTTATTGTGGCATTCATTGATTATTTTCCATGTTAGGTGGAAGAGCAGCCATCATATGAGATCAACCTTTACATGTACCTATATTTTGTTATTTTCATCATTTTTGGCTCCTTTTTCACTCTCAACCTCTTCATTGGTGTCATCATTGACAACTTCAATCAGCAGAAGGCCAAGATAAGCATATCTTTTTTAACTAAACTCTAAATTATTTTAATTTATGTTGTACATTTGGATCATTCTTTACCAGAAAGAATAATTAATATTTGTTTCTTCTGCACTTTGGAGGGAAAGACATTTTCATGACAGAGGAACAAAAAAAGTACTACAATGCCATGAAGAAGTTGAGTTCCAAAAAACCTGCGAAACCTATCCCTCGGCCATCGGTATGAACCATTCGACATACATTGACTCTTCCATTCCTGTTTTTTTTTTTTTTTTGTTTGTTTTTTGTTTTTTGGATTATCAGCATTAGATCTCTTGAGGTTTTTAAAAAGTAATCCACTACATTGTTCTCCTTACAGAATGAGATCCAGGGCGTGGTATTTGACTTTATAACAAAACAGTTCTTTGACATCTTTATCATGGTGCTTATCTGTCTCAATATGGTGACCATGATGATAGAGACAGATGACCAGAGTGCTGAGAAAGAGAATATCCTGTACCAGATCAATTTGTTCTTCATCATCATCTTCACAGGAGAATGCATACTTAAGATGTTTGCGCTCAGACATTACTTTTTTACTATTGGCTGGAACGTCTTTGATTTTGTTGTGGTCATCCTTTCTATAGCAGGTAAGTGTAGAACAACCCAGGCTCATTGACAAAACGTGCCTGCAGTGACATTTCTGCAAAATTATGTTTTTTCTTGCATGTTTTGCGGCACATTCAAAGTGAAATGTCCAGTGAGATGGCGCTAAAAGGGCTAATGCTCTATTGTGTTTGAAAATGATGTTCCACATACACAAAAACCTACTCTAAACCTAACCGACAACAACAAACAAAAAGCAAAAGTAAAAAAGTAAAAAGACTTATACCCAAGCGCTTTGCATCACAAGTGCAGTGCTACTGGGTGCGCTATTGAGCAAGTTTACTATATTAGAAAAGCCACTGATATGGAGCTGGTTATGTGATGCAGACATCAACATGTATTAGTTTACAAATCATACACTGTGGTAAAAGAGTCATAACATGAGTCATAACATAGTATTGTGCGAGGAACCACGTGAAAATAAGTCTTTATTAATCAATAATCTGCCCATGTAATCCCAATTTGTGTAACAAAAATCGATGGTGACATTTTGCTTCTAGTGTTCGTTTCAAATGGAACCTCCAGTGAATTATCTGTATTGGTACCTTTTGGAGTTCTGCCAAGTTTTTCCAATGAGCCTATGTTGGTGTACAATTATAGTTATCAAACATCATGCCATTATAGCTGTTATGGCGTATTTTACTGATTTCGATAAACTAGATACTAAGGGCCAGATTTACTAAACAGGGCAAATTAGCGTTAGAGTCCAATTCCATAAAAGTGTCGATGGGAGGAGAAAATTCTCCGTGTGATTTACTGACAATGCACACATTAAAGAACACAGTTGCAGCCAGATCAATTCCATAAAGACCAGTGCAATCTACCAAGAGCAGTGCAAATTACCACCTGCTTTAAGACATTATTTTTTTGGGTGTTAAATAATGGCGCAAATACCAGCAATTTGACGAGTGTAAATGTTAGTAAATCACGTTGTGTGATTCATTTTAATACTTTCCTCCCATAAATTTTGCATCTTAAAGGTAAGCTCCTACAAATGCATATTCAATAATGTCAGGTGTAAAAATAATGTCCACGCCTTTTCAGCGCTAATTCTTCACTGTGCGTCTTTAATAAATCCTGACAGTACTATTTTAATGCCAAAAGACGGTTTGTGCTGCCGCAAACTGTTAGTAAATCTTGCCCTAAGAGTTCTATAAGTGCACCTCAGTGTTTACTTTACTACTATAACTGCACTAAATAGTTTATAATAACCCATATTTTTTTCTTTCCCAAGGTCTGATGTTATCAGATATCATTGAGAAGTACTTTGTGTCTCCCACCTTGTTCCGTGTCATCCGGCTCGCCAGAATCGGCCGTGTGCTACGTCTCATCAGAGGGGCAAAAGGCATTAGGACTCTTTTATTCGCCTTGATGATGTCACTTCCTGCCCTCTTCAACATTGGACTGCTTCTGTTCCTCATTATGTTTATCTTCTCCATCTTTGCCATGTCTAACTTTGCCTATGTGAAAAAGCAGGCAGGCATCGACGACATCTTCAACTTTGAAACATTTGGCGGCAGCATCATCTGCCTGTTTGAGATCACAACCTCGGCAGGCTGGGATGGGCTTCTCCTGCCTATTCTAAACAGTGGCCCTCCAGATTGTGACCCTGACGTAGAGAACCCCGGTACAGATGTTCGGGGTAACTGCGGAAATCCTGGCATGGGCATCATGTTTTTCTGCAGTTACATCATCATGTCATTCCTGGTGGTCGTGAACATGTACATTGCTATCATTCTTGAGAACTTCAACGTTGCTCAAGAAGAGAGTGGAGACCCGCTCTGTGAGGATGACTTTGAGATGTTTGATGAGACATGGGAAAAGTTTGATGTTGATGGTACACAGTTCATTGAGTACAACCGCTTGTTTGACTTCGTTGATGCCTTGCAGGAGCCTTTACGAATTGCCAAACCCAACCGCCTCAAACTAATCAACATGGAACTGCCCATTGTAACCGGCGACAAAATCCACTGTCTGGATATTCTTTTAGCAGTTACCCGTGAGGTTCTTGGCGACACGATTGAGATGGCTGCCATGAAGGAGAGCATTGAAACCAAGTTCAGAATGAACAATCCCACATCTGCCTCCTTTGAGCCAATCACCACCACACTCAGGAGGAAAGAGGAAGAGAGTGCAGCCATTGCGATTCAACGAACATACCGTAGACATCTCCTCAAACGTGCAATCCGCTATGCCTGCTTCATGCATCGTTCAAAGAGGAAAGTTAGGAGTCAAAACGATGAAGAACCTCCTGAAACCGAAGGGTTAATTGCAAGGAAAATGGATGCCCTGTATGGCAGCAATCCAGAACTCGCCATGGCTCTTGAGCTGCAGGCTAGACCAGTGCCACCTAATGCACAGCCACCCAAGCCCACCTCGATCACGCAGCACAGAGTATCAGTAACCAACCCTCGACCACAGGGACAACTCATACTACCAGTGGAGCTCACAAGTGAGGTGATCCTCCAGTCTGCACCCACGACGCATGGCCTCTGCAGTTCAGAGAATGCAACAATAAAAGAGTCAATAGTATAACTGGTGGACAATGCATTTGTACTGAGATAATCCTTGTGATGTGAAATGGAGTATCACCTGCACGCACTGAACAACATATGCTCCAAAAACAAGATGGCTTAAAGGATTACACAGGACTGCTACAGTGTGACAGCATTGGAATGCTATTTCTTTTGTAAAGATCTGTTTTATTTAGGATTGATTTTATTTGATCCCAATTAGAAATGTCCCAGTATATTTGTCATAAACTTAACCAGGTTCTTTTGCCCTTGTACTTATATACGTTTGCGGTTGTGCAGTTAGTTATTTCTAATTTTTCCCCGTTATAGCCCCACCAAGTGGCTAAGTGATGCCATTTTTTCACATGACCTGAGATTGAGCCCATACACAAATGTGCCAAATTTGGTGAAAATATCTCATCCCATTCAAGAGTTACAGCCATGTAAGTAAAAGTGGCCACGCCCACTTTGAACTTTTGCCGCCGTTGCAGTGATGAATTTAAAGTTCAACTTTTTTGGGATAATTAGTAATTATTAATATTCTACAGAGTATCTTTCTGCACTTCTTTGGTTCCTTTCGGGTGAAAAACCTGGGACTAGTTCGTGAAAGGGTGTTTAGCCAAAAAAAACAAAAAAAAAAAAACAAATTTAATATGGAGGAAAATTTTTCATGGTGGAAATGAAATCACAATTTTAAAGTAGCTGTTTCGTCCCCTGCACACGAACACCCAGTAATTCTACTGTATGTGGCTACGGTATGTGGTGACAATGGTACATTTCTTTGGGTTGTTTAAAGCACAGTATTTCTTAACAAGCTCCTGTTTTACAGGTGCATCATAGTTTTCGCCTCGTCTTAAATAATCTTTTTAAATACATGTTGCAAGATGTATCAGTATTTATAGCTCCTGGACACTTAATAATTCAATGAATTTACTACAGTATTTGCTGAACACTTATAATTGGTAAAAAAAAAAAAACTACTAAATTATAAAACCTGATATGTTACTTAACAGTATAATTCTGATGTATAGCTGCACAGATCTCAGAACCATTAGGAATGAGAACCACTGGTACTGACCATCACTCTAACATGTCTCCTCAGTCTGACCGGAGTCGGTTTAGTCTATTGAACTATTTATAATCTCAGTTCATGGCTTACCAGTTTACAGCAGAATGGTAGAACAAGTAGAACAGAAACTGATCCTTTACAGTGAGGTGTACAGAGTCACTTTGAGTGGAATGTGCCACTATGAAAAACATACACAGTGCATCTATAGTGCCCAGTGACTGTACTATACATTTTTAAAAATATTTTGTGATTAATATAACTTGAAGCATTAAAAGCATTGTGTAACTGCAGCACTTTCTTTTAATGCCCTGATAGTCAAAACAGATAGATTTTCACTTGTGATTTAACTAGTATGCTGAAAGTCTGTCAAGCTTGTAAAGCAAATGAAGTTTTCATGCACTTATTGATCAGTAGTTAAAATAACCAAGTTAGAATAACCCAAATTTTCAATTTAACTGTATTTAACACAAATACAGCACAGCACTAGTATGCCCCATTTGAATTGAGCGTCACAATATCAATCATCATGAATTAATGAATAAATCTGAGTTCTCCTGACAACTCTTTTGCAAATTTACATCAGTTTTTTTTTTTTTCTGTCCAAATTTTACTCAAACCTAGAAAGGAACATAGCTTATGTATGGTGACAAGGGCATTACCCTGTAGTTGATAACTTGATAACTGCTTTATAACTGATTCCCTTCATTACAAAAAAGAGATTGTCCAGTAGACGCCACACACAATTCTTACCTAATTATCTGTAGCTGAAATTCATATTTATTACTGGAGACATGGTGAACATGATGTGTACGCCTTCCTTTAAATTCCTTTCATTAAATTTAAAATTTAAAATTTGTCATTTTAAAACATTATCAAGTTAATAATCCCCCAAGTATATTCAGTGTTTTAGTACCTGTGAGTCATAGCTAAAAGTTGTATGTATTAGAGACATTTAATGATGGATTTCCTCTGAAGTCTTAATGTGACTGCAAATGTCTTATTTCATAAAAACTCATAAATGAAGCACTTTGAGATATTTATATTTACCTCTTGTATAGATTTTAGATTTGGTCTCTTATTACCAAAAAGTATTACTTTTCTGTATGTTCAAATGAGAATTAATTTTGTTGAGAAAAAAAATCTCATGAGCTTGTATGTAATCTGTGTGCAGTTTTGTGCACTTTTGATTTCATATTGACATTGTTAATATGCAAATAATTTTCTATTGTTTACATTTGTATCAAGGAGAGAGACATTGCAGTGCTTTAGGTTTTGCTCGCCTTTATTTGCCTGTATATACACTTTGCAGATAGAAGCATATTTCTCAGATGCTGTCTTTTCTTTGTATCACCACTTGACAACATTTAATTAAATGTTCATAGAATAAATTTGATAAGATAAACATGTGTCTCTTCATGCTTTAAAGGTTTGAATTGCAGTCTCGTATTAGTATCACCGTTCATCTCATGTCAGGATTTAGTGGCGTTTACAGTCTTAGCGTGCTATCATGTGTTGTTTATGGATATGTTTTCCCAGAGGTGTTTATCAAGACCATTTTTTTCCATTAGACTTGTGCTCCATAAGACTTTTTCTGTGTGTCACAGTGGCCCCTGCACGGATAGCTGTTCTTGTTTCACACCTTCTATTTTTACCACCAGCTAGAGATGTCTTCACCTCAGGTAACCAGTCTTAATAAGTTTGGAATCCAGTGATCTATACATTGGCATCTGTGCTATGGGGATAATTTAGCTTTCACAAGCATATTCACTGATGGAAGATTAACTGTTCAGAGTTTAGAAATGTTTACTAGTACAAAATATTTTACTGGACAAACAACTTTTTCAAAAACGTTACTAATTCTAGATATTATTTAGGTGAAAGTCATTGTTCCCACAGCATTTGAGTCAATCAGAAACTGAGGCAGTGAAGTGTTTTGTGTGTGTGTGTGTGTGTGTGTGTGTGTGTGTGTGTGTGTGTGTGTGTGTGTGTGTGTGTGGTTAGCAGGCCACTGAGTTCCCAGCATTGAACTAGTGTTAAAGTTCAGAGAGGGTGAGTGAATTACAGTCTGCTTCATTGCACGTAATAGCAGTGGTAAGTACACAAACCTCATTTTTCCATGCATCCTGTTTCCAAACTGCTTGTCCTACAGGTATTTAGGGTCACAGGGATGCTGGAGTATTTCCTAGAGTTTCACACTGAGGCCAGTCCATCATTTTTATAAAACATTAAAATTATTTTAGTTATTTCCTCATCATTTTCCTTCTCAGTATTTTACATCGACTGCCAAACATTTCACACCACACCCATTACAATTAGACTTTAAGCACATTTCATGTGACTTATTTGTTGCTACACTGAAGAAGAAAAAAAAATCTGAAATTGCTAGTAAATTTTTACAAACAATTACAAAGAAACGACAAGTAACATTGAATTAAACATGGAATTTTGAAGTAGAAAAAAACTAGTATTTTCTTTTAAAACATACACCAATAATATTTGTTTTATTTACAAATTTAACCTTAACTGAGTACATTTATTATTTGGAATCTAGCTGGTTTACAGCTTCAGTCTGGTTCATCTTCAGGTGATTCGCTAGATTTTCCTGCACTGCTGACCAGCATTTTCACCACTCTTGTCTTGGGAAGCCTCTGCAGCACATTTACAGTTTATTTTCATTAAGAAGTGACCGAAAATGGTCATAACTAAATCAGCGAGCTGTTTGCTTTGTAATCCATTTCTGCCAGTTTGACTCATTTGGGTATGAGGACCAGTAGTGAGCATTTAAGGACATTTAAGGTATTAAGCCAAGCACAGAACAATAAAAACAATGCTTTCTCTCATTTAACCACATATTTCATAATACTTGTTTAGTTTTATTTTTGTACTGTTGATTATTTTCACATCTGATTTGTTTTAGGGGGGTTCTGACTTTAACTGATAAGCGAGCGTGAGTGAGTGTGGTTACAGCTGCACTGAGTGCTGTACACTTCATACAGCTCAATGACTGTAACAGACTGCAACGCGGACGTGCATGGAAAGCACCAACTTGTGCATTGAAATTAAAGACACTATTGTTATTGTGTGACACAAAATCCAGGCTGGCAACCATCAGAAACGGCAAACAATAAAACACAGTCAAGTAATGAATAATTAAATAAATAATTAAATAAAATAAAACAAAATAATAGACCCAGGATGTCCAGTCTTGGGCTACATCCACATTAATCCAGATAAATTTGAAAACAATTTTTTTTTTTTGTTCTGGCCTTTCATCTGCACTGAGACAGCATTTTTGTCCAGCAAAAACTGAGGCTTTTGAAGCTGTTTTGTGGATAAACTGTTATGCATGTTTAATCATGTGTCGTATATTATATCAATGCATATCTATGGTTGTACCGACATTGTTGTGCCTGCTATTTACTTTAATAATGTTGCTAAAAATAAATGTTGTACAACCTTTGCTGTTTTGTGGCAAAAGGTGATGATAGGTGCATTTTAGACCATACATGGAATATTGATTTTAAGTGCGACCTGAACACACCTGTGAGTAATGGGATATTTCTTAACAAAATAAACATGTCAAAAGAGAGCGTGAGAGCTTTATTATGTCTGATCATCTTTTTAAGAGTGTACTTGCAAAGTTACTTATAGTCAGTAGAATGTCATCAAAATGATGTGTTAGCAGATATTAAGCAGTCTAATGACTAGTAGTTGACATTGCTTGCATTTTACTGATACTCTGTGTACTGATTTTTTTGTAGTGAATAAGTAAATCATTATTGTATTTTACAAGAAAATACCATTTAAATATTTCTACTTCAAAATTGTAATGTTTAGTTCAGTGTGTTACTTGCTGTTGTTTGTGACATTTACTAGCAATTTCTGAGTGAAAATTGTTTCTACATCTTTTTTCAGTATAGCAGCTATTATTTGCACAGCTGATTCTTCTTAAGTAATTGTTTATTGCAGAAGGCAATATACAGTGCAACCAAAAATTATTCAGATGCCAGATATGATTTTTGATATTTTTTTACTAGTGGGTACAGAACACTATGGTTCATTTATATAAGTGAGGATAGCAAAATAAAGTAAACTGACATACCCCAAAATTCTTCATGCAATGGACAACCAGTAAAATTGATAAAAATTTGGGACTAGAAATTTGATTTGACACTTTGACCTGACCATGTTTTGTTATATACCTTTCTATCAAAGTTATCTGCCATTATCAAGATGAATTTGTTCTGACACAGTTTAACTCTTGAGTTCTTGTCATATTTTATTACCATTTTCTAAACTATAACAAATAATCTGTGTTAATGTGAGAAATGTTGAAGGTCTCTGAATAAATTTTTTGGTTTGACTGTAATTCATTTGTGATTATCAAGATGAATTTGTTCTGACACAGTTTAACTCTGAGTTCTTGTCATATTTTATTAGCATTTTCTAAACTATAGTGAATAAACTGTGATAATGTGAGAAATGTTAAAGGTGTCTGAATAAATTTTAGTTTTTATTGTATGCAACAGGACTTTTGCAATTAACACTTTGTAGGCGTATTACATTTGCAATGCCTATTTTCTTTTTCGCGAATGTATGATACACTCTAAGAAAGTCTAATACTACAACCTAATGTAGGCTGACCATGTTAATATTTAGGAAATTTTCATATTTATTTTTCACAGGTGTTTTCCCCTGTGTTTTGAATTATACATTGCATTGCATTGCATTCTGTTTTAGGGTTAAAGGAAATGCCTACACTTAATGGAAAACATACTGGTAATTTTCAACTGAGGCATTAATCTGTTTTTGTGATGCATAAACAGTTGACATTAGTCATGTTTGCACATACATGGTGAAGTAGCCTATGTCAGTCTTTATATTTTGCATTAAAATGATTCACTTGCTCCTTAGCCTTTTGATGCATGAGTGTATCGATTTGCATGTTTCTCTGAAACGGAATCATATCACCGCAGCTTCATGACCTGCACCCTTCACTCTGGTGTAGCTGTCTTCCTTCTTTTCTGTCTATGTGATCTGCACTGACTTCTACGCTTTCTTGGAGAGGTATATTTCAGGATCAAGAATCATGCATTACTTCCTTCTGGGCTCTTCAGTCATGGCGCTGATTTACCTCTCAGGTAAATATGACTGCTTAAGACCTTGAGAACCGCTGTTGTGTTTGACTTTTGTGTGAGTTACTGTCTGAAATGCTACTTTTGGTGCACTTTTTAAGTCCTGAGTGGAATTTTTTAGGACAGGAGTAATTTACGCTTTTTGTTTCACGTTTGAAAGTTGCTGGATAACAGTTTGAATATTACAGTTGCCATAGACTTGTTTTCAGTGTTGTTCTTCCTGTGAGTGAAAGAGGAAGTCCCATCGCTTCAAAACAAGTTTGCATTTGCCAGATATCCTTTTTTACAAAAAACATGTCATGAAGTCCATGGTTTAAAGCAGTTTATAATACCGTGGGATGTACTTGCTGTTTTACTTCTGCTGATACCTTGAAAATGACCTTTGCAATATTAAACCAGTTCTGTCTCGCATGTTTTCTCTTCGTCCATCTCACCTTTACAGCTGGAGGAAATATCCATGTATTCCAGAAGCCACGTTTTGTTGGCGTTAAGACGGGTCGGACTGTGAAGATATACTGTGTGTCGTCGAAGCCGTCTTTGCAGGCTCATGTAGAGTGGTTCAAAGACCAGACTAACAAAGACCAGCTCAAGAACAGCCAAAGAATAAAAATAATGGAGAAGAGTGATAAAATAAATGCCTCCATTACCATAAGGAGAGTGGAGACTGAGGACAGCGGCACTTACTTTTGCAAGCTGAACAACACGTTTGGACCAGGAACTGGGCTACAAGTGTCTAGTAAGTGTCAATTTGTCAATGTTATTTCGCTTGCTTTCTTCGCTAGCCTGTATACATGTATTTCTCTGCTTCTTTTCCAGGACACATTGACCCCCAGACTATCCTGATGAGATCTAGAGTCAAGGATGTTTTCATTTTCCTTCAGGCTTTACTGTTGATTTCGTGCGTTGTCGTTCCTCTGGTTCAGTTTTACAAGATGGTAAGGGCCACAACATTTCCACAAACTGATTTGTGCACTTATTAATGTAAAGTATCCATTCCCTTTTACCTCACAATTTTATCGCCATCTAACAGCGGTTTCTCATTGTGTTTCAGGAGAGGAAAGAAGATGCAGTTTATGAAGAGCCTGAGGATGATCACATATATGAGGTGAGTGTTTTGGCTAATTTGGTTAGTTTGTTACTGTCATTGTGTTGGTTTACGGTTGGTTGAGTTTTTAGCTCTGAGCTCTGCAGCTATTGTTGCATGCATTTCCGGAAGTGAAAACACACATGGTCTTTTTTGATAGACAATGCATGATTTTATACTTGTGATTTTATAAAACAAATAACAACATTTCTAACCTCTCTAAATTCTGGTACTTGAATTTGATTGGCCAAGCGGTGTTCCAAGAATGTTGCGATTACAGTCCATCAGTGTACTCTCAGGAAAAAAGGAACAAAAGCTGTCACTGGAGTGGTACCTTTTTCAGAAAGTACACTTTTGTACCTTTTAGGTGCAATATGTACAGTTTGTACATGTACTGATATGTACCTTCAAGGGGCCAAAATGGACCATTTAGGTACAAAGATGTAACTTTTGAAAAGGCACCGACAGCTTTTGTACCTTTTTTTCTGAGTGCGCTTGAATGTTTCACTGTCTTTCTCAGTATTTTTGACTTGTTTTCCAGTACAAATTGTTCAAGTTATTAAGTCTTGTTTTCTGAAAGAATTTTTTATAAATGACTTTAAACTTAAAATGAAAAAAAAAAAAAATCTGCCAACAGGGTAAAAAACAGAAACTTAATTCAAAGGGAAAACAAGCTTTTTTTTACCCCGTTAGCAGACATTTGTTGCTGTTTTAAGCAAAAAGTCACTTAAATCTGATAATTTATTTTTTTAAAAAATAGCGAATTTAAGTGAGTTAAGTTATTTTATACTAAATTAAAAACAAAAATCTGCCAATGGAGTAAATAAATAAATAAAAATGTAAAGTGAAAACAAGGTTTTTTCTTACCCCATTTGCATATATTTGTTGTTTTGTTGTTAAATTTGATAAATTTGTAAAATGATCAAAATTAAGTGAGTTTATACAAAATAAATAAAAGTCTGCCAGTGGGGTAAAAAATAATAAATTAAAAAAAAAAAAAAAAGTTTTATTTTTCTTACCCCATTGGCAGTTGTTGTTTTCACCATAAAGTCACATAATTTTGGTAGGTTTTCAAAGTTAGCAAACTTAAGTGAGGTTATACCTAAAATGAAGTAATAAATAAATAAATGTAAAAAAAAATAAAAAAATCTGTCAATGACATAAGACAATTTAATTTAGATAAATTAAATTCAATTAGAGATAATTTAATTTAATTTAATAAGGAAAAACAGGTTTTATTTTTCTCACCTACTAGCAGATATTTATTGTTTTATGTGTAAAGTCACTTTATTTTAATATATATTTTAGAAAAAAAAAAAAGGCTATCTAATGTCATTTTGCTTCTCAAGTAAATGTATGTTATGAATGTTTAGATATTTTACTGAAACACAAATTTAAAAAAAATAAATAAACGTTAGTACAGTACATTAGTGATTTCAGGGACTCTTTGTGTAGGTTATAACAAGTGAGTAATAGAACCGTAAGTAAACTACATCGATTCGTTCAAAAACACTGATTCATTCAGCAATGTAACACTACTGCTGTGTTTTATTCTGAGACATTCAACGACTGATTGTGCTTCGGCTTCATTTGGATTTACTAACACTAATGAACTATAGACCTTTTCACTGATGGAAGAATTGTTTATTCTGATTATATTAATAAATGAAACTTAATAATTATTAAATAAAAACTCACTGCTCCTCATGACTTATTACTTTAGTATACCACTTTGACAAAACATCTCGTCCTTGAATTTGTTTGCTAAGCATCTGTGTCTGTGTTGTCCAGGGGCTGGAGATTGAGCAGTGTGGCGGTACGGATCTGTATGAGGACATCACTGCTTTAGCCCGGGACACAGATGCAGTGTGGGAAGTCGAGTCCCCAGACCAAGAGTGAGAAAAACACATTCATCAGATTATTGATCTGCAGATATCAACACCAGACACAAATGTCCACAATTAAATCCAGTCCACTGTCAGTTTGTGCTGGATAAGTCACATGCATGCAGATTGACGTCACTGTGTGTGTGAATGCAGTAAATGCTTATAAAATTTTATTTTTTTTGGAAAGCAAGAAATTATAATGCCATTTATAACCATTTATATAGGCTTGTTGAGGATGTGACATATACAATAATAATAATCATCTATAGACATTGTAATACGTTTAACATGTTTTTATTGTTGTTTGCTTGTTTGTTTTTATGTATTACACTTTTTACTATAGTTTATATTAATTTTACTGTACTGTGTATCTTGCGGTAGCGTTTTTAGAGTGTGTTTGTTGTATGAATGCACCGGCTCTGCTAGTCATTCATAACAAGGTGCTCTCTATTTGGTCATAAAAATACTAGTGGTAAGGAAGTGTTTAAAGCTTAAGGGAACTTTCACTTCATATCTGTTAAAATAAGCATGTGAAAAGCAGGTGTTTTCCACAAAGCAGCTGTTTTTGGTAAATGTTTGGTATATTTTCTTTGCATTCAGACTGATTGTATGCCACAAGTCTTTGAAAGAGCATCTGCAAAGAACATCTGACTGTCTGTACAAAGATTTAACATTGTCACTGTTGCAAATTTGCTATTTGATTAGTAAAATACTGCAAAATCCTAAAATGTATGTTTTATTTTTTTTTTATGTCATAATATTTGTTTTCAAATTTTCTACACTTTAAAATGTTATAAAACTTTGTTTATTTAAACAGGTTCAAAAATCCCATATTTTCTGAGTGGTCTCAAACCACATTTGGACTCTATGCCTATATAGATTAACTATATACCTGAATTGAAAGACAGGGTCATACAGATATTAAAGGAGAGAATCTAAGAAATACGTAAAGGCTGACAGAAAGATACAGACTGTTCAGTCTTCTAATAATAAGCTACTGTAAGAGCTGTAGGGAGGAAAAGTGCGCCATCTTATGGCCTTTCAGACGAACTAAAATTCTTTTAAGGCTGAAATACTCTTAACTTTGCCCAGGTGTTTGCCCTGTTAGTTGCCGACACCAGATTGAGTTGACAGATTTTCATCATGAAGTGTATCCTCAGGCCATCCAAGATGTAGATGAGTTTGTTTCTTCTTCAAAACAGATTTGGAGAAATTTAGCAATGCATTAGTTGCTCACCAATGGATCCTCTGCAGTGAATGGGTGCCGTCAGAATGAGAGTCCAAACAGCTGATTAAAGCATCACAGTAATCCACAAGTAATCCACACCACTCCAGTCCACCAGTTAACATCTTATGAAGTGAAAAGCTGTGTTTGTAAGAAGAAAAAAAATCATTATTAAGACATTTATGTCTTCAGACTGTTGCTTCCAGCAGAAATACAAGTCCTCTATACATAATTACACACCGCTATACACCTTCATGATAGATTTGTTTCTTTTTGTTTTCACTTCACAAGATGTTAATTGATGGACTGGTGTGGATTATTGTGATGTTTTTATCAGCTGTTTGTACTCTCATTCTGACGGCACCCATTCACTGCAGAGGATCCATTGGTGAGCAAGTGATGGAATGCTAAATTTCTCCAAACCTGTTCCAATGAAGGAATGAACTTGAATGAGCACATTTTAAATTTTAAAACTATTTCTTTAAAATCTGTACAAATTTGAAAGGTTATGTAGTGTACAGCAAACAGGAAAATATTTTGTTTTAAAATGGCTTTGTACCCTTTTTATATTTCATAAATAAATTCACAAAATGTATTAAAACATTCAAGTTCTTTATTTGATGCCAGAAATACAAAAAACATTTTTTATTGTAATCATTTTTGCATTTTTATGTCTAAAACATTAATAAATTAATTAATAAATAAGGACATAATCTTTAGAAATTAGCATGTAAAATCACATTGTATAAAATACATTAAATTACACAGCTAAAATGAGTAAGAAAAATAAATAATAATTCAAAATAATTTAGTTAAATAATTTAAAGTATCTTTAGTATAAATAACATCTAAAAACATAAGGGATCAAACACAACAATAAATAAACAATATATACAGCTGTATAAAATATCATTATAAAAAAGGAGTGTAAACACTGATTAACAACACTGATTTTTTTTTTTTTTTCCTTCTGTAAATGGAGTGAAGCTTCAAGAGGTCCGGTTCTTAAGCATGAGTGTGGAAGGAGAAGAACTCCAGCTGGTTCATGAAACTTATGACCCGTTTTCTGACGATCTCCCAGCTTTGATCTCTATCCTCCTGAAAGAGCAAAACAACAGTTAGTCCATCATTTAGATGAGCCTCCACATTTACAGCTGAAGATTAATCTATATAATAGAATCTCACCGTCTTCAGTTCTGTCATCTGTCTCAGTCTTTCAAAATACAGATGCAGCTTTTTGTTCCTCTTCATTTTGTAAGCACCCTGCATCGAGGAAGAAATCAATCAGTTCCTCTGGCTTGATATTGGCATTTTATATATATATAGCCTATATATACAGGTACATAGTGTACTCACACATGAGCGCAGTCCATCAATCTCCTCATGCATGACATTTAAGAAATCCTCCAGTTTTTTAGCATCCCAGGGGACGACGGCATCGTCAAAGAGGACAGTGATCTCCATCAGAGCCTGAATGACGAACAGGATCTGTTTCTCAGGCTGAGAAGAAGAAACAAAATATATAGATAGATATGAATATAGATTCATAATCAACAGCACATAATATGATGTCTTTTTTAAATAGTAGTAATAATAATAATAATAATAATTTTACTAACCTCTGCTTTTCTGTGGTTATTGATCAGTTCATATGGGATAGGGTTGATGTCCTCATGGTTATTATGGATTTTCTCACCCTATGAAATATTCAGAAACAGAATTAATGAAGAGTTTATTTTAAACAGAATGAACAGAACTTTTAAAAATTTTGTTATTATTACAACTGCATTTGGTTAGTTTACATTTTTAGATTAAATGTATATATTTATATTTATTAACATTATTTGATTTTTATATCAGTTATCACTCTATATCTCCCATTATATGCCTTAGTAAGATGATATTTAATGCTTAGTTTTATGATCAAATCTCTGTAGTTTCAAAATTCAGTGCAATGCAATGACGACTGAGAGATGAAAAAACATTAATGTTCCTCAAAAGTCTGATGGATCATATTTGAGACATTTTAAAGTAATTTTTCTAATATGACGCAAGTAATGATGAAGTTGTTTCAATCCAGTAAATATTCATTGTGAAATATTAAATACATTTTTTAAAGTAACAATATTCTACTTAGTCTATCAATTAATAATAATAATAAACTAAAATTAAAATATTAAAATTGTAATGTTCACTCAGCCTCTCAATTAATAATAATATTTTTACAAATTAAATTAAAAATTAAAATATTAAAATTAAAATTCTAAAAAAAAAAAAAAGGTAAAACTCACCATCTTTCTGATCAGATCCAAAGAGACTCCATGGTGGTGTTGAAACTTGTGTTTTATCCATCTGCAGCTGAGCACAGAGCTGAAACTGCAGGCTGACAGAAGAAGGCAGAGCTGCACCAAACGAAGGTCCATTCTGTCGTGATGAGTGTCTACAGAAGACTGATGCCACAGGTTGATCCACTGATGAGCTGCTGCTGCTGCTGCTGTTTCAATGCTGTATCTCCTCTTGTTCTTTGCTGGTGTTTGCTGAAGATCTCGTGTCTCCTCCATTCTCTCCGCCGTTTATATGCGCTCATTTCGGGAATTGCACCCGGCATTTCACTTTCCAGTTGTAAACAGCGCACACCTGAGCGATAGGTAAACCACAATTACGCAACAGCTTTTGTGTTAGTGTGGGAATGCGGAGTGTTTCACTAGACTGGAATTCTTATACAGTGATCTATACGTGCGATATATAAAAATAATAAACACAAATACATTATACTAGAATAAACACAGAGTAAACGCCACATATGGCCTATTGCCAATAGTAAAACAGTGAAAAATAAAATGTAAAAAGAGAGTGTGGACCCACACAGACTAACAAACTAACAAAGTTGCCTTATGTGTACCTATAAACGTAACGTTTCCAAATAAATAAATAAAACAGTAGTATTGTTGTGCAGAAAATGTATTTTTTAATCATCGCAGTCATGTAGCCTAATCTTGCAATTACATTATTATTATTTTTTTTTTTTCAATTACGTGTATTTTGTTCATTCATTCATTTAGGCTATTTATTTGTTTTGTTTTGTTTGTTTCTTCATTTATTTAGGTGTAATGGTTTAAAGAAGAAGAAAGGCCAGGCTGTGGGAGTGTGGACTTTGACTCTTACAGTAGAATGTGGGAATGAAATTCCACTGCGGCACACCTGAGAAAGCGAAATCGAAAGCGCGTGACGTCCAAAGGTGTGACGACACATTTCATATTTCAGTTATACACTGAATGCACATTAAGTATTATATTACGATTATTACAAAAATGTTACTGAAATGAGTAATACCGTGGGATAAATCAACTATTAAAAAAAAATAAATAAATAAAAAAAGTAAAACGATGGAGGAAGATGCTTCTGTTAAGAACAACGTTGATTTACTTGAAGATTGCATCAGCCATTGCGTCATTAAATAAACATTTGCTATTTAGTTGTTATAGCACAAATGTCAAATATTTTAAAGAGAGGTAAGATGTCCCCCATCCCGGACAAACTTTACGACTTTTGAGATTATTATTAATAAGAATGTTCATTAAGAATATTTAATGAATATTCTTATTAATATATTAATATAAGAATATTCATTAAGAATATTTAAAATTAGATTTTTGACAATTTAGTCAAATTATTGAATAACCAATGACAGACAAAACAAAATCCCAGTAAAAGAAGTTCACATGAAAG
This sequence comes from Spinibarbus caldwelli, assembly GCA_039654775.1. Lineage (NCBI taxonomy): Eukaryota > Metazoa > Chordata > Actinopteri > Cypriniformes > Cyprinidae > Spinibarbus > Spinibarbus caldwelli. The sequence continues at coordinate 26,579,386 of CM077256.1, read as the reverse complement.
GTAAGATAATTATATGATTTAGCAGAGGCATATAAATATTTACATATTTAATTGTCCATATTTGAATTGTCATATAAACACTATGAATGAAAATTTAATTATTCAATCTATAAGTTTTAATGAAAGCAAAGATATCTGGAATGTAATTCAAATAAGTCTATTAAATAATAATCCCATTAATTACAATAAGTAGCCTATTCAATTAAAAATAAATACTAAAACATGCCACCGTGCCAGTCAGACGCCAGTGGTCTGTTTTTTCTTTTCTTTTTTTTACTTCAGAATAAGAAACAAATATAAACAATAATGTGTCAAATAAATAAATAAATAATAAAATGAATATTTAGAATACATTGCCATGCTAATTTCCCAGATAAGCAATATAAGATTAAACCTCAAAACTATTTCGACTGAACAAATCAGACAAATGTTAATGTAATTAAAATTCTTACTCTAAAACCTATTTTCCTTCCCGGGAATGCATGATATGACGTAATGAGTCGAAAACACACGACAGATAATAGCTTCTACTATAACTACTATTAATAAAATAACAAAAATAAAATATCAAATCGGGTTAAATTATAAATAAGTGAATGATCAAGTAAAGATAAAGAAACAAAAATAAATAAATAAATTCCTGACTCTAAATAAATAAAGACAGGTCTACAAAAATAAATTCAGCCTCTAAGGCTTTATTTCCATGCTTCATTTAGTGCATATAGCAATTCTATACATTATTATTTATTTTAATTTATTTAGCTGTTTTGAAACAGAATTTTTGGGATGCTGTGTGAAATATCCTAAACATCTCAAAAGGAAAATAGCCACATTTTATGCTTTATCTTTCACTAATTAATGATGATGATTCTGATTATTATTATTATTATGTCACTTTTATGCTTATTTGTGTTTCAATTTGATTTTTTTTTTATTTCACTAATTTCCATCAGACATAAACCCAACATTAAGAAAACAATAATGGACTATCGCCGTCTGTTTATTTTATTTCCAGTGTTGAACACAGATACATAAGTGCATAAGAACACAGTGTGTCTTCAACACACTCAATGCTGCGCAACAGTTGCGCAATAGCGCTGTTAGTCAACAGGAACACGGCGAATCTTGCGTTCATTTCCCATACTGCCTTTCGCGTCAGCTGATCTGATTACCCTGCCCGCTTCTGTTTTTCTGGATCAGCGAACGAGAGTGACAGATATCACACGACCCGTGCTCATGTTGATTCGGTCAGAGGAAGGAAAGCACACCAGCCATGACCGTGTAGGCTGTTCAAAGCCGCCGCGACAGAAAAACGCAGAACTAACATGGTGAGTGGACGAGCTTACTGTGCTGATTCTGTGAGCAATAATAACTGTCTGCTGTTTTCTGATCGTTTTCATGAGCAATAAGAAAGTCTGCATGTGTTCGTGTCTTATTTAAGGGCGTTTGGATGTTTCTCAACTCGTGACTGTGTACGAGATGGAATAAAATACAATTTAGACCATATAAACAGTGCTTTGGGACGGTTTATCGTGATATTATATCCTATTTTAGTGAGATGTTATGAATTTTGTGCTTTTTTGTGTCTTCTAGGTAAGTATGCTTCAATTTAAGGACGTTTTTTAATGCTAAAGACGCCTGACTTTTTGAAAAGGAGTATAGTTTAGCATGTATTTAATATACTTTAAAGAGTTTACTTAAAGGGATAGTTCACCCAAAAATGAAAATTTTGTCATCATTTACTCATCCTCAAGTAGTTCGAAACCTGTATGAATTTATTTGTTCTGCTGAACACAAAGGAAGGTATTTTGAAGAAAGTTTGTAACCAGGCTATTTTGGGGCACCATTGACTTCCATAGTAGGAAAAAAAAATTCTATGGAAGTCAATGGTGCCCCAGAACTGTTCTGTTTCCCACATTCTTCAGAATATCTTCCTTTGTGTTCAGCAGAACAAAGAAATTCATACAGGTTTGGAACTACTTCCAAAGTAAATGATGACACAATTTTCATTTTTGGGTGAACTATCCCTTTAAGTACGAACTAATGTAATGTTTTCGGACATATAAGTTCATGTTATTTGTGATTAAAATATAGTTTATATGTATATAAAAATGCAATTAGTTGAACTGAAGAGTTGAACTAAGTACATCTTTATATGTAAATTTATAATTACTTATGGTGTCTTTGAAATATGCTTTAAATGTACTGACAGGCATTTATAGTAAACAAAAATATACTTGAATATTTTTTTGTGTATTATTTTATAACACGACAGTTAAAATGAAAAAGTACTTTAGTATGTTAGTTAACACATCAAAAGAAGTGTAATTTTTTTTACAGAATAATAAGCAATTATTAAAACATGATGATTTAAAGTAAAACTTTTAATTTGACATTATTACAAAGAGTACTTTTAAAAAGTGTGTCAAGAAACATGTACTCTCTTTAGGTACACTTGATATACACTTGTATGTTATCTGAAAGAACCATTTTGTTTTTTTAAATATACTTTTAAGATTACAAGGACACAATCAGTACAATTAAGTCCACCTGTCTACAATGACTTCGGATGCACTTTGATGGAAAATGAACATGTCGGCATACGCTTGTACTTCATTGACGTCTGTTAGAGGAAACTAGCAGGGATGTGTGTATCACTTCCACTATTTGCTACCTAACAAAGACTGCCAGTGTATTAAACATACTATTCTTCTTCTCCTCATTGTGTGTTTATAAGCTATTATCTAACCTCTTTTATTATATGAACATGTTTAGGGAGTGTAACATGCATGGGGTGAGTTGTAACGGCATCAGTTTAACAACCTAGAAATGATCTACAGGTGAAATCACTGTCATACATGAACTGGTGTCATTTAAATCAGAAGATTGTGATGTATAATATAAAAAAATAATATAAAAAGCCACAAAAGCATTTCATCTACTTGTGTACAAAAACATAATAGCTGAGCAAACGGCTGTAACACTTTCCATTGTACTGTTACTGAATTCACAAATATGGCACAAAATAAAGTGACACACACACACTGTCTGTTATGTTTTAAGAGTTGTTTTGTGTATTTCTGACTGTGCCTCTAGTGAAAATGTTACCCATATGTGTAAGAGAATTCTTTTTTTTTTACTCCAACAAGATTTTTAAGCAACTTAAGTTTAGATTTTAACATATAATAAGAATATTATAAAGTTTGGAGTCTGACTGAGTTACAGACACAAAACAGTTACAGTTGTGTTACAATCTGCCTTACAGTGGTTTGTCTGTGTGTGTTTTGCAGTGTGTGAAGTGGGACTAATTGAAGCTAGAGGAGCCATGTTGGCCACCCAAACACCTGAGAACAGCCCAGAGGCAAGAGATGTTAAACAGGTTTGTAACTTCCTCATCTTTTTGAAGATTATTTGGATTGTGGCCATTACAGTGTCATTAATAGGGAACCTATCACATTCATTGAAACCCGTTGAGCAGGTTCTTGGTAGCGGTCATGTAATGTGCAGGAACCTGGATTTGTTTTTGGAAACCAGCATTAAATCGAAGACGATGCCAAATGTTAAAATACATTCTTCTATCACAGCTTATATGCACAGATAAAGTGATATTAGTATGTCATGTGCATGTAAGCACCATTTCTATCTGTTCTGATTCTAATAATTATAATATTCTAATACAGTTTATTAAAACGAGTTTATAAAAAGCCACAGTTTGCTTGTTGTCTTGTAGAAGTCAGACCGCACACAGAATGGAAACCAGACTAGTAATGCCTTCATGAGAGAAGCGTCTGCTCAAGAGATAAGGTTTTCGTTCTGGCCATTTCCTCTTTATTTGCTTGAGACTTTTGCTATTAACTGGAGTTTCTGTAGTGCTTTATATTCAGTTCACTTACAGAAATGGATAGCTAAATCAAGACGAGGGATTTGAACAAAACTGGTATCTATATCTATATATCTATGTGAGTGTGTGTGTGTATGTATGTATGTTTTATATATATATATATATATAACATACACGTACAAACACATAGAAATATACATACGTTCTTTGGCTATTTATCAGAAGAAATCTAAATCTAGATTCTTCTATCTTCTAGAATCATCAAGCATTCAAACTATTGCCTTTTTTCTAACAAATAGTAATGTTTCAAAAATATTTTGAATGTATATACGTACAGATCTTTATCATCCTTGGTTTTCAGAATTTATACCTACCTTTCCAACTAAAATAATACTTGAGTTTTAATAGTTTTCTGTGTATGACCACCCCAAATGATCGTATATGAATTCAATAGTAATTTAAAGCCAAGTGAACAGGACAAATTTTATTCAAATAATTTAAGCAGAAAAGCCCACATTTGTACACCTGATGATGCCTTATAAAGGGATCTAAAAAAAAGAACTAAAATGGATCTTTTAAGTTTTTAAAATTAGCAAACCAGAAAATGAATGGCAGTATTTGTATATTAATATTGTCACATAATAATTGATTCAGAACTAACCAGTCTTTTTAAAGAGGTAGATGTTTGTTTTCAGAACCACAGATAGATTTTGTATGTTTTGCTGTTTATGCACTTGAATTTCCTCATTCAAGTGCCTATCATGACCGACCCTTAAAGGCAAACTCAGAGTTTTCTAATCATCTTGGTTTCATTCCTTCCAGAAACATGACTACTATTTGCATGTCATTTGACTTAAAGGTGCTATGTTGAATTTCCACAGCTTTGACTGTCAGTGCATTGTCTCGTATGTAGTCAGTCAGCTGACATCAGGTGACCGTCTGTCTGTAGGTATGGTTCACGTTCACATGGCAGAGCACGATGACTTCTCCATTCTGCCCTCTTGTCTGAAATCCTCAAGAGGCTGCGCAATGCTTACTCCACGTCTTGTGAAGCTGTTTTGTTGTAAAAGTGCTTTTCTTGGTTTGGTCTGTTGACTTAGATGTCACAATGTTTCCAGTGACCTGATCTCACACCAACAGTGCATTGCAATCAATACAAATTACAGACCCTTAAACTTTATTATTGATTGTGACTGGGCTGTATCATTAAATCACTAACTACTGATTTCATGTGTTTCCTGGTATTTCCCTCCCTGGTTCTTTTGTTTTGACATCTGGTGCAGGAAAAAATAGACGCATAACAGATCAATATTAACCTTTCTGTTCTCCTCAGTGGATCAAGGAAAAGATCGCACGGACGCTAAAAGTCCTGCAGAAGCGCTACATCACCACAGACACGGCGGTCACCAGCGAGGACCTGGAGGCTAACCTGCTGTGTTGTGCTTTGGAGGCGGTCTTCATCCATGGAATCAAGAGCAAGTTCATCCGGTTTGATGGAAGTCACTCGCGCAAAGGAGGGTCACGAGGAGCACTTCCTCAGCCTGTCTTCTGGAGCCTGTTGAAGACCGTCACCCACAGGTGGGTCTTAGGTTAGAATATCTAAATTAGTTTCAATAATGTCCACATGCATTTAGAAAATAAATATGGTGGATTTTTATTTCATGCTATTGATCTTATTGTGGATAAGTCATAAATTGATCTTCTAGTGAAAAAAATAGACTTCTTGTACTGTCATATGCATTACGTCTCCAATCATTTAGTCAGTTTAAACTCTACTCCTACATGCTCGCATTCATTTGCCTCTACTTTAGTGCCACGCCCACATCTTAGCATCCAATCAACAACAGATGCATAGAACCAAGTCTCCGCCCTACCTTTTTTTGATTATGATAATCTGTTATACTTAGATGTAGGTCACAATATGGAAGAAAAGAACTTCCATTTCATTTCAATTTTAAGGGCGTAGCAACCATTATAAACACTTAAACACAAATGATTAAATTTATCTCACGAAAAAATGTAGCCAGCCATGTAAAATGACTTTTTAAAATGTTAATCTATATATTTGAAAGATTATATAAAGATCATATAAACTGTGTTGGGAAGGTTACTTTGGAAATGTAATAGGTTACAGTTTAAAATGTAATAAGTAGTGTAACTATTTCAATTGCTTTATTATAGTAATGTAACTGGTTACTTTTGATTACTTTTCTACATTTCTAACAAATGTTTTCGACTGTTAATCATTTTCAAACATGTAAACCAGGCAGGGATAACCTTACAGTAGTACTGAACACTGCACTTTCAAAATCCTTCATCGCTTGAATTAAGATTATAATGATTTAATTTTAAAACACAGCCACCACAAAATCAGACTTTAGTACCTCTTTTTATTTTGAGATCATTCTGAGGTTAAATACAGATTTAAAATCATAACAAGAAATAGTAAATATTAATACAAGAAGTATTCAGATGTAACCCCCTTTGTAATCGTTAACATTTTTGTAAGTAACTGTAACAGATTACAGTTAGATTTATTTTGTAATTACATAACGCTGTTACATGTAACACTGAAAATAAATATACACTACTATTCATAATTTTGGGGTCAGTAAGTTATTTATTTATTTGTTTATTTTCAAGTAAATACTGTTCTTTTCAACTTTCTTTTTTATCAAAGAATCCTGAAAAAAAACAAACGTATCACAGTTTTCACAACTGTTTTCAACATGGATAATAAATGTTAGCAAATTAGCATATTTTCTTGATTTTTGAAGGATCATTGAAGACTGCAGTAATGATGCTGAAAATTCCGCTTTGCATCACAGGAATAAATTACATTTTACAATATATTCCAATAGGATAGAAATAGAATTGTGACAAGCCTGTAGGATTAGATGAATCATGTGGTTTAGTAATTGGCTCCTAAGTCTATGGGCAGTAGTCAAGTGACACTCACTCACTCACTTGGCTCTTTAAGGCCTCTTGACTCAACAGGACAGTTTTTAGGCTTTGTTTTGGGTGTAGAGTGAAGGAGGAGGATGTCAGGTCATAAAGACACTGTCATATTTATACTTACAAAATGTCTAGTATGGAATTTACAGTATGTCACATCACAATACATACTTTTACATACAGTACATAAAGATCTAAATTTTTGTGCAATTCACAAAAGTTTGCACTTATTTAGATGACCTTCTTCACTAAACTGTAAACAGTTATGTAAAGGCACACATAAAGAAGTAATTAAATAATGATAATATTATTGACACAATATAGTGAGGAATAAAAAGAATTGTGAAATATATCAATATTTGAGCAAAACCTTAAAGGGTTAGTTCTGTCTAAACCTATGAAATTATTGTTAATCTTCAAAACACAAAAGATATTTATATTTATAATGAAACCTGAGAGATTTCTGTCCATCCATTGAAAGTCAGTGCAACCAAAACTTTGAGTACTTTTTGAGTACTCTATCCATAGTACTGGAGTGGTTTAATCCAAGAGACACAATCGCTTTATATAATGAACGCTTTATATATGAATGATATAATTTGTATAATTTCAATATAAGCTGTAATTCACATATGAACATTGATCAATGTACATTTACCAAATATGGTAAATGGAAGATTAAACAGAGCAAGAACAAACGTCATTGGTTCTTGAGCATCAAAATAGCACATTTGAGCTTCGGTTTATCATATTTGACAGGCATTGATACATGATTGCATGAACGTAATATGTGAAACCATGATATTTTATTTTTGGGTGAACTATTCCTTTAATAGTCACATGTAACTCTTTTGATGCTACAGGGATGTAGTTCAAGAACTGGAACATCTAAGCTTCATAAACTCAGACATCGGCCGCTGCAGAGCATGGGTTCGCCTGGCGCTAAACGACGGGCTTCTGGAGTGTTACTTGACCTCGCTGCTTCGCGAAGGCTCCAACCTGGGCTCCTACTACCAGCCCGGGGCTCTTTTGCTGGATCCGGAGGACCGCGAGGTTCTCCTCACCCTCCTGCAGGGTTTGTCCTCGATGACCTTCCAGCTCTCCTATAAATCAGCTGTGCTGAATGAGTGGACCAACACACCGCTGGTCCTCGCGGGTCTTTGTCCCCCAATGCCTGCTGACGAGCACCTTGTAGGCCCCAAGTGCAAGGAGTCTTGGGATACGGTCTCCCAGTCATCCGTAGGCTCTGGAAGCTCAGACTGGGCTCAGGAGGTGCTCCAGAGGGAGCCGAGGAGAGAAGGCTGTGAGCCGAACACTCCGCTGACCTCGTCGAACCTGAGTCTGGATATGTCAGGATCGTCGCAGCTGTCCTCCAGCCTGAGCTCTGACAGTCTGCTGCAGGGTCAGGAGCCCAGGAGTCCAGAGAAGGAGCACTGGACTTGTGACACGGAGATCAGCCAAAACGCACAACAGAAGATCGCCGCTACAGAGTGAGTAGAAGCCTGTTCTGTTAGTCTTATGATGCTACGCATTGTGTCAAGGGATAAATCAATTAAGTTTGTGTTGAGCTATGAATTTTCAATATCAATTAGTTGGTGAGTCAAAAAAAAGTCCTGTATAATGAGACTGATTCAAAATGACATCCACTAGAGGTTTTTAAAATGGGGGCCACAAATATTGTAAATTTAAGCAGTAATAATAAATGAAACGAAATGAATAAAAAATTACCAAATTTGACCATATTACTGTTTACAAATCTTAATGTTAATTATTACTATACACAGTTATTTTATTTTGTGTTTGTCCTCAGATTTAAACATCTAACAATATTCTAATGGTGGGTAAAAAAGATGTACTTAATAGGAAGTAAATATTTAAAGTAGTTTTATTTTCCACAATGTAAATGGCATTTATACATAAAAATATCATTTTAATATATTTTAAAACGTAATTTATCAACGCTGAATTTTCAGCATCATTACTTCAGTCTTCAGTGTCACATGATGCTTCAGAAATCATTCTAGTATGCTGATTTGCTGATCAAGAAATATTTCTGATTATCAATATTGAAAACAATTGCTTTTTTTTTTTTTTTTGTAAACATATGTTTTTTTTAGGATTCTTTGATGAATAGAAAGTTAAGAATAACAGCATTTTTTTGAAATAGAAATCTTTAGTAACATATTAAATGTCTTCAGAAGCATCCTTGTGAAATAAAAGTTGTATTTTCTTTTTAAAAAATCTTACTGAACCCAAATTTTTGAACGATAGTATACACTGTAAAGCTGCCTCTATATTTTAAGGGGCCCTGAATCATCATATTGGGGGTCTGTGGCAACAAAAACTTTGAAACCCCCTGTATTAGCTGGCGACCTAGCATGCTGATTGTCTAAGCATTGCTGTTAATATGTCAAAACCAGCTTAGCGGCTCTAAATTAATTACTTTTAAAGCATCCTGATTAAAAAATATTCATGTCAAACTCAATAGTCAATTACTCTAATTAACTGGTTGAGTGTTGAGCCAACCACCAACAGCTTCATGCAGAAAAACATTGTCAGTTGCTTGTTTTTGTATTTTCTTTACCATCCAAAGTTCTTTTATTCAGCTGTGTATTAAACATCAAGTATGTACATGGCTGTGGTTTTGCTGCTTCTGTCACTGAGCTCAGAAACTTGTTGCAACACTTCTAATTAGGACAAAGTTTCCTAAAGTAAATGTGAAAGAAATGACTTGATTCATTCATTTTTGTGAGTAGAAATTTGTAATCTGAAGTTATGCTTGTTTTCAGAGAGAACAGTTCCTCTAATCAGGGCTTGAAGGAAGAGTTTGATGTGGTCATACCAGCTTCAGACTCTGCAGCACAAGCTGTTCATGACAACACGCACACGCCTGACACGTCTCCAACAGCTGCACAGGACACACATCAATCAGATGCACACATCTCAGAAGAATCTAAAGCATGCTCAGAAAAGATATCAGCTGAGACGTTACAGGAGACGGAAGAAGGAACAACGGAAAACTCTAAAACTCTAGTTAAAACCGTCACTGAGACTCCAGAAAGTGAGCAGAAGAACGAGAACAGAGACTCCTCTGTCAATCCCCCTTCAGTTTCTACTTCGACTGAGACTGTTGAGAAGACCTCTGACCTTAAAGACCCTGACGCTTTTCCTCCAGAGACCTCCACCGCCTCTAGTTCAGTAGAGCAATCCCAACATGCTGCATACAGACGCTCCGCAAGTACCATCAGCAGGAAAACCTCCTCAGACTCTCTGTATTCCTCATGCGTGAGTGTTTCAGGGATTCATATTCTCAGGCTTTAAATTCTTAAGCATATAGATCACTTTATAGCTTTATTGAACTTTGATATTGTTTCGGTAATGAATTGACAATATGAGTGATTCAGTCACAAAATACATTCACATACATATTTGGAACTAGTGCTGGGTTATTAATATAGATTAATAAGGCTGTTTTTAGGCTGTTTTCAGCTAATGCATGAACCATACTTCGGTAACCTTTTTATTTTGTTACTTTTCCTATGCAAATGTAGGACGGTAAATATTCTCATGAGATTCAAAGCAATCACTCAATCAGTGTTTCAACCGCAAAAAGAGATCAATTAAACAGCTTGTAAACAATAATGTCATGTAACATCCAAAGCTTGATAGTTGTTATAAAAAAATAACTTGTACATTTTGCTAAATATATGCACTGTATTACATATTCTTTATATTTTAACTTAAATTAGACATCACTAATAGGTTATGTTTAAATAAATCGGAATCATGACAGTGACATTAGAAATATAATTATATCGTTAAAAAGTTGATATAACACTGGTCTGAAAATGTTTGTATACAAAGTTTATATTTATATGTTGTTAACCTGCTTTAACCTGACGACATTTCCTGTATAGTTTACAGCATTAGCGATATATATACTAAATGACACACACTAAATGTAAATGTTTATGCACACACAAACAAATAAATGCTGAATTTGAATCAAATCGAACTGAAATCAGAATCAAATCCGAATTTAATTGAATCAATCCATTAAATCTGTATTAAAACTCAGCCCTATTTGTTACTGAGGATGGATGCTCAGCACATGTAAAATGGGCCTAACAGTCTCTACCTGTTTAAAATCTGCACTTTTTTGTTTCTCAGAAATCCACATCTTGGATATCAGAGGATGATTTCTACAAACCAGAAGAAATGGGCAGTTCTGAAGCATATGCCGTGATTGACGTCACACAGATGAACGGGCAGGTGACGCCTACCTCTGAACCAGACGGCATCCCGTCAACACCTAGTGTAGTGCACCGGAGACACAACGGTAAGATGGACACGAGACGGGAATTTCCTTATGCCTGATTCTTGGTTGGTAACTACTGGAAGATTTTTGTACTTGCCAAGCCCTGAGCTGAAAAGTGATCGGAAAAGTAGTGGTCTGTTTCTGTTGGCTGTAATGTGTTAACTGTGCTTAAATTTTTTAAACTTCCTTCTTGTAGAAAGATGAGCTAAAAAAAAAACTAGCAGTCATGTTTATACTTCCCTTTGCTTGGTTTCACATACAGTTATTAAGTGCTAGATTTAATTTTCATAGCTATAAAAAGGCTTTCAGTGGTTGTTCCATGCAATGAACTTTGAGGTTTGACCCTAAGAATGATTAGGATTTAAACCAGAGAGTTAAATCTGAAACTTTCGTAAGGTTTCTCAGAATGAAAGTCATCTGCTAAATTACATGTCAGACAGCAAATGCTTATAAGATGACATCTTTACCATCTCTGTCCCCCTCATGTTTCTTTACTGTTTTCACTGCCTTCTCACTTATTACCGGAATGTTCTGGGTTCAGTACAGCCAAGCTCTATCAACAGCATCTGTGGCATTTGATGTTGGTTGCCACAGAAGAACAAGTTCATCCATCTAGAACATTAAACGGCAGTTTGGCCAACTTTACAGTTCAAATAATACACAGATTTGTATGGTTGAACAAAATAGATTTTCACATTTCTGCTTTTAAACCTTGTTTATGTTCTTTAGGGATAGTTCAGCCAAAAATTATAATTCTGTCATTATTTTCCTCACTCTTATGATATTCTAAACCAGTATAACTTTCTGAAGCACGTGAAAAAGATATTATGAAAATTGTTATTTTTGTACTGTTGATATACTATTATAGTTTGTGTTAATATTTTGAATTAGATTAATTATATTTAGGTTTTTTTTTTTTTTACTTTGTTTTCAATTGAATTTAATTCTGTTGTTTTCTGTCATTTTTGTTGGTTTTAGTTTAGTTTATAGTTAGTCTTTTTTTAATTATTATTATTATTATTATTATTATTATTATTATTATTATTTTAAAAAAATGTCTGTATAGTATTTATTCAACTTTATTTATTGGTTTTAGTTTATTTAGTTTTAGTTGTTTTGTTTTGTTTTTTCTTCAGATTAAACAAAGAAATGGAAGTCAATGGAGATTGGGAACCAAGGTTATTTTCGATAAATAATAATAATAATAATAATAATAATAAAAACATGCACAATTTTGTTACTTTTGTTACTTTATAGATAGATAGATAGATAAAAATTATGGTGTATGTATGTATAATAGATAGATAGATAGATATATATATATATATATATATATATATATATATATATATATATATAAGTTCATTTTAGTTAATGTTTATTTAATTTTAGGTAACAATTATTTATTTTTTATTTTTTTATTTTTTTATTGACAATAATCCTGGTTCCCCATTGACTTGCATTGTATGGATAATGGAACATTTTCAAGATATCTTCTGTTATGTTCCATAGAATAATGAAATGCATATAGGTTTGGAACATAACTTTTATATGTTATATTAGATTTTTAAATTTTATTTATTGTATTTTTGGGAAAATATTATAATTTGTTTTTTCATTGATATTAAAAAAGTGACTCTGTAACCAGACTCTTGTAACTCAAATTTCTAGGTCAGTAATGTATTTGCAAAATATGTATATGTGTAATTGCTTATGTATGTATGTATGTATGTATATGTGTATATGTATGTGACCCTGGACCACAAAACCAGTCTTAAGTAGCAGGAGTATATTTGTAGCAATAGCCAAAAATACATTGTATGGGTCAAAATTATCGATTTTTCTTTTCTGACAAAACTCATTAGGATATTAAGTAAAGATCTTGTTCCATTAAGAAATTTTGTACATTTCCTACCATAATTATATCAAAACTTAATTTTTGATCAGTAATATGCATTGCTAAGAACTTCATTTGAACAACTTTAAAGGCAATTTTCTCAATATTTAGATTTTTTTTTGTACCCTATATATATATATATATATATATATATATATATATATATATATATATATATATATATATATATATATATATATATATATATGCTCAACCTCGTGTTTATAAAACAACAATTTGATTAAAGCAATGCTGGATGTGTGTATAACATGGTCTCTCTGTCTCTCTGTCAGGTCTTCCTAACCCGTTCAGAGGTCTGCTGAAGCTGGGTCAGCTGGAGCGGCGCAGTGCGGTGGGTATGTGGTGGGATTATTACTGTGAGCTCTCTCCGTTTGAGCTGCGGCTCTACATCAACGCAGAGGAGCGCATCTGCTACGAAAACCTGTACCTGCTGCGCTGCGAAGACGTCCACCTGTCCTCCAGTACCGAGGGCCGATTCCGGCTCTCCTTCCCAGGCAAAAGAATCTACCTGCGCGCACCGTCTCGAGGAGAGGCAGAGGACTGGGTGGATCGCATCGTGGAAGCCATCAGCAAACTACGGCCCATAATGAAAGACGAACAGTGGGAGGAGCTGCACACATCCAACGACCAGGACGTCCCCTCACCAACACCCTCAAGCCCGGAACACACCATCTCAGAGCTTCCAGATACTCCACAGTTAGATTGGACCCGTCATAAGGACCCAGAACCAGATGCCATAAAGGAAGCGGTAGTCTATCAGAACTTGGAGGAGAAGGGTTGGCGGTCTGTTTTACTTTCTCTTTCCCTAGAGGCCCTAAGAGGGTACCGAGTCCAAGGAGACTCCAAGACGCCCCTCTTCTTGCACCCCATTGGGAGCATCAGGGATGTGGTTCCTGATGTTTCTCTAGGAAGTCCAGCGTTTTTTAAGGTTCTGACTGCGCAGGACACTCTGACGCTGAGGGCGGAGAGCGGTGAGGAAGCGCGAGGATGGAGGAGTCTGATCAGAGGAGCGCTCGACTCGTATCTGGAGACGGAGGATGATGGAGCGGTTCAGGGCGTCTCAGCAGTGGGGAGTGTACACAAGATGGTCCAACACAGACTGAAGGGAGATGGGGTGTTGCTGTCTCACTTGTCTACTGTCCCGAATGAGAAAGGACTAGACGCACAAAACTACAAATGTGCAGGTACGAGAGATTGGCATGATTGCTATTATTTTTATGCTTATATTTAGAATTACAATTAAATGCAAATCATAGAGACAATGACTTTTAATAAGCTCTTGTTTTCAGTATCTAAGTGAATTCCTTTTAATTCAGCAATGGAGACTTTTTTTTTTTTTTTTTTTTTTTTTTGTCAGTGTTATAACTGTTGTTCAACTTTATTTAGTAGTCATATAATCTTTATTTATTATAATAATAATAATAATAATAATTATTATTATTATTATTATTATTATTATTATTATTATTTGAAAACAACAGTTAAGCAGTTGTATTTATCATTAATATTTGTATGATTTTTTTTTTTTTAACGCTCCTTTAGAAATTATTCTAATATGCTGATTGCATGCTCAAGAAACCTTTCTTATCATCAATGTTGAAAACATATTTGAAAAATGTGCTTAATATTTTTGTGGAAACCATTATACATTTTTTTCAGGATAGATTTTTTGACAGATAGAAAGTTCAAAAGGACAGCATTTATTTGAAATCCTTGGTAACATTACTGTCACTTTTTATCAATTTAATGCATCCTTGCTTTTATGATATTGCCAGGCTAATTCAGGTTTCCAAATGTCAATAATAATTAAATAATTAATTAATAATGTAATAAAAACAAAGAACCATTTAAACATTAAGTAAAAATGTATGGGGAAAAAAAATGTTTTTGCTTGATGTGTACACCACTACTGACATTTTTGAGTCATTAATTTTTTATGCACTATAAATATTTGACAAATGTGTGAACAGCGATGCAAATATTACATTAGAACTATGCATTTCCCTTTTTGTCTTATCTTCATTTCTCATCAGCCCAGAAGCACGTTTATTTCCTTTGCATGCTTGCATTTGTGAGCTTGAGGAAGTGCTGTGCTCTTGTGTCTAGGCCTGTCACAATAACAGCTTTTTGTTGTGCGATATATTGCCCCAGAAATAATTGCGATAAGTTATATTATTGTCATTTTAAGACCATTTTATGCCACTGAATATATAATCATAATTTAACAGCATAATAATGCAAGAAGGCCTATATACTTTCAAGTGACAACAAACTTTTAATTCTTAAGAATATTTAGATCATGGAAATTAAGTATCAAAATAATACATACCTTAAAAAATGTGAATAAAAAGTAAATACACATTTTCTAACAAAAAAGTGCAAAGTAACAAGAAAAAAGAAAAATGCACAAAGAACTTGTATGGAGATTTTTCCATCTACAGATTTTTCCCTGACCTTCTTTTCTCTGTAAATTGTAAATTTCTCTGTAAAAAAAAAAACAATACCTACTTAGCAGAGATGTCCATATACACAAAGGCACAGATCCCTAACTAAGGCCATATCTGCAGATGAAACTTTTTTTGTAGAAGCATTTTTTTTAAATTTGAACTAGCACCTCATGACTACACTATGTTGTGTAAGAGAAGCTGCAAAAGACACAGGCGCAAGTGGAATGCAAAAAACATGATGACGTTAACTTTATGTAAATATAATGGGCAATATATTGCATCACCAAAAATGATTGAGGTTATGTACATATATTGTGCGATAAGTCGATATATTATTGTGACAGGCCTACTTGTGTCTATATGTAAGTGTTTTTCTCTGTACCTGTGCTCTCTGGCACTAAGTAAAAGCCGCTGTAATTGTGTATGCAGGTTGCCCTCATCAGATCGGTATGTCTCTGGGGAGAGCCAGACTCTGTGAGTTCTCAGGTCAGTACTACTGTGAGAGCTGCCATCAGGGAGACACAACCATCATCCCCTCCCGCATGGTGCACAACTGGGACCTAACAGCACATGAGGTGAGCTCTATTTTATTTTTTATATATTATTTTATTTATGGACTAAAATTAACATAAGTGGGATTCACTTTCCATTTTACTTCATTTAATTTTATAGATATTAAATACAAATCACATGTATTCTTTTTCTAAAGAGTAGGCCTTTTATTTGATAACTTGCATTACATAATTTGCTGATTTAGTCATTAATTAATGTATTATCTTAATTTGGGTGGTTAATAAGATACTGAATACTAACACACTTTTGACTTTTCTAAATATTGATACTCTACCATTGATAAGTTTGGGGTCACTAACATTTTTTTAAAAATTCACTTTTATTCAGCAAGGTGCATTAAACTGATCAAAAGTGAGAGATGAGACAAAAAAAAAAATACAATTGAATGTTGTTCAACTGAAAAGTATCACAGTTTCCACAAAAAATATTAAGCAGCAGAACTATTTTCAACATTGATAATAATAAGTGTTTCTTTAGCAGCAAATCAGCATATCAGAATGATTTCTGAAGGATCATGCGACACTGAAGCCTGTAGTAATAATGCTGAAAATTCAGCTTTGATCACAGGAATAAATTACATTTTAAAATATATTCAAACAGAAAACAGTTCTTTTAAATTATAAAATTATATTCCATAATATTACTGTTTATACGGTCTTTTTCATCATGAATGCAAAATCTTACCAAACCCAAATTTCTGAATTGTTTATATGTGTTTGTCATTCAGCTGTGTGTATGTCTATATGTTCAGGTCTCAAAACAAGCCTTTAAGCTGTTGACTCAGATTGAGCACGAGCCGCTCCTGCACCTTGATGTTTTGAATCCTAAACTATTTGATCACACTGACATCATGGAGAAAGTGCAGAGCCTGAGACAGAGGCTTCGTTTTCTTGGAGACTACATCCTCATCTGCCGCAGTGGCATCAGCAAACACATCCAACCCAGGTGTGTGTGTGTGTGTGTGTCGTCTTAGATGCATGTGTTTGTAATTTGGACACAATCAAGTCTTCAGCATATGATTGCAACAGATAAGTAATGCGTATTTTATTTTCAAGACTTCAGCAGCGGACATACTTACTGGATAACAGTGATCTATACAGTGTATTGGACTTGCAGCAGGTATTGGTTGCTATTTCTTGTTTATAACTTGAACAAGGGGTGTGCGATACGTATCATCTATGAAAATATCATAATTTTTGTTTTAAGGAAGTCCAGCGGGCGAGCTGAGATTGATTGAGTGTACTACCAAACAAGACTTCTCTTTCAGCATACTGTTCATTTTCAGAAAAAAAAACTTACTTCCGCTTTGCAAAATAAGGTGGATATAGTTAAGCAAAATCACGTGATTGGTGATTTTCCCTAATACGAGCACAATTGTGAAATCTTAAATTGATTTTAAAAAAACATTTCAATAAACAATAAGTTAAAGGGATAGTTAACCCAAAAATTAAAATTCTGTCATTAATTACTCACCCTCATGTCATTCCAAACCCATAAGACCTTTGTTCATCTTCGGAACACAGTAAGCTCTTTTTGATTGAAAGCTTTCTGACCCTCCATAGACAGCAACGGAACTGACGCGTTCAAGGCCCAGAAAGGAAGTAAGAACATTGTTAAAAGTCCATCAGTGACATCAGTGGTACAACTGCAATTTTATGAAGCTATGAGAATGAAGAATAATTGTTGAATAAAGTCATTATTTTTGTTTTCTTTGCGCACAAAAAGTATTCTCTTAGCTTCATAAAATTGCAATTTTTGTTCCGAAGACGAACAACTGTCTTACAGGTTTGGAACGACATGAAGGTGACATGGAATGACACAATGTCCATTTTTGGGTGAACTATCCCTTTAACATGTAACATGTTAGGTTACATTTTAGGCACAGTGTTGTCAATATTTTGTTTTTGCTTTATATTGGCAGTGAATATTTTCAAATGAAACCACAGCAGAACTGTTTTGCGTGTCTGAGCAAATAACACATAGCAGTGCTTTGTTATTCAGCTTAATGAATGATTCAATGACCAAATGAATCAGCAGCTTGAGTTAATCTTATGAACGAATCAACTAATTAAGACAGTGACTTACCACCATCTACTGGTGGTTTTAGTTTCATATTTAGTATCAAGTATCATTTCATTTTTTAAAAATGAAATTAGTTTAAGGTGGCACATATTGCTCTTAAATGAAAAAAATAATTTCTGTCACTGGTGTGAACTAACCACGCTCTCAGGAAAAAAGGTACAAAACTTGTCACTAGGGCGGAACCTTTTCAAAAGTACACTTAAAGGGTGCATATTAGTACCTGAAGTGTACATATGTGACCTTGGACCACAAAACCAGTCTTAAGTCGCACAGGTATATTTGTAGCAATAGCCAACAATACATTGTATGGGTCAAAATGATTGATTTTTCTTTTATGCCAAAAATCATTAGGATATTAAATAAAGATCATATTCCATGAAGATATTTTGTAAATTTCCTATTTTTGATTAGTTATATGCATTGCTAAGAACTTCATTTGGACAACTTCAAAGGCGATTTTCTCAGTATTTTGATTTTTTTGCACTCTCAGATTCCAGATTTTCAAATAGTTGTATCAAATATTGCCCTATCCTAACAAACCATACATCAATGGAAACCTTATTTATTCAGCTTTCAGATGATGTATAAATCTCAATTTCAAAACATTGCCCCTCATGACTGGTTTTGTGGTCCAGGGTCACATATGTGTACTGTACCTTTTGAAAATGTCTGACGCCAGTGATAACTTTTGTACTTTTTTTCTGAGAGTGCACTGCACAGAATATGAATATCGCACAATATTGCACATCCCTCGTTTGATCAAATCCTTAACTCTCATTGAAGGAAAGAGTGCTATTAAGTGATCAGCCTTGTGATTTTTGCACAGATAGCAGATGGGCACTACGAATCTTACCTGCAGTCTCTGATTCAGTTTGGGTCCAAGCACGTGCACACCTGTGACCTTTGCACCCAAAGGGGCTTCATATGTCAGATCTGCAACACCGACAACATCATCTTCCCTTTTCAATTTGACAGCACCACCAGGTACTGTTATAAAACACACATTAGACATCAAATCGAAAAACCCACACATCCCCTTTCACTTTAGACCATTGCTGTGTACTTTCTTTTCTAGTAGAGTCATGTGATACAGTAGTGGGATACATATTGTGAGGATGATGGTGTGACTCTGTGTTTTCTGTCTCTCAGGTGTGACGTCTGCAAGACAGTGTTTCATTCCTCCTGTAAGGCGAAGTGTCCGGTCTGTCCACGCTGTGTTCGCATACAAAAGTATATGGAGAGGGATTTGGAGAACTGATTTAGCTGTTCGTTAGAAGTAGGTTTCTAAGAAAACGGTCATGCTACAAGCTCAAAATCCAGGGTTAGTTCTATATTATTGTAATACTTCATCTAATCGTATGATTTTTCTCAGTAGCTGACCAACTGGAAGCGTTTGATCGTTTTTTCACACTAAGCCTTTTATTTGACTCTCGACCTTAAGTGCACTTATTTACACTTTCATATGTACATATTTGCTCACATCAGCACTCCTATGTATGTTCTGTCAATAATGCCAAACAAACACTTTTCTGCAATGGTGAGAGAACTGTTATTAAAGCTATGATTTTGCTTTTCAACTTTATGAAAGCACACTTGACGGTTAATCAACTCTTTGGGCTTCACATGTTATTCTGCAGGTTTGTGTTCAGAATCAGAAGTCTTCGTTCCCTTTTTGTTTCTTACGTAGTCATTATTGATTGTCAAGCCAAGGAAGTCTTTATTTATGAAACTTAAGGCACTTGAATGCCAGTGATCTTATAACTTTTGTTTTTATTGTACTTTTTTACATCTGAATGTTACATGCCAAGTTTTATATGAAGCATTTCGAGTTTACAAAGCATTGTGTATGCATTAATAAGCATAATGTTGTATATGCAGGTATTGTACGCATTTCATAAGAGGATGGTTAATGGAATTATGAAATGTACCAACACTTACAACCTCCTTTAACAGGTCGTTTTTGTATGATACTGTGCCTTTATTTTCAAGTTTGAGTGTAGCATTCATTATCACTAAAATGAGATGTGCCAAAAATGTAACTATTATAAGCCAATGTAAATCAGTTCAGAAACCTAATTGCTGACATTCATCTCTGTGCATGATAAAAGGATAAACTCTTTTTATATATTATTTTCCTGTTTTAATGATTGCATATGAAGGCTGACTGCTGCTTCATTAGCACTTGTTTAATATTGAAACTGAAACAGGAGAGATAACATTCTTCTGAGTACTTTTTTTTTTTTTTAACAATGCTGTTTTTCTGATATTTTTATTACAAGTTCATTATATCACCTGTTGAAGGAAAATGACTTTTTGTCTTTGTTTCGCCACTAGAGGCAATGTCACCTAAGAAAAAGTCTCAACATGAATTGACAGGCGGAGCTCTTTTTACAGTCATGAGTACTATAGCTTTGCTCTAGTCTGTGAGCAAAAGTGATTCACTTTCCTTATGTTTTATCTTTTTAACTTTTTCTTTGAATAATATTGCTAATAATTCTGCAGTAAATCCCTCATAATATATGTGCATATAGTCATCAGATGATTTTACCAAAAGCATTAATAAAAGCAACAATATTTACAGTGCACACAGCATTACTTGGAAATTGTGTGTTAACGTGTGTTCACTGATCTTAAATTAATCTAAAATACGTTTGTGCCAATGGAACCTAACATAAACAGCATTTCCTAGAATCACAGAGCAGCTATAGAAAGATGGATGCATATTTTTACCTTTAACTTGTCATGCCCCTCAAACCACATCGCAGTGTTTGCCTCTGACTGGTTCTTCCTGTTCTTACCTCCTGGCACTCTTTTTCTGTCTGTTTGTTTCTGTCCCTTTCCTGTATGTACCAAACAAACCCTTTGCTATCTAAAAATATGACACTGTGAGCTGGTCGGACTCTTGAATTGAGTGCAACCAGTCAGTGTAACACCTGAACACTGGGTCAGGGTTTTTTTTTTTTTTTTTTACTTTTTGCAAGACATTACAAGGCAAGACTATTGGTTTTGTTTTTTGTTGTTGTTTTTTTTTTTTTTTTTCTTTAATTTTGATTTCATGTCTTCTTTAGTGGAAAGAAAATATGCAAAATACACATTTAAGTTTTTATTTTATTGCTTTTTATCTTTTTGGATCTTTAATTACAATTTTAATTATAACACACATAGGCAGTTTTCTCAAAATTAGAGTCAAAATTAGCCAGAAATCTATGGAAGCTTGTTTCTGCCTTGGAATAACAACATTAAAAAAAAAAAGGTATTTGCAACTTTTTATCAGAATTACAAGTCAGAATTACAAGCTATAAACTCTGAATTCTGACTCTCCTTTTTTTTTTCTTGCAATTCCGAGTTTACATTTCGCAACTGTGACTTTTTCCTCTGAATTCTGAGTTTACATCTTGCAATTGTTTTTCTTGTTTCCGCAACAGAAAAAAATTACAAATTCTGACTTTTTATAATTCTCACTTCTTTCCTCACAATTCAGACTTTGTTTCTTGCAATTCTAAGAAGAAAAAAAAAAGAATTGCAAGATAGAAATTCAGAATTCTGATTTTTCTCTTATTTTCATCTGATAATTCTGACTTTTTTTCCCTCTGAATTCTTCATTTTTTATGCCAGAAAATAAAAAAGGTAATTGCAACTTTTTTCATCTCACTGATTTTTTTCATGTAGTTTATATCTTGCAATTTTGAGTTTATATCTCACAGTTCTGACCTTTTTTCCACAATTGCATGAAGACCTTTTTTTTATTCTATGGCAGAAACAGTCTTTCACAGAAATCTCCATTTCCATAGCACTTACACCAAACTTTCCAGTTTTTTTTTTTCTATCCATATTCTGAAGGTTTTTACATAGGCGTTTGTTCATATATCATTCACCTGATTTATGACATTTTGATTTTTTTCCCCCTAGTTGTTGATAGTATTTTCTGATTTATGGAGTGATTTCTGCAAAAAAAGAATTTTCAACCATACTTTATCCAATGTTCCAACAATACCTCTTAGTCTAGTTACTAATCTAAGCTTGGCCTCCACATGAATATGTGGATGCCTTTTTCTCAATGATAACCTATTCTACCTCAACCCCACCCCAGACTTCAAAACTGTACAGCATTCAAAGAGGGCATGTCATTTCCTGTTGACCTGGGCCACATTATCAGTGCAGCACAGACACACTGAAGGAAAACCAACAAGAGAATAACACCATTGACTGAGGTGAACCTAAAAAGCTTCCATAAAGTCAGAGTGTTTGCACCAACACCCATGTCTGAAGTCTGCGAACTCCAACTATGACTCGAAACTTGAGTCATAAAGTCAAAATAGCCTTGAATGAAACACGCAAAGAACAGCCCTTCACTTTATACTCACGCCTCTGTCAGTGTTGCCATGTCAATGATTAAAAACACACCAATGCTGACAAGTTCTCCTCACCGTTTCTCTTTTTTATATTCTGCTTCCTCATTTCTCAGTTATTCCAGCTTTGGACAATTGTTCCTTCGCTTGGTGACTGACTGTAAATACAATGAAGGTTTAATATCCAGTTTTATTGTAAACCGCTCGCTCGTGTGTATTGTATCACTACTGATGTTTGTATGCTCTCACACCCCTCCTGCTCACTTCCACTCAGCCACACTCAAACCCATCGAGCAACACAAATCTGGGCACATTTTTTTCCTCACACTGACACAACAGCACTACAGGTCTGAAGTATGGGGCTGAGACGTCCTGGATTAAACCAGAAACAGAGAGAGATGATAGTTTTTTCTTAAAGTGAATTATCCCCAGAGCTCAGAGAAGGAGTCGAGGGATTACTGCATTCTCTGATGGTAAGTTCATTTGATATCTCATCTCACTGTGGTAATATCTCTGCGCTTAGAATCTGTGCCGCACTTTGTCCAGATTTGCATGTACTATAGGTTTGTTATGAACAGCTGTCAACAGTTGTTCATTACAAAGTTGGTTTTTTTTTATGCTATCTGTTTCTGCAGTAAAAAGTACATCGGGAACAGATAATAATGACAAATGAGACTTCTAGCAACATAATGACTAAAAGAAAGGGCATTTAGTTGTACTTTGATTCACAACCATGTACAATTTTTTTTTTTTCTTTGCCGGTTTTTTTTTTTGTTTGTTTTTTTTTTTGTTTTGTTTTGTTTTTTTTTTTGTTTTTTTTTGCTTTTTTCACTTTGTTTTGCTTTTAGTTTTTAAAGTTATAAAAACAGATATTATGATTTAAAATATTAAGATATTAGCAAAAGATAAGAGTAATTAAAAAGTAATTAATATGTGATTATATTAATCACCTACAGTAACTATTCAGTTCTATATGTTCAGTCATACCGTGTGTGTGTGCATACATGATATATACTGTATGTATTCATAAACTTTACTGTATTCACACTGAAAAAAAAAAATTCACTGGGAAATTTCTAGTAAATTTCAAAATAGTCAGCAAGTAGCACACTGAATTAAACCTTTAAAGTAGAAAGACTTGTAGTATTTTCTTGCAAAACGTATTCAAATCTTTGCCTCATTTACAACTGTTACTTAAGTAACATTTTTAACAATGTAGATGTGTGTGTGTGTGTGTGTGTGTGTGTGTGTGTGTGTGTGTGTGTGTGTGTATATATATATATATATATATATATATATACGCACACATTTAGATATAATGTACTGCATATGTGTACATTTTATATAATTGTTCAGTTGTCTGCACAGACTGTCAAACCAGTTGCTGGATGCAGTGAGGACTCCTGAATGTGATCACGAGTGGTTTGGACACATTTTTCTTGACATTAGAGGCGTTAACTGCCTGCAGTTCATTCCATGAAGGCACAGCAGATGATGACTGCACTTAAAACACACATTCACTCGCGTCTTTTGGCTGCTGCTGGTGTGGCAGTTTTTATTAATTAATCAGTCATCACAGAAACATCCAATGATCTGCTTTACATATTATGTATTTTGCAACAGCCTCAATGAAACCGAGACTGCAGTTTGCACATAGCATGATGTGTTTTCCTGTTTTACGAGCTAATGTTTCCCCTATTTTGGTGTCTCTTCTTCTGTGTAGGTTTGGGGTTAGTGCAGCGTTCCTCTGCAAAATACACTCACTTCCTGTAGGCAGTGTTGTGAAGCAGAGCCATCTGCCACTCTATATTTACATGCTTTTAGCATATCTGATTCCCACTAGTGTTAAACTACTCTGAAATCTACTTTGAAAGCTACGTATATACAAATGTGTGTGTGTGTAAATGTACTGATATAATTTTAAAAACTAATTATCTAGCATTTCTCTTCTAATCTATCCCTTCATGCTTGTATATTTTCATAATTTTATCTCTGCTTTCTGACTTCATTAAAGTAAAGAAAATATTCTGAAAATATTCAGTTTTGAGGACGTCTGCTGTTACAAATCCTGACAGGTTACTCTCATCTCTCTTTTCGACACACCTGTGGTTCCCCTGGTTTGTCTGCATTCCTCATTTCACAAATATTTTGTGTTGTGAATATGATAGTCCCACCCCTTACAAAAGTCATATTTGTAAGCTAATAAACAGTATATTTTATCATACACATCTTATGTAAATATAAATAAGTAGATTTCAGGGTAAATACTCTGAAAGAGCCCTTATTTTCTTGCAATTTTATTCTAAATGTGCACTACCTATAAGTGACACACTGACTTAATAAACTCTACATATACATATTCTATTTGGCTAATAATCATCTGAAATTATAATTTCACATTTTCTTGCTGCTAGGATGTTCTGGATGGTTGCTAGATGGTTACTTAGTGACCCAAGTTAAAAAGCACCCTGAGTCTTTTTAATATTCTTGCCCTAGAAAGTCTGCATGTTTAGTTTTGTTCTCTCTTTTGTGTTTTTGGCTTTGTTCTGTGTTTTGTTTTGTTTTTCTTTTATATTCTGGTAAATCTGTTCATAAAGTTTTGCTTTTTGTTTTGTTTTGATTGTGTGTGTGTGTGTGTGCGTGCGCGCATTTTTATAATTTTATATTATTGTCCCTAGTAAGTCTTTATTTGATTTTTTGTTTGCTTGTTTTGTTTTTTTATAGTGCTTTTTTTTTTGTTGTATTGATTTTGTCTGATTTTATTTTTGTTGTTTAGTTTTGTATTTTGTTATTTAATATTCTTTTATTCTAGCAAGTCTGTTCTTGTTTTGTTTTGTCTGAACTTCAGATTTATTTCAAACAAATGACCTACCGTTTTTTTGTTTTTTTGCTCCTTTATCTTCAGATCTCATGATGACTGTATACAGACCCTGATTTCCTGTTTGCACTGAACACCAGCCACACAACAGGTTTGGGATCAGCAGAAGTGGGCCACTATGTCACTTTCACAGCAGGTTCTGGTGAATTATGAATACACATACACTGCTAAAGATGGCAGAGAGGTGTCCATCAAACCCAACGAGCACTACATCCTAGTAGCCAAGACCAATGAAACCTGGTGGCACGTTCGGAAGGATGAGACCGACAAGCCTTTTTTCATCCCAGCAACCTATGTGACCGAACTCCCACCTGAGAACAACCAAACTCCACTGGACCCTCCGGAAGAGTTTAGTGGAAGTGAATACCTCAAGTCCAACTCAGAGACAGCTCCTGATAGTATTCCTGCCATCATTGAGCCCGCTGAGGTCACGCTCCGAGTCCCTGCCTCTATAAAACGAGACACAGAGAAAGATGGTCATAGAATATCAACATATATTATTCCAAAGGAATTCTTTGAACCGAAAGGTCTGGATCCAGATCCCATAAAGACTGAAGCAGAGGCTGGTCCTGTGCCTGAACTCCAGACCTATGACACAGTTATAGACAAGCCTTCCAAACCTCCTTCTCCAACTAATGGGGAAACACCACCCTCCATCACACTGCCACCTGTCCATACACTTAACACACCTCAATCCCCTAAAATGGAGATAATATCAACCGTAAATGCAACAGAAAGGCCTCGGGTGGACTCAAGGGCCCTGGATCAAGATATTCAGGTGCTCAATAGAGCTGGCTGGGGTGACGTCTGGAACGCCATGAATAAAGACAAGAATGTCTATGAGAGTTTGGATACAGTGAGAGAACCAGAATCCTCAAAAACCGAAGATAATATGACTGTAAAGCCTGTCACACCGGATAAGAATATGGTAAGTAATACTTCATGTGCAAAATAAAGTTAAACAGCAATTTCTGATTATGTAGCAAAAAAAAAAAAAATCTATACAATTCTATTCTCCAAATATTTTTGCAATGACAGTCAGCAATGTTCTGTCTTGAAAATTGATGAAGCCAAAGATATAGGCTATTAATTCATTATTATATTTCAGTGCCAACCCTGCATACTTTAGTATATGCAAGAATATACTGGTAATAATTTGGTTCACTTCAACTTGAATTGCTCAGTCTGAACGATTAGCTGCTTTCTTGACCACACGGGGACACTGTCTGCAAATTAGCATCTGAGCCTACAAAACCATAGGGAAGTGATGATGTATCAGGTGTCCATTAAAAAAAAATTAAATAAATAAATAAAATACTTTTAGACCTTTAGCTGTGCCTGTAGGTGGTGTAGAAATACCTGCATTACATCAACAATTGATTGATGGAGCTAAATATATTATTGTCCTTTCCAGTTTTTTAATGTATTAAGTAAAATATTTTTAAAAAGTAATCACTTATCTGTACAAGAATGTTTGTTTTAATGTCTCTGCAATGTAACCATCATAAAGTATCTAAATACATTTTGCTGTAGGCCTACTATATACATGTAAGGACAGGGACATCTTACCACATAGGTCTAATTTTAATCGATTTTCATCATTTTACTTATTACTGATGACATCATCTAATATTATGCATCCACAAATGCCCAACGTTTGATATTCAACATAACACAATGTCATATAGGCTATTTTTCAGTATTTTTCAAACAGGAGGGGTCATTTTACCCCATCCCAGCTAACAAAAATATGTTGTAAGAACAATTTAAGGAAACATTATTTCTGAACATTCCAAATGTCCAGGATGTTGTTTTAGTATTTTAATTATATATATATATATATATATATACACATACAAAAACTAGTCTGATCAACAAGCAGATATATTTCAGATTTAACTTAGATTACGTTTTAATGCAAGTTAACCAATATTTTCTTTAAATTATGACCATTCTTAAAGAAAATAATTAGATGACTAACTTGTAAGACTAGTCTAAACCAGACAAGACCAGAAAACTTTAAACTAGCGTTACCGGGAGAACGTTTGTTCATAACTTTGAGAGAACCTTGCCAGAACGTTCCCTGTTATGGGATTTTTACCTTATTAATGAACGTGTTATAGGCTATAGTTCACACACAGTTAGTTTTGTTGTAATTGAGTTAAGTTTTTAAAGAAATCATCAACGTTTTGAAAGAATTTAAAGGAATTCGTCTCGTGCAGCCCACTGTTTCGGCGCCCCTACAATTTTAAAGACTTTTAAAGCAACTAAACGTACGTTTTGTGACATACATGTGTTGTGTAAACCTATGTAAATGATTAATAAAAATAGTAGCTTACTCTTATTAGTGTTCCTAATAACGGCACGCTCGAGCGAACTACTGTTGCTATGGTTACAGCCTCACTTGTTTTGTGAGGTAACTGGAAAAAACGACGTTTGAAACTTTCCTAATTTAACATGCACAATTCAAGAGTTTCTTGCTGGCCAGGTAATAATTCGCTTTCTAATGCGGACAGAAACGTATTCGGATGTAGCTGTTGTTTTTCTACGTTTGAAGAGGATGTATATTTATTAGCGACGTTTCGCCCCTAATCAAACGCCCAGTCAGACTCGTTTCTGGAGCTCCCTGCCAAGCGATCTGCATGTCAATGGTTTGCTGTCTGTTTTTCTGCCCCTCACCGGCACAGAACCGGCTTCTCCATCCGTTTAATCTACCACACCGGGCTCAAGACGCTCTGTAGGCTACGGTGCGTATGGAAACTTTTATTAGTCTATTAGACTTAGTACAGAGTTTACCTCGCTATTTTTTGAGAGAACCAAAACATGCTGCACGGATCTAAATATAAGCCTGCTAATTTGACTGTGCATGGGGGAAGGGGTTTTCAACCATACTACCAGAGTCAAATGAAGAGCACAACAGGTTAGGTGAGTTGCTGCTGAGTGCCCTAGTGAGTGTGAGAGGCACTGTAGGGAGGTACAGTCCCGAGCGATTGCAGCCACTCCCACAAACACACCTGTTTGTCTGCGGAGGGACGATTAAAGCACGGCAGCGTTAGAAAAGATGGATTATAAACAGCGGTTTACTACCGGTTGGAATATCGTTTGCAGCTTTTTGTAATCTTGAGACGGGAAAATTTCACCTGTGCAAACACCTGCTGTAAAGTATGACAGAATAACCCTGCGCTTCCTGCTGGGAGGAATGTGGTGAGCAATCTGACAGAACTGAGTGGATTCTGGGATAAAAATTGTGTTGCGATTTCTACTTACAGAATAAATGCATAAAATGAGTGATATCACGATAACGCGAAAGATAATATCGAGATTACATTAGCACGACCCTGCTTAAAATCGAAATGCATCCAGCTTGAATGCACCTCTTCTATTATATCTTCTATTATGTTTTATTATGTTCATTTCTAAATTAAAAGGCATTTTAATATTTTTGGGCTTAAAGGTGTAACTTTCCTGAGACTGTAAGAACAAAAAGTTAAAAAAGTAAATAAATAAATAATTGGCAGAATTAATATAATAATAATAATAATAATAATAATAATAATAATAATTGAATAATAATAATTGAATAATATATATATATATATATATATATATATATATATATATATATATATATATATATATATATAAATCACTTAATCACTGACTATATAAAAATAAGTGATTAAGTGATTTTTTTAAATATAAAAATATATAAAATATATATAAAAATATATAATTTATATATAAAATATCATTGCAAAATTTCCCAAATCAATGTTTGGCCAGTCAAGTTGAGTTTTGAACTTGGAACTTGGTATTTTTGAATAAATAATTCTTGATGTATGTATGTGTGTATGTATGCATGCATTTGTGTGTAGCTCATGCATTTGAAAATGTTTTCATTTTATATATATATATATATATATATATATATATAATTAGGTTGAAATGTATTTTCGTATTTATTTATTGGTTAAACCACTTAACTAATTCTAAAACAATTTGAAAACATAGATTATCATTTCTAAGAATGTTAAGTACACTCATGGCCAAAAATATCGGCACCCTTGGTAAATATGATCAAAGAAGGCTGTGAAAATTAATCTGCATTGTTAATCCTTTTGATCTTTTATTTAAAAAATTCACAAAAATCTAACCTTTCATTGGATAATAAGTATTTAAAATGGGGGGAAATATCATTATGAAATAAATGTTTTTATCTAATACACGTTGGACACAATTATTGGTACCCCCTAGAAATTCTTATGAGTAAAATATTTCTGAAGTATATTCCCATTCATATTCACAATTTTGAGCACTCCAGGGTGATTATGAACATGAAATTATCCAGCCATGGCTTCCTGTTTCACAGAAATATAAATAGGAGGGAAAACAAAGCCAAAATCCCCTTAATCATCCATCACAATGAGAAAAACCAAAGAATATATTTCTGATGTGCAGCAAAAGATAATTGTGCTTCACAAATTTGTGAAGTGGCTTTAAGAAAAGAGCTAGAGCAGTGAAAATTCCCATTTCCACAATCAGGGCAATAATTAAGAATTTCCAATCAACATAAAATGTTACAAAACTGCCTGGAAGAGGACGTGTGTCTATATCATCCTAATGCACGGTGAGAAGGAGAGTTTGAGTGGCTAAAGACTCTCCAAGGACCACAGCTGGAGAATTGCAGAAAATACTTGAGTCTCGGGGTCAGAAAACCTTAAAAAAAAAAATTGTCAAACAGCACCTACATCACCACATGTTGTTTGGGAGGGTTTCAAGAAAAATTCTCTCATCCAAAAACAAACTCCAGCATATTCAGTTATCAGACACGACTGGAACTTCAAATGGGACTGGCTTCTATGGTCAGACGAAACTAAAAAATTAGCTTTTTAGCAGCAAACACTCAAGACGGGTTTGGTGAACACAGGGATAAAAAGTACCCCATGTGTACAGTGAAATATACTGCTGCATTTTTAATGTTGTGGGCCTATATTTCTGCTGGAGGTCCTGGACATATTGTTTAGACACATGGCATCATGGATTCTATCAAATACCAACAGATAAAAAATCAATAAGTGACTGACTCTGTTAGAAATCTTATAATGGGCCATGTTTGGATTTTCCAACCATACAATAATCCAAACACAAACCTCAAAAACAACACAAAAATGGGTCACTGAGCACAAAACCAAGCTTCTGCTATGGCCATTCCGGTCCTCTGACCTGAACCCTGTAGAAAATGAGTGAGGTGAACTGAAGAGAAGAAGCACCAACATGGAGCTGGGAATCTAAAGGGTCTGGAGTGATTCTGGATGAAGGAATGGTCTCTGATCTCTTGTCAGGTGTTCTCTAACCTCATCAGGTGTTATAGGAGAAAATTTAGAGCTGTTAAACTGGCAAATGGAGATTTCAAAAAGTATTGAATAAAAGGGTGCCGTTAATTGTGGCCAATGTGTATTAGAGAAAAACATTTATTTCATAATGATATTTCCCTGTATGTTTTTGAGAGTTTTCCCTTTTTTAATCTAGATATCCTTATTAATCACCAATATATCAAAATTCTATGGTATTACCATCTGTTACATCACTGTGACATTGTACCGCCATGGTAAAACGTAATTTTCTTCGCATCTTTCCTAGAAGTCTCCATTTCAGCAGATCTGTAAGTGTGTGCTGTCTTCTCTGTGGGCTTTAGTTTGGTGCGATAGCACAAAAAACTCTGGAGGCCCGCCAGTGAAGTTCTGGTTTCCATAGCGATGGTGGTCTCAGCAGTGGCATGGCTGAGGTGCCATTCAGTTCGGCGGGCACAATGCGTAGCGCTGGTGTGCAGTCCTGGATATGTAGGTCAGCTTATGCTAATGCATCTCACACAGCGCTGTGCACTGGAAGACCCCAGATCCTAGTGCATGTGCACGACTGGAGCCTCACGCGTGAGTGTGAGCAGTATAAGTGGAGTAGTTTAGGATTACGAGAGATGCAAGTTTGTGCCCAATCGAGTGCTGGTAGTTGAAAATTTAGAGCGAAAGATACAACTTTTGTAAATGAATCCAAGTGCAAATATTTGGCAGGTATATACCCATTAGAGACTGGTTTCCCATACTGCCTGTCTCTTCACTTAATCATTAAAACATTGCAAAAGCTGTGTTCAAACTCCACTCAGCAAAGCAATCACAATCTTAAGACAGTGTGCATACTGCATTATTTTTGTCAGCACTTTGCAGCTGTAATACTTGTACAATTACAACATTTTCAAGGTGTTATAAAATAACTTTTAAATATGCAAACACAAATTCAGCAGTGCAAAAGGTCAACGATTAATTATTGTGTTGTTGTTGAATTGTGTCCGCCTGTAGTGTTTATATCTTTGTGACTGTTGCTTTGTGCTGATGTGCTCATTAATGTCTTTGCGCTTCATTTAGTAATTAGGACGGCACTTTATAGGTGGAGAGATTAATTTTAGCACAGTGGTAATGATGCAAATTTCCACAACATGTACTACTGTGAACATTTGTTCGAAACAAATGTTCAGCTATTCCCCTCCCCAAGTAACTCACTACTATGCAGACATTGGATCAATATTGGTTCGTTCTTGGCCAAATAAATTGCAGACAGATAGTGGAGTTTTGAGCCATTTGTTGCTTTTCCAGCTCCTTTCAGCATGGCTGATCTGCCTTTCTCCATTCAACAAAATATGGGAAGTTCCTCTTCCACCAGTTTGTTTTGACGCGACAGAAAAAGAACTTGCTTTTTGGATGGTCTACTACATGCTATAATTGGGCAGCTGCCATGAAAATTCAAGCAATGTCAGCACTGTTTGCTATGTGTCATCATGGTATACTCCATTGAAAACTAGTTTAAATGGTTTTATCTATCTTTATTTTTATAAATATTGTTAAATTGTTATAGTTTCTCTTTGAGAGATTACATATTTGTACAATATTTTTACTAATGGATCTATTTGCCAAATCACTTGTAGGGTCACAAGATGTTGGAGCCTGTTTGGGCCGAAGGCAGGGAAATGCCCTGGACAGATGGATATATTATATTATATTATATTATATTATATTATATTATATTATATTATATTATATTATATTATATTATATTATATTATATTATATTATATTATATTATATTATATTATATTATATTATATTATATTATATTATATTATATTATCAGCTTGCACTGCTAATGGAAAGTAGTTTCAAAAGGTTAAAAAAACGCACCTAAACTTCCTCAACATGTAGACTGAGAGCAGTACTCAAGAGCTCTCGGTTCTCTTTTGCACTGGGCATGTTTGTACATTCTGTGGGATTCCAGGTGTAAATAGGGGAGGTTTCGGTTTTTTTGCTATTGGAGAATTAAATCCAATCCAAAAGTGAAGAATCTTTCAGATGTTTTTTCTATCCAGTAATAGTCAGTGGGATTTTAGGAAGCATAAAAGTTTCAGGAAGGAAGCGTAAAAGTAATTAAAAGTTAATTTTCAAATCAAATTGAAAACATCAACTCAGCCCAAATCAACAATACGAAACCCAAATCAGAGCCCAAATCAATAATACAAAACTTCATTGGCTCTTGTGTGTCACATGACTAAATGTCATGATGTCATCACACAAGAACCAGTGAGGTTTACAAACCTTGATTGTCTGGAATTATCATTATCAGGTAATTTAAAAAGTTAATAAAAAAAAATAAAACTTAAAAATTTAAAACAAATTTTAAAAACTATAGTCAATGCACAGCAATGTTTAATTGGCTAGAAAGCGTTACTTGTGAATTATATAGAATGTTTTTTTTTTAATCCTTATCATAAAGGACTAGATAAGTCATGGAAATTAATTGGCCAATCGAGTGGGTACCCATTGTAAGGATAAATGCTGAACTCCCAGTCACCTCACTCATAGTGTTAGAATGTTTTCCATTCTTCTTAGAGCAGGATGTGAAACTTCAACAAGATCATGGTAACACCTTTTTAGTGTGGCCATGCTGCCATTTGCGATTAAGATTCTCGTCTGGCTGACAAAAAAAAAAAAAAAAGCAGACTAAAAAAACTTGCGTTGAAGGAGGGACCAAAATATCATAAAGACCTACCAATAACTCCAGTAGAAACCACCCAGAGCACAGCGGCATAGTTAATCACCACAACAATCTAGAATTGTGGAAAGTTTTTAATAAACAAAAACATGTTCATTATTCTTGTTGAGTTTAAATGCTACAGTAGTTTATTTTAAGGTTGTTGCGTTTGCTACAGTATGTAAATGTGTACATATGTTTGAGAGACAGGGAAGAAAAGGTACCTGAGTGATAATGGACAGATAATAGCTGCAGTGTGCTATAAGCTCTCCGGCTTTTAGTTTTCAATGAGGTAATCCAAGATTCCAGGCCATGATTGGTGATGTAACACGGAGGGGGAGCTGCTGGGTCCCTTGAATGGCCGCTCTTGTAAAAAATGTGTGTGTGTTTGTGTGAAAAGAGAGGTAGGAATTCAAGCCACTGATTCTGCAGCCTTTATTTCATTGATTAATAAGTAATTTGGTTAAGTAATCAGCAGCATGCCGTCCCCTCTGTGCACCCTACAATCACTTCTTTCTGAATTCATTATAGCTGTAAATTCCTTGGCTATCGGCATGTTAGACAGAAACATCACTTCTGTCTGACATGTCGATAGCCAAGGAATACAATATATACAATCTGATGAAACGTGTCTAAACAACTTTCGCATTTCCAAATATATAGTGGTAAAATGTGCAAATGAGGCTAATAGATGGTATATTATTTTATACATAATGGATACCAGGGTTTCTGCAGGATTTTTAAGCTCAAATTTAAGACTTTTTAAGACCTTTTTTAAGACCTGCACAAATAAAATTAATACCACATGAGCGGGGTAGCGCAATGTCTATAGTACCATTTTAAACTGTAAAATGACTGTAAAAAGCATAATTTACAATTCAGATACAAGTTTTCACAAAAACAAAAAGTTTTGTAAAATGATAAACTTTACATTTCAGCCTTTACACCATTTTTAAGAAAATGGATAAGTCAAAAGTATTAATAAAATTGATTTCAACAATTATTATTATTATTATTATTATTTATATTATTATTGGCAAAAAAATGATATCTCTATATTTTCTGGGATTTTATCGATAACGATAATTAGACAATATTTTGCTGAGTGTGTTACTGTGCTGGTATCTTAAAGATTACCATGGACAGGTGACTCCTGAATTTTTTTGATATTCTTCATATTCTGTGTGGTCAGTTCACAGCAGTGATAGAAATGAGTCTTTTCCAACAAGTTTTATGGCCATTTTTACCTTTAAGCCGTTTTTTCTAAAAGTGTGCATAAGTAAGTCAAATTCTTGCATTTGGGCTGTTACCAAGCAAATGAAATCAGTATCAACAAAATGTATCTTTGCAATGCATCTGAAGTGACATTTAGATGTATTTACACACTCTTTTTAATGCAGCTCAGAGGGACATAGAATGCTAACCTGCACAGTTACAAATGCACAAATGATGTTTTGATATTTGAAACATAAAACGTTGAAAACAGATGTTTGAAATTATTTTAAAAATATGAATATACTTTAAATGTGAAATTAAAACGGCCAGTAGGTGGCAGTAAGTCAGCGTTAATAAGTGAGTCATTGCGACTGAACCGAATCATTTAAATGTTTGATTCATTCAGGAACGAAACGCCGTCATGTTGCTCAGAGACGCAAAACAGTGCTGTGGCTGTGTTTGGAATTATTTTTGTTGTAGAAATAGAGCAAAAACAGCCAATATGGTGTCTAAAACGTAAGTCTCTTAAAATGAACTTCTTGTTTATTGAACTGTTGCATAAAATCAATATCACATTTGTAATCATGCTGATTTTTGGAGAAAAAAATGGCACTCTTCGTGTGATATTAACTATATGAAATGATATAAATATAGGCTATACATTTCTGCCCCCATATCTTAAATTATGTGATCAGTCTAAATGTATTTTAATAGACTGAATCGCACGCACTCTAGTTTAAGCTATGTTAACTGATTCATTCTCTGTCAGCAAGTGTCGCGTTTGGCTGAAATATAAGAGTTTTCCCGGTAAAGACAGAACACAAAGCAGCGCAGCACCGGACTTTGAACTTGCAGCAAGACATGTTTATTTAATGACACATTCAGCCACATTCACAAGACACATTCAGCCATATCGCAATTCTGGTCTTTCTGTCTCCAAATTTAAGACCTCTTGAAATCATAATTAAGACTTTCTTGTACAATTTAAGACTTTTTAAGACCCCGTGGAAACCCTGGGATACGGTGACATGTATGGAACTATGCTGCCTTCACATGCTTTTGGAAGTTTCCCTCTTTCCACTTCTGAAGTCATAATTATGAGTTTGTTGCATTCGAGTGGTTTGTTGTCAGATAGAATAGGGATCACAGAGGACACCAGGTTCATTCTTGCCTAATTATTGGGGCTATCTTATTAAAGTCAAAATGTATTGAAGGTATTTAGTCAAACATTCTCAGAAAAAAGGTGCAAAAACGGTCACTGGGGTGAAAAGGTATACGTTTGTACCTTATCTACCCCTAAAAAATTAATTTATGTACCTTAAAGGTACATATTAATACATGTTAGTACCCTAAATTAGAAAGGGTACCGCCCCAGTGACAGATTTTGTTACTATCCAACAGATTTTCAATAAAATATAGCGCGCCATATAAATGTAAAGGGGCTGATGAGATGTGCGGATCCATTTGCAGGCTTTTATTAATAGACATAGTCACAAAACAAGCAGGGTCAAAAGCATCAGCACACAGGTGTAACACAGATAAGACAGAGAGTAATCCTAGGGCAAGCTTGGGTCTTCGATCGGCGAACAATATCCAACGGGGCAAGACAGAGCAATAATCCAGGTACACGAGCAATAATCCAAACGAGGTGCACACAGAGTCCGAATGGCAAGGCAAGGGTTAATCCAGGAACACGGGCAGGAATCACAACACGAGTAATCAGGCAAGGCAAGGCTATGACAGCTAAGAAGGCTCCGTAGAGTAGCTATCGCTAGGATATACACTATACAATACTCGGCGATCTGTGAGAGGAAGTCCATGGTTTAATTAGGGTGTGTGATTGTGTGATAGTTCTCAGGTGTGAGCATGTGATTGGTACAGCTGTGTGCAGTCAGTGCAATGGATCATGGGAAATGTAGTGCAAGGTAATGCGAGACAGTCTGTGTAGTGTGAGAGTCAGTATGATGGAAGGGTGACCTCTGGTGGCAATCAGACGGAAGGCCACGAACCGGATTCGTCACAATAAACATTACAGGCACTTTTTGTATACATTCCCATATCTAGATAGTCAGCTTGTTGACAATTCTGGTAATTTTTGTCAAATAAATGCTATTTTTGCTGTATAAAATACACAATATAAGCATCAAATGGTTATTTGTATATGTAAATGTTGTGATGTTGTGGGAAAACGAATAAAAATTAACAGTCAATAATGCAATTGTTTACTCCTCTGCCATGTTTAAAGTTTATGACCCGGCTAACTCAGAAATTTGAGTTTACCAGCTGTAAATACAGCTTGAGAGGTTCATGTCCAATTTCCAACTAGAAAACTCCTACTTATTATTATTCTGATGTATGTGAAGGCAGCATTAAGGTCAGGTTGACTCATAAGGCAAATGGTTTCCTTTACTGCCATGCAAAAAGAGACATTGACACAGAAACCATTAGTCATAAATGTTCATAATTACACAAAGTATTACATCTTTGCATATCATAATTCTAAATGCAGTAATTGCTGTAATGACCGTGTCCAAACAGGTTTTCCCGGCCACTCCCCCTAACAGATAGTCCCGCCCCCAGTTTGCACCACTGGTTAAATGATTAGCTGTATCTGCTGGTTGGGATGCTCAAGCAAAAAGAGTCACAGCACCACAGGAAAAAAAAAATAAGACACATGGCATTATCGGTTTGCAGTAAATAATGAACTGCATACAAATGCACAAAGGATAGTTATACAAACCTTCTGAATTATTCTTTTCCTTTTTTTTTTTTTTGGATAAATCATGTGGCCAGAAGTGCAACAAGTCATGCAGACTGTGACTTAAACCAGAAAATGTTACCTATTGCTATTAGTTTTGTCTACACCCTGATTTTAACTGCGTATAGTATCTGTGGTAATCTCATGGGTGGTACAGCACCTGAGAAAGTGTGTGTGTGTTTAGAAACAACTAGTTTAAAGAACCTAAGGACCGGACTGTTGTTCACATTCCTCTGTATACACAGTGGATTTCATACCGTTGATGCTTAAGGAGAGAAACTCTTAGCTGCTGTCAATCAAAAGCAAGGATTCCCTCAGGGTAAAAAATGAAATTGCAGAGTGTTATAAATAGTATGGGACATTGCGTTACACATTAACTCATGTCATTCCTGCTTATTTTTGGTGTCTAATCTGGGCACCTTGCTAATGTTCCTAGATGAGTTCTAAATGTAAGTTCAAGTGGAGCATCTTCATCTACATCTATGTTTTCTGTGCTTTTATTTAGCCCGACTTGGTAATATCCAGGTCATATAGCTGTAGGCTGCCATGTTAAAGATTTGAATAACAAAACTTCTTGTGAATAGCAATCCCTAATACAGGCTGGTGCATTTTTACTTTAAGCTTGTTCCAGGAACTGTATATGCCTGGCCTTTGTCACTTACCCATGTCCATCATTAGAAGGAGGAAAAAGAGTTTGATCATAGGTGTGATATCCAAACTGTAGGATCTCTGTGTCTTCTCAACCACAGACAGGGAAAACAGTGTTATTTCAAATTTGCAAAGATAGGATTTCAGACAAGGAAGCTGTTGTCCTGCTCGTCAGACTGCTTGGATGTACAATAGTTGAGTAATTCCCCCTGCATATCCTAAACATTTTTCCTGCTTTTAAACATTGCTAAACATGCACAGTGACCTTTGTCCTCTGATCTTTATCGTGCCACCACATCATGGCATTTAAAATACACGTCGTTTTACCTGTCCATCAGCTTTCTGAGGCTTATATATCTGTGTTGATTTACACTTGAATCTTAATAGAATGTTAAAGTGTGCAAGAAATGGAAAGTCATTGTATCTATTGTAAATGCATGTTATAAATCTTTAGCTACACTCAGATGTACATTACAATATAGATAAGATCTGTTGCTATTTCCATTTTATTGCGGCTTTAATTTTTACTCTAAAACATTAAATTGTATAGAATTAAATACATAGAAAAGAAACAGTATAGTATCTCTTGTAATTCTCTTAGACAGAAATGAGAAGTTAATGGAAATGTGTCAAGTCTCCTGCTTCTCAGATTTTTTTCTTGAGTAAAATTCTCCAGTAATTTCACACACGTCAGAAGAGATCTATAAACGTTATTTGAAATAAAAATAAATAAATAAAAATTATTTTAAAGAGTCAAGATTTTTCCTTTTCATTTAACTTGATGCACTGAAAAAAAAAACTAAAACTAATAAAAAAAAAACTATATAGACATATTAAACTAATAAGAACTAATAAAAATGACAAAGAAAGATGCACAACAAAATTATTAAAACTGAACTAAAATGAAAACAAAAAAATATAAAAATTAAAGCTAATTCAAAATATATATACAGTATCATAGTATCTAAAGATCCTAATATGAACTTGGTGTTTCTCATGGATTTTTTCTTTTTTTTTTAATATAAACTATGCTATTTATTTTATAGCTATGAACTCTTACTACTTGTCAATAATCATGTCTATTTAAATATCTCAGAGAAAGCTGATTAGTTTGTCAGAAATTTGTTATTTTCCCATTTTACTTTCATAATATGACATAGTTTCACATTCGCATTGACACAGTATCACATTTACAAGTGAAAGAGGATATTCATCAAGAAAAATAGCATGGTGAGACTTGAATTTATCCATTGGGAATTGGTTATGAAAAGTGGCGTTACATACCAGAATGGAGGCAGTTTGCTAAAATAACGCCTGAATGGCTATTTGGAAACATAATAGCCTGTGCAGCCTAAGTGAAAGTATTGGGAAATCATAGGGAAAGGAAAGTTGCTTCAAGTTAATACATTTTGAAGAAAGATAAAGATTTCTTTAGAATAACATGCACCAATGATTTGTGAACAGTGAGACCAGGAACATGTTATAAGTAAATAACTAAAGTCAGTTATTATTTAATGTTCACTTTAAACTGAGTTATAAAAGACCAACCTCTGAGCAATCCTGAAATGTTTATTGAGAAATGCAAGCATGCTTTTTTATTTTTTGGCTGTCAGAGGTGTTACAGTCAAAATGTGTAATTTTGAGGAAATGTACTCAAGTCAGTGAATTTGACTAATGTAGGTTCTGTTTTGATGAGGAAAAAGAGGAACTTAAACAATTCAAACTTGACAATACTTAACAAGATTTTTATGTTTGCAAAGTTACCTGAAATCAAGCAACTAGACACCACTTCTTTTTTGACCCATTGTCTCTTTACATATCTTCACATATTCATACCTGCCTCCGTCTCTCTCCATCCGTCTGTTCTATTTATTTGCCCCCTCCCCCTTTCACTCTAGCAGAGTTGCGCTTTAAGGCAGATGTTCATTAGTGGCAACATCAGCTACGGACGCAAAGGGTGTATATGTTTGCATGACTTAGAGTCAGCCTGTTCACCATGATGCTTGCTGTTGGATAGATTAGAGTTCGCCTGTTTCTGATCAGCTGTACTGACTGATCTAAACAAAGACATGGTGGATTTCTACGCTAAGATTCGGACCAACCACCGACCCAGAAGCGCCATGCCTCTCTCTCTGAACACGCAGGTACGTCCACAACCCGTTAAAACTGGGTTTCTGGGTATGGAAATGCTTTTTGTTGTTACTTTATGAGTTGGTTTGATGGTTCAATACGTAACACATATGAGCAGTGTGCATTAAAATCAGGTAGTGTTTCAGTGTGGTGCATTAGTTGGATTTTGCATGTAAGTGTGCTTCTGTTGTGTTGTTCTCAGTTAGGATGTGGTTTCTTCCTGTTGAGACACTCCCCTGCGTAGATATCTCAAATGCACTTGTGAACAATCCACAGGGTCAAGTGTTTGTCACAGTAAAGTTGTCCAGTTCTGTAAAACCCTTTAAAACAAAGCAGCTGCAAGACGGTTGACATTTAGCATCTCTGCAGTTCTGATCAGAAAAAGGAAGTTTTGTTTAATTGCTCAGTCTACATCGTACCAAGCTTCCATAATGTGATGAACTGCATACTGTGTCTAACAATGCCAGTTCCTGCTTTATAGGCTTCTCCCTATACATCCACTGCTTCTTTTCCTTTTTCCTCTCAGTTAGCCTACTTGTACAATGACTTATACAGGTTGTGTGGCTGTCTCTGTTGGCCAGCACATTCAGATCATCTAAATTTATCTCACAAAAGGATGGCATACATTTAAGGCTGGGGATTTCATCACTCCCTTTGCTTTAAACTGATTTAAAGGGATAGTTCAGCCAAAAATGAAAGTTCTGTCATTATTTACTTACCCTCTTGTTGTTAGAAACCTGCATGACTTCTGTGAACACAAAAGGTGAAAGGTTAAAGAATGCACTGGACGCTCTTTTGCATGGTGAAAATGAATGGGAATCCAGGCTATCAAGGTCAATCAATTGAAAGTGGACAAAATTGGGAATTGGGAAATCATTCTCATATGATGATTTGGTGCTCAAATATTAATAATGGTTCTTATTAATGTTAAAAAGAGTTTTTGCTAATGATTAATATTTTTGCAGAAACTGTGATACATTTTATTCAGGATTATTTGATGAAGACAAAGTTCAGTAGAACTGCATTTATTCAAAATGGAAATCTTTTAACATTATAAATGCCTTTATAATCATTTTTGATCAAGTTAATGCATCCTTATGTAATAAAAGTTTTTTTGTTTTTGTTTGTTGTTTTTTTTTTACTTACTCAAGCTTTTGAATTATAGCATGGTTTCCACAAAAATTTGAATCAGCAAAAACTATTCAACACTGATAGTGTTAAGAAATGTTTCTTGAGCAGCAAATCAACATATTAGAATGATTTCTGAAGGATTATGTGACACTAAAGACTGGGGGTAATGGTGCTGAAATTTCAGCTTTTCATCACAGAAATAAATTACGTTTGAAAATATTTAAAAATAGAAAACAGTTATTTTAAATTTTAATAATATTTCATAATATTTTACTGTATTTTTAATCAAATAAATGCAGGAGATTTATTTATAAAATGTAAAATCTTAATCCAACCTTTTTACCAGTAGTGTATGTCACAACAGAGAAGAAAAGACAACAGTAACTTAACTAATATTGAAGACTTAAATTTCTGTCTGTTTATCACACAAAATTGTTGAAACTTAGAATGTAGGTCATATTGATAGTTTATTTTTGACCCTGACAGCCCAGATCCCCATTCACTTTCATGACATGGAAAATAGCGGCCAGTACTTCAACACTTCTGCTTTCGTATTCCACAGAAAAAGAAAGTCATATGGGTTTGTACAGGTATGGTTTACATTGGGTGAGTAAATAGTATTTTGACTGAATTTTCATTTTTAGGTGAACTATCCCTATCTTGATTACTCAGTTCTTTTTCAGTGTTGTAAATGGGGGATGTTTTGTGCGGCTATTGTTTGTGATGATTATAGTAATAAAGCTGTTTCCTGTCAGTTGATGCATTTGGCACTTGTGGCTGAGAGACAGGCTTGGTCTGCACCAAAGGCTGGTAAATATAGACCCAGGATGTGACGTGCCAGTCGCAGTAGC
Source organism: Spinibarbus caldwelli (assembly GCA_039654775.1). Lineage (NCBI taxonomy): Eukaryota > Metazoa > Chordata > Actinopteri > Cypriniformes > Cyprinidae > Spinibarbus > Spinibarbus caldwelli. Next base: position 26,537,216 of record CM077256.1, on the reverse strand, counting down.
TTTTATTTCCATTGTTGTGCTTCGATTGTCACCCTTGCTCTTCTATATCTTTTTCTGTCTATATGTCTCTCTCTCTCTCTCACAGACGTTTCTCAGGAGAGGTGTGTCCTTGTACAGGCCTCTCTCGAGGCTAAAGGTGAGCGCAGTACTGCAGTAAGCAAATAAACATCTATTCCACAGCCATCTTCACTCTGCATGCATGCGCAGTGAACTTCATGTGTTCTTCCGTATATCATGTACTGGGTGGTGAAAAAATATTTTGCAATCCGTATTGAGTATTGGTGGATAAAGGAACCTTAAGAGCAAACTGAAGCCTATTACTCATTTTCAATTGTTTTACAGTTTTCCTTATATAACTTGTTTGTTAATTGTATTACTCATTTTCTTGTACTTACAGTTAAGCATTTGAACAAACCCCTAACCCTAAGTAGTAAATGTCTGTGCACTGCTTTTGCAACATGCATAAGCATATGAATGCATACGAATGACACCATAGATCATGCTATTTGTTGAAAAGAGGTTTGCTGTTACTTTTCTAAGAGAGCAAGCTTCTACACGACATGACTTGAAATCTGAGCAGATTTTAAAACACTGGACATCATACACTTACCGACTTTGTAATAATCACAGAGGAAAAACTGGCCATCATATACTAAACGACTGAGGATCATATCCTACCAGACTTTCAAGTTGTTCCAATCACAACAAACTCATGCAGAAACGTGCACCTTTTTGCATGACAAATGAAAACAATATGTGTTCTAAAATGGGCTCAAATTATCAAACATGTTTGATATCCTCTGACTGAATGGAATTAAAGTCTGAGGCAAAAAATTCAGAGTCTGTGACCATCATATACTACGCGATTTTCTATTAAATCTTTCAGCACAAATCTGCAGACTAGCCATGACTTTCAGCAACTAGCATCAACTTCTCCAGACTGTAAATCAGGGGAAAATCTGGTCAAAAATCGTGTAGTGTATTCCAGGCTTTAGAGACCAGAATATCATAGACACTTGAGCCAGTTAGCCAACATCAAAAACGTACATCTGGGAAATTTTCGCAAGACGCGAAATATGTAGCAATAAGTACATATCACTGCAATTTCTAACAGAAATGAACACTAGAGACAGTAAAACAACGAGCACATGTAATCGTTTTCATACACAGTTATGATTACAGCTCCATATGTTTCACTTTCCGAACGTAACAAGCTTTATCAGTAGCTCAGCTGGAACAGAATTGGACTTGGGATGCAGAATCCTTGGGTATAAATCCCGTCAAAAACATGACTCACGATGAAAGAGCTGAAAGGTGAGAGATCAAAAAATAAGCTAAAACGGCATTCTTGCAATTGCGTTTTTACCTCACATTCGCTTTTGTTCATACTATCGAGTAGGTTTAGGTGTACTGCAGATGGTATGTTATTTTAAAACATCATGGAGCATTAGATTTATAGCGCCACTCAACAGACATTTCAAGTCAGAACTGTGGTGACACCTACAAAACCAACGTCACATAAAACATACCATATGTACATTCATCTGTTCTGGGGGAAAAAAAACTAACACTCTTTTAGCACCAGCCAGTAGACATTTCACATCGTATATGTCATGAAACGTACATGGCGGTATGTATTTCGCGTTTTGCGAAAAAGTTCACAGAGGTACATTTTCGTCATGAGACCAGGTTGTCAAAATAAGTGTACTTCTTTAAATTGCGGCAAAAGATGATTGAAACGTGATTAACAAATGAAAATTAAAAATTTACATTATTACAAAGTGCACTTTTTAAAAGTGCAGTTAAGTGTGTTAAGAAATACTCTCTTTAAGATCACTTAAGTGGCCTTTTATTTCATTAACACTGCATTATCTGCAAGATCAGTTTCTTAAAAATACAGTTGTACTCTAAGTACACTACACGTGCATATTCAAAATGATTAAGTGCACTTTTTTTCACAAGGATGTGAAGTGGTCAGTGACACAATGCCATAGTGTTGCTATGTGGTTTTTAAGGTGTTCAGAATGGTTTTTAGTGCATTATTATGTGGTTGTTAGGTGGTTGCTTACATACTAATACACATGTAAAGTATTTGATTATAATTTTAATTGTAGTGTTATTTAAAGTAAATTTATTTTAAATGCACAAAATTGCATCTTCATCATCACAAATGTGCAATTATAAATATATTTAAATACATGACATACACATTTTTAAAAAATACATTCATTTTCCATAAATGCTTGTTAGAACATTCAGCAGCACACTTAAACCACATTTTAAAGACAATAGAATTATGAAAACACATATAAAGATGCACTTAAGTCCTATTTAAAGGCATAGTTCACCCAAAAATGACAAAATATTGATAACCAAAAAGTTGACGGTAGCCATTGGCTTCCATAGGATTGGAAAAAATACTACTGAAGTCAATGGCTACCGTCAACTGTCTGGTTACCAACATTCTTCAAAACATCTTCTTTTGTGTTCAACTGAAATACATTCATACAAGTTTGGAACAACTTGAAGGTGAGTAAATGATGGCAGAATTTTCATTTTTGGGCGAACTATCCCTTGAAGTGTGTCAAAATAGCAGTATTAAGTTTAACTAATTGCATTTAATATTAAATTCTAATTGTAATTAACATCCAGTTAAATGTCCAAAAACATTATAATCAGTTCATGCTTAGGTATATTCTTTGAAAGTATTTTATTTCTGTAATAAGTACTTGTTTTAATAGTATGCTAAAGTATTCTTTTTTTCACAAGGGCAGGCAAACACCACTCATATTTTCTTCAGCAAAAGTACAACTTAGTTTGAAAATAGCAGAGTCCTCAAACAACTATAACATATGAACGTGTTTTTACTGAAAGAAAGTTCATGCAGTAACCCTCAAGTTGATAGACTGCCCTGTTCCTCTATTCGCTGGTCTAGTACCACCTCAATGTCCATCACAGCAATAGCACTACATACAGCATCACAAACACTGACAATCAAAACTATTCATAGTCCATCTGTGGGATGAAACATGCTTCATTCTCTAATCAGAACCATATGAGCTTTATCTGCTGGGGTTTTGGCCATCTGTAAACAGGACAAACAAAAAATGTGGTTGTGGTTTTCTTCTTTACGGCCGTCGACTCTTGTTCTGTTTCCTGTGATCAGCACACACAGGAAGTGCTCTCTTTCTGTAACGGGCACATGAGGCTTCAGGCCTAGTTGAAATCACCTTGTTAGCTTGAACGTAAGTGTGTTTCCAGAGCGCAGTTGACAGTGGTGTGGGTGTTGAATGTTCGAATGAGCGTTTGGTTTTGGTTTTCTTTCTGGTGATGTGGAGAGTCCCTCCAAGCATGCTTCATTTTGCATAGGGGAGGATTGTGGGAGGAGGGTGTGAAAGCAGACGCTCCATCCACTGTTTGTTTTGCTCATTGTATAAACATTTGTGACATCACACAATCACCTGTTTACATAAGGTCAGGATCACTGTGAAAGGTCATCTGAATCAAATTACATATGTGTCTTCAGTCAAATGCACACCATTTATATCATTTCATGATCGTATAATATGATATGATTTGATATATCTTCATCATCAATAGCCTCTGACCAGCTGACATTTAATTTTACTATCCTTAACAAAAAAGCTGATATTTTATAAATGTATTGATTATGTGTGTGTGTGTGTGTGTGTGTGTGTGTATATATATATATATATATATATATATATATATATAGGGTCAATATCACTGTAGGGTGCCTTTTGGTGTCCTGTACATAACTCATTTGCCATGATAACTTAACATAAAAATGACTATGAAAGGGTGTGTTATATTAGGCTAAGTTTTTATATTCATGACAAAAGCATTACTTGGCTCTTTAGATACATTTTCTAGATTTTTTTTTTTTTAGATTTGTATAAGAGGATGCATGTTATTTTGCTATGTCCTATGCACTGCTCATTAAATTTGAATGATAGTAGAATATTGTCAAATCATAAAATTTAAAAATTTTGTTCTCCTAGTAATATTTTGGTAAATAAGAGATTACTCAATTTGAGTGTATTGATCATTTGGTAATAAAAACAATATTTTTATTTAATAAAAAAAGAAGAGTTTTTCCATGTCCCTTGAATGGTTGTCCTCCCTGTCAGATTGGGGAATCCGCCCCTTTAAGAAAAGGCCATCCCATTTAGTGACATCAGGACAACAGATTTTTTTTGTCTCTTCAGTGGCAGGAATTTCAACGGCTGAGGTGAATAAGTTGGTGACTTTTCAGTTGACAAATTTTCTTCGTATGAGTTTGCTTACTTGCTTTGCCAAAGCTTAACATGTCCACCCCGTCGGCATAAAATATGCCAGAAGGGATTAGAATACAGTATTTTCAAAATATGTAAGTTTAAATATACCAAATTCTCTTCAACAACCAGACCAGATCATCAATGTGATTGAGAATCTAATTATATCATATTATTTTTTTCAAAGTTGAATAAATGTTTCATTGTCATATTTTGTCATGCTTTGTATGTTCTGCTTTATGTGTCCACCCTGTCATCTTGATATTTTACAATAATATTTTAAATAATAATTCAGTCTTATCTATATAATCCAGTGTGTTCAATAGCTAGCTATGGGGACATCATACCTTTCAGAAAATATAATTTGCATCTTCATTTTGCAATGAAAACGTATTTAACAGTAATATATATGTTCATGACAGGGTGGACATATCTTATGGTTTATGCTTCAAATAATGGCCCATAATTATCTTTAAAAAATGTGTGGGAGCTCAGCTAATATGTTTCTATAGAACTTGAGTGTCTACTATTTATGACATTACATAAGGTGAATGGGAAATTAAAACCAACATTTTTGAGTATTGTGAGGGTTGAAAGGCACTCTATGGTGATATTGACCCTATATATATATATATATATATATATATATATATATATATAACTTGCAGGTTAATATGTATAAAGATTAAAGATAAATCAGTTTATATATATTTTTAATTTATATTTTCAATTCAATAGTAATGCATTTACTGAATTTTACTTTACTGATTCAACAATGTGCTGTCAACCTAAATGAAAGTAAATATTTTCATTAAGAAAATTATTTTAATAATTTTGTTTTAGCTTTGGTACAATGACAGCATAAGGTCAATTATTTATTTATTTATTTATTTAATTATTTATTTAAATTTAAATTTAAATTTTGTATCATTGTCTTTTTTGTTAATTGTTTTATTAGACTTTATTTTAATATTTTCTGTTATCATTTTATTGTAGTTGAAGTTTTTTTTCATTTTTATGGCTTTATTTAATATATCTATATAGTTTTATGAAGTTTTATTTTTATTTTATTTAGTTTTAGTTTAAGCACTTAAACTAAATGAAAGTTAGAAATATTGCTTAGGTAGCTAGCTGAAATAAAATAATTTTTTTGTTTTGTTTTTTGTTTTTAATTTCACATTCATTGTTTTTAATGTTATTAACATTATTTATTTAAATCTTCAAACAACACTGTCTTTATGATATTGCACATAAAAAATGTCTTACACTTACACACTAAATGGCTGTTCATACATGAAAATATAGCTTCCTTGGTATTTTAAAAAATGGATTGTGCAAAGAGAGCACCATATTTGAGTGTCTTTGTTATCTGAAAGTCTGAAAGCCCCTGGCTTGTTTAAGTATATGCATTCATTGGTGTCATTTTTGTCCATCAGGTAGAGGATGACAGCGCTCTCACAGCGGTGTATGTAAACCTCCCCCGGGTGCGCCGGAGTACCCTTGACACCTCCAGTACCGTCACTTATCCATTACAGGAGTTCCCAGACCCTCCCGATACCCTTCTTTTAGACTCTGCGGGATGGGAGATCCATACTGACGACCAGACCGGGCAAGATTACTACTACCACCCCTCTACGGGCCGTAGCACCTGGGAGTATCCGCTCAGCTGCTCCATGGAGTCGTCAGTGGGGACAGAGGAGGCCCGTTCTCCTCCCTCGTTCCCCCAGTCTCCCATCAGCTCGCCTGTAGTCCCTTCTCCTCAGAGGTGGAGCTCGGACTGGGAGAAGGTGCTGGATGAGAATAGTGGCAGGCATTACTTCTTTAACCCCGTGTCGGGTCAGAGCTCATGGGATCCCCCAGAGGACATCACCTCACCAGGGCAGTTTCTGGATGATTGTCCGGTATGGAGAAATTTTTTATGTTATCATATCATGGTATTTATGTGCATATAAACCTTAGGTTAGATGCCATGTTGGATTTTACTTGGATGAAAACAAGGCTGTGAGGGATTGACAGTCTTTGCAACGCACTGTATAAAGGTCCTGAATCATGTCATTTTGATAGCTCACAACTTTTAAAACTGTTTTATGGAGGTTTTTGTCAACTGAACGTTTTTTAGGAAAGACGTTTCATCAGCTTAACACTCACTATGTTGTTAAACAACATTACAATCTATTGAACACACTGTACTTCTATCTCTCACAGCTTTGTTTTCAATATATATATCCCCACAACAATATTCGAAAGCCCCATGACTTTAGTAGTTGAAAATATTTTTTCAAATTTATTTTTTAAAATAGAATAGAATAATAAAAATACGAAAATGTATTAATATACATTACTTTTCAAAGTCTAGAAATCAAACTTTGAAAATTAGGTATCCTCATACAGCAAATGTAGGTTTTTTGACAGTTTTTGAGGGGATTTTAGTTGGTTTGCCTCATTTTTCTGTCTTATTTTTAATCATTTTAAGTCATCTTTGGATTGAGAACCAGTGAGTTGTCAGATCTCACACTGTCAACCTGGAAATTATACTTAGTATAAATATCATGTAAATGATTTATAGTTATGGTTATAGTTATAGTCCTTGGTGTCAATGGTTATTAAACCATTGGTTTTCAGCCTTTTTGTCTCCAAGATCCCCCATTGTCCACAGCAATGTTCGAAGACCCCATGCTTTAAAAAAATAAATAAATAAATAAATAACATTTTAACTAATTTTTTAAAATATTTAAAAAAATATTTAAAGTTAAATTGCCTCATATATAAAGGTCTTTCAAGACAGTCATTAAGCAATTTATTCATTGCATTATTTTTAAAATCTAAATATTTTTTTTTCTATTAATTCATCTTTAATAGAAAAAATGTTTCGATTTTTAATTGTGTTGGCTTATTTTGTTGCTTTTTTGTTATTATTTTTCTCTTTAGATTTGATCAATTGTCTCTTAATAGTAGGCTAAAGTATTATATTGACTAGAGTTACATTAAAAGTAGTATAATTCAAATTTAATTTTGTAATTTATGTGACAAATGAAAATGCAAAAATAATGTAATAATATTTTCACAAAGGTTTCTCAAACACTACTCTTTTCTGCCAAAAAAAGGTTAATAATGAGTTTCCATTATGAAAAAATTTTACAGTAAAAAAAAAAAAAAACTAGATTAAAAAATTAACTTTTTAATTTACATTTAAATTGAAACTGTAAAAAGGACAGTTTTAATAATATTTTTATTGTCTTCTTTACTCTCCAAAACGTAGCCTCCATTTCCTGAGGAAGACTACCCAGCATCTCCAGATCTGGAGGAGGAAGCATCTCCTTACTCTTTGCCAGCAGATTATTCTTTGATTCATGTGAATAAGGTCTCAATCCCCAGGGCCAGTCTGGATCACAGCATCCCACCAGGCTGGACCCTCAGCATCGACCCTGAAGGAGCTTGGGTCTTCACGAGCGACTATACGCAGGAACAGGTACAGGACACTTGACACTGACTGTAACGTGTCCTTGTTTTGGACTGGCTTACTTATTATTTGGGCTGATTAGCTTGCTATTATTAGTGAGGTGTATGATAGTATGGCTGTAGGCTAGTTTTGTAATTTGGTGAACTTAATGAAGCGTCTTGTTGACAGTGGATCAAGTCGCTAGACGATCGAGGACGGACGTATTACTACCTAAGAGACGGCAGCAAGTCCCAGTGGAACTTACCCGAGGTACAATGAGAACATTTTGGAAGGTCCACCTAAAGGCTTGTTCACACCAAGAATGATAACTATACAGGTTATTTGTTCTGTTTATTATAAGTTTATGCAGTTATGCTGTCTGCTTCTTTAAAAGCTTGAGGTCTTTAAAGTTGGGTGGATTCTGATTGGCTGTTGATGTTTTTATGGTTCATCAGCTGGAAGAAATAGGTCTGATTTTAGTGAAATTGTTTTATTATTTTGATTATTAAAACTTTAGTTATTGTTATAGTTATCATCTTTGGTGTGAACAGGTTTTAAAGCAGTGGTTCTCAACATTTTTGTCTCTAAGGCCCCTCGTCCATAACAATATTCAGAGGCCCCATAACTTTTTCAGCTGTTCATGTTTATGATTATCATTTACTAACCTACGTGTCATTTAAAACCTATATGTCTTTCTTTCTTCTGTGAAACACAAAATAAGATATTTTGAAAAATGTTTGCAACTAATTGTTTCAGTTCCCATTGGTTTCCATAGTATTTTTCCATACTGAAAGAGAAAGAGAACTGAAATGGTTTGGTTACCAACATTCTTCAAAATATCTTCTTCTGAGTTCCTCAGAAGAAAGAAAATCATACAGGTTTGGAATGAAATGAGGGATAAGTTTAAAAAAAAAATTGCTCACAATTTAGAGCATGGTATGACTGGAAAAATGTATATTCATAAAATGTATAAAAATGTCTAAGACGTACAAAATTTTATTCATTTTTCCTAAGTTATCCAAGTCTAGAAATCATACTGTTATAATTAGGCTTAATTATATATCTAACTTTTCCATGACCATGGAAATCCTGGTTGTCAAGAAGTGAATTAAACTGAGACATATCTAGATTTTTTGCTATTTTAGCATCATTTTTATCATTCTTCTTAAGGACCCATTGAAAGATTGCTGAGAAGCAATGTCCTAAAGGGATAGTTCACCTGAAAATGAGTGAAACTGTGGCTCACTTTCATGTTGTACTGATCCCAAATGATTTTCTGTATACTGTGAAAACACAAAATTATATAGTTGGCAGAATGTCCATGCTGCTCTTTTCCTTTTGTAAAAGTGGATGGTGATTAATACACTGGGGAAAAAATAGTGTATGATTTACTTTTATTTTCACTCAGAAATTGCAAGTAAATTTCACAAATAATTACAACGAAAAGGCAAGTAACGCATTAAATTAAACATGACATTTTGAATTAGAAAGACTAAACGTACTCCAATAACAACTTTGAAAAATCATTTTTACAGTGTATTAACACAATAAAATACAAACACGTCATAAAAGTACAATTTCTGAATACAAATTCTCTCTCACACTTTTAGTACTCTGGAAGTCCAGGACAGTATGGAGTGGGAAATGGGGCTTCACTAGAGCAGGATACAATGGGATCCAAGCAAAACTGGAGGCACAGTGCAGGATACCAGGAAGATGTAAGTACTCACACATATTTTCTTAGAATTTCTACCACTGCATGTGTTTAGTTGATCCAGCAGCTTACCCACACTCATAAACAAAGAGTGATGCCCTGACGCATGTGATGCACACCTGATCCCTCTCGCGTGTCCTTAGTGACCGTGTTTCCTAAATAGGCTCTAGAATACACCTGAGACTCAGTTTGTTATAGAGCTGCTCTATTTACATCCCTCCTACCCACCCGGTATTTTAGATCCTATCATTTCAATATGCAAACAGAAACTCAACATTTATCCTGTTTTCACTGAACTGATCCATGGAGATTAATTCAGTTATTAACACACTAGTATACTGTACTGCATTACTAATGGTATTTACCAAGGCACGAAATGGAAAAATGTAGTTGTGCACTGAAAATTGTTCATTTGACCAAAGTTACATGGTCTTGTCTCTTTTTTGGGTTTCTAGGGCACTATTGTAAATTCATACACACAATATTTTCTTAATAGAGGAGTCATTAATCATGGCCATTATAAAAATGCCTGTGTAGATTTACGATTTTATTAATTTGCATGACTTTTCAAGGGTTAGAAGTCAGACTTTTAAAATTAGGCTTACTCATATGTTCAAGTTTTTCAAGACAGTTGCGGAGGGTGTGAATTAAAATAATAAATATCTTGATTTTTAGTTGGTTTGGCTTATTTTATAGCTTATTACTAATGCAATGAAAAAATGTAGTGTTGTAATAAAAATGAAAATTGCAACTGTGTAATGAAAATATACTCTCTTTTTTGAGTTTCTACTAGGGCATTACTGTACTGATTTACATGTTATTTTCTCTTAACAGAAGAGTCACTCATATTCTCAGCATGCACCGGACAGCGACGCCTCCAGCTCTCCTGAGATGCCACATAATGTAAGACTCCACATCAAACATTTATGCCTTTTTGAATATAAATTTTGATCTAAATTTTACAGTAAGCTACATGAAAGAAGGCATCATCTCTAGGCATTATTTGTGTGATTATTTATGTGCTTACTGGCCTAAAATCATGCGAGTAGACATGCCGTGTCACGAGGAAGCAAAACGTATTGAAATGTTTTTCTCTCTTTTCTATGGTAAGTGTTGGGTTTGGTAATGCCAGTATAGAGGTGTTCCATAAATTGCACAGGAGAATATAATTATACAGTTACACAATACATGCTGAGTAAAAGTATTTAAGCAGGTTAGGACTAGTGGAGAGATGTCTGATCATAAGTTTTTGACTATGACTAGAAGAATGACCCATTTAAGTCATTTAAAACAGTCTGCACACACCAAACAGATCACCAATACTCACTGTAAACACATGAAGAAAGATCTAAGATACCAATGATGTCAAAATCTGCAGATAGTCACATGAATGAAATATTATTTTACCACACTGTTCCCTGGTGGTTACTAATGAAACTCACAGCCGATTGCTGCCTTCTACTCAAATAAGCAAGTACCAAATGTATGTGATGCTACTATAAGTTTTGAACATAATATCATGGCAGTGCCTTGTTTTTTGGACCTTTACTAGGGTAGTACTATAATATTCTTTGAATTATCTTAATTATTCAATGGAACTCTAAGATAATATCAAAGTAACATAGTATTACCATCACTGTTCAAAGTCCTAGTAAATTTCACAAATAATTACAAAGAAAGCAATGAACCAAAGCAAGTAATTCATTGAATTAAACGTGAGCATAACCCAATAATCTTTATTTTATTTACTACATTTTTACAGTGTATGTAAGCATATACACTACACTAGCAAATCTCAGCTGTGTGATATGTTGTCTATCGTTTATATCGTTACAAAATATGACTATATTATCGCACAGCTCTTTATATAAAGTTGGATACATAAGTATGTTGAATTTTATCTGCATATACTCACATAAAAATGCATATGAAATATAAAATATCTTATTGGCCAGCTCTAAACTGCTAAATGTGGCTATAAAGTATGAAGATGTTAAGACAGTATGAACATTAATATCATGGTTGTATTGTGGTTAAGGGGGTTTTAGCTCAAACTATTCTTGACATTGTGCTGAAGAACACTTATGATCTGTGGATACTAAAGAGTGAAATGGAGTGTTAAATGATTTGCTCCTGAATTTAAAACCATTACTACACTTAAAAGGGTAAACAGCTAAGCAGTAATCTACTTTTTCTGTTTGACATTTTAAGGTGAATCTTAAAGATTCTGATTTACTTCATGTCAGACATTATCCTGTACATTTTTTTTTTTCCTTTAGAGAGTCTGTATTAACTTTTTTTTTTTTTTTTTTTTTTAGGTTTCAAACTTGGAAAAAGCTGGAATCCTGAACAAAACTAAGGTGTCTGAAAACGGGAAGAAAATTAGGTAAAGTTAGCCATTATGAACTTAAATAAGTGGTAATAGTGTAAATGATAGTGTAAAGTGGTGTAAATGGTAACACTTCACAATAAGGTTCAATTTGTTAATATTAGTTACTGCATTATATAACATTAAAAAGAAACATTTGTTTATTAATTTATTAATCTCAGCTAGTAGTAATTTCAGCATTTATTAATGAATTATTCAAAAAAATATTAAAATAAAAAGTTATATCTGTTCATATTATTTAATGGACCTGGACATGAACTACTATAATAATGAATAGTTGTATTTTTATTCATTTTTATTAACGTAATAACAATGTCAAATGTATTGCTCGGTGTTAGTTTATGTTAATTAACTCATTAACTAATGTTCACCAATGGGACCTTATTGTGAAATGTTACCATGAAAACTGTTATGTCCATATGTAAAAGTGTAACATTTACCAATCGTCCCACAGGAAGAACTGGAGTAATTCCTGGACGGTTCTCCATGGAGGAATACTAACATTCCACAAGGATCCAAAATCACCAGCTGGAGCATCGGTGAGAAACGAAACCCCCAAATGTGGAATTTGCATTATTATTATTTTTGTTTCACAACGCTAAATGTATTTTGTATTACGCAGGGCAAAACAAATCAGATAGTCCCAGAATTCACAGTAGAGCTGAAAGGGGCAACAATTAACTGGGCAACCAAGGACAAATCAAGCAAGAAACATGTTTTGGAGGTATGGCTGGTACAACACTGCCTAAGATTGCGCTGGATGATCATACTGTATATTTTACTATTGTGTTTTCTTGACATTCCTTGTGTGTTTGTTCATTCAGCTTAAGAGTCGGAGTGGCGTGGAGTACCTGATCCAGTATGACACTGAGAGCATCATCACTGACTGGTATAAAATCATCACAGATACCATACGCCAGCTGGTGAGTCCAAGAATGAACGTTAACAAACTTTTTTTCTCAGTAGAATCTGCATAATCTACAATTGTGTGTTTCTGCATTGTTCTGGGTCTGGATCTGCATCAGGATCCGGAACAGCACCACTCTGAAGATGAGGAGGAATTCGGTGAGAAGTCCTCAAGCTTAGACAGAGAGGACAGACCCTTCGACAAAAGAACTATGAGCAATGGTAGTGTGTCAAATGATTCTTAACCCTCTGATATAAAAGTAATGTGTAACTTTTTATTTTTAATGAAAGTAATGTATTATTTTTGTTTCAGTAATATTTATTCTTTAATATTTTGTATTTTGAGGGGATTTCATGGTACTACACAATAAAACAGAGCAAAGATATTTAAAATCCATACACAAAAGTGGGAGAAATAAAGAAAATCATATGTAATACCATGGTGTGACCACTAGCGTATATAGTCTTATCATTTCTTATAATTCCCAATTCCCATTGTCTATGGTGGTCATTTTTGACCGCAAAGAAATTTAATTAAATTTTCATTTTTATTTATTTATTAAACATGTTAAAAACTCAAAAAGTAAAACTTTTCAGTCTAAAAATGATCAAAGACCACTGGAGGGTTAAAGGGATTGTTCACCCAAAATGAAAATTCGGTCATCATTTACTCATCCTCGTGTCGTTTCATACCTGAATGACTTTTTTTCTGATGTTGAGCACAAAAGAAGATTTTGAAAAATGTCTCAGTTTTTTGTCCGAAATGAAATGTGGGTTTGACCCCAACAACATAAACGTGAGAAAATGATTACAATAAATTTGATCCATAAATAAAAAACTAAAAATGCTGAAATATATATTGAACAGAAAATGCTAATGTGTGTAAAAAATGAGTGTACTGCCTCTCTTCCTGTTCATTAGCATCTCGTCATCCTTCATCCACTTCAACATCTGAAGCAGATCAGAAGAAGGTCCGCACCAAACTGAAGAAGTTTCTCCTCAAGCGGCCCACCCTGCAGTCAGTCAAAGACAAGGGATATATCAGAGGTCTACCATCACTTTCCCTCCTCCATTTCCTGCTAGTTTTACACAAGATTTTGGATGAAAAATGATTCTAATGTGACCCTTTGATCCTTTTCCCACAGAGAATGTATTTGGATGTCACTTGCACAATCTTTGCAGCCAAGAAAAGACGAGAGTGCCCAGCTTTGTGGAGCAATGCATCCGGACAGTAGAGAAAAGAGGTGTGATGTCATGTTGATCGACTATGGATTGATCATTTAAATAATTTATATAGTTTAATATCAAGACCAGAACCGTGTCTTGAACATTGAGAGGGGACCATTTATTTTATTTTATTTTGGAAGGGGTTGTGATTGTCTTTTTAATTGAATAATTAAAGGATTTAAATGGATTTAAATAAATAAAGCAAAAGAATAGTAAATGAACAAGAATAAGATTTTATTTTTTGAAGCAATAAATTTGAACTATATATATATATATATATATATATATATATATATATATATATATAGCAGCTGTTAGACCAACTTTTTAATATTTAAAAGCTGCCTGGACTGATTTTTGTTGTTATCCATCAGGTCTGGGGATCGATGGACTTTACAGAGTTAGTGGGAATTTGGCGGTCATCCAGAAACTGCGTTTCAAAGCAGATCATGGTAAAATTCATCAGCATGCATTTTACACTTCATCAGCTCAGTTTACTTGGTCTTTACTTCATGTCTGCACCAAGATTTTAGACTCTCTATTACAGCTTTTTAGTTTCTTCACTATTACATTTGCTCTTAATAAGAGCTGCAACTTTAAGTATTAAACTTATTTGTCCTGGACAGTTTATACTATAATAGATGAGTGACACCTCAGATCATGTGGGAGATATTGTGCTGTTCATTTTCTAAGAGATGAGACTTTTTATATTTAATGCTAAAGCTAGAAATAGAAGCAAAATAGAAACATTTTTGAGGGGAAGCACCACTTATTAGTTGTCATATTCCTTATATTTTTTCTCATATTTGGTCAGTAATGATTTTCCAATTTTTTCCATTGACTGTGTCCTCTTGACACTTTAGCTCAGTTTAGAAGCGATTCCCTGCAGCTCTGACTGACTCGTGTGTTTCTCTGTGTTTCTCCAGAGGATCTGGACCTGGAGGAGGGGAACTGGGACATCCATGTGATCACAGGAGCGCTGAAGCTCTTCTTCAGAGAGCTGCAGGAGCCTCTCTTCCCTTACAATCTCTTCAGTGATTTCATCAATGGCATCAGTAAGATCCCCATTGAATGGATTGTACATAGAAACAAGAGAGTAGGAGTGGGTTTACAGTTTTTTTTTTTAATGGCCAGATAGAAGCACTGATATTTGTGAACTCATTTAGACTTGTAGAGTTTATGCAGCTCAACTGCCGCTTACAAAAGCAAAAGGAGAACATACTAAAAACTTTCTAAAAAAAGACGTTCTGAAATCTATGTGGATAATACAAATTTCTAGTGAAAATTGTTGTATTAAACTACAGTTTTCATAATTTTTAATTTTTCTCAGTTTGTTTTTTTTTACTCCACAATATTGATATTTTTATTTAATATACTTACTATGCTAATATCATTTATAGTGAAAAATGTTGTATAAAAATACAAAAAATGCAAAATAGAACAATTTTCATGATTTTTTTATCTGTTTTTTGATTTCACAATATTGATATTTTTATTATTTTATTAACAATATTGATATTTTTATTTTATTTTATTTTTATTTTATTTATTTTATTTTTATTCAATGTCATTATTCTGATAATATACTACAAAAAATGCAAAATATAATATTTTTTGTGTTTTTCTCTGACTTTTTGACTCCACAATATTGATATTTTATTTCATATAATTATGCTGATAATATCATTTGAAGTAAACAAACAAATAAATAAACTTCAAAATGCAAAACAGAACAATTTTCATTATTTTTTTCTCAGATTTTTTTACTCCAAAATATAGATTTTTTAATATGATTATTATGCTGATAAAATAATTTGTGGTAGAAATTGTTGTATTAAACTACTGAAATGCAGTAAACTACAAAAAAAAACAAAAAAAAAACATTAATTTTGATCAATTTTCATTCATTTTAAAACTTTTTTCTGTCTGTCTATCAATCTGTCTATAGAGAGAGATTATTCGTTTTAATTCATGTATTATTTTTCTTGTGCTTTGATACAGAAATCCCTGATTATTACAGTAAAATATTACACATGAGAAATCTGGTACGGTCTTTGCCACCACCCAACCGTGACACGATGGAGGCCCTCTTCAGCCATTTACGCAGGTACATTGTTTATTTTACATACCTGTATTCACATGCTTTTATAAACGTTAAAATATATATCTACAGCATGTCTCTCGATCTCTTTCTTTCAGGGTTATTCAACATGGTGATGAGAACAGAATGACTGTGCAGAATGTGGCTATCGTTTTCGGCCCAACGTTACTCAAACCGGAGATGGAGACGGCAAACATCGCCACTTACATGGTCTTCCAGAACCAGATTGTAGAATTCTTGCTCAATGAATTTGAGTCCATCTTCCACATGTGATTGACATGAACTTGCACTGAATACAAAACCCACTCAAATGCTGGAGATGAAGATGCAAAACTGATCTCAGTCCAGTGAGAGGCACAGTATGTAACAGGTCTGTGAAGGAAAGCCTTTGACTGCCACATTTTGCAGAAGGTTGTGAATAGAGATGCTACAGAAATCTAGAACAGTAGCATCTATGATTAATATATTAATATCACTGAAACGGAATGAAGGTTTTACATGAGCAGTTTAAATATTGGCCAATAAGGGCAATACACATTTTAAAACCGTATGGCTAAAATGTAGTTTAAAATAATGTGTTGTGTTTCCTTTTCTCTTAAAGAGAGCTCCATCACAGAATCAGTGAGCTTTATTTTTAAATAGTTATCAGCTACTTGTGGTTTTTCTTGCTACAGAAAGAGCAGGTCAGTTAAATAATAATTTAGTTTAACTTGGCTTTCCTGTGGTGTTTTGCCTTTCTGTAGAGTCGTGCAAAACACTGCAAGTTTTTACTCTATTTGTTTGGATTTGCAATGTGTGCAAGGTGAATAATATTCAGTTACAACATTTTTATGTTTAGGTGTCTTTTTTTTCTTCTTGTAATACTTGCATCTGTAACACAGAACTTTACAAAGAGAATACTGCAGGCCTGTTACTGTAAATTGGAAATGCTAAGTTTTAAGACTTGTACATTGTTATTAAAGGCACAATATTTTAGATTTTTTGTTTCCAAAATATAGAATCTGAATTTGCACATAGATTAAGCATTAATATTTTATGAAAATTGGCGCTCATATAGTAGTCCCTGTAAGATGTTTGAAGGTGTGTGTGTGTATATAGAAAAGGCATATTTATGCTGTACATTACCTGAAGTAAGCAAGCTTTTAATAAAGTAACTCTTTTATAAATTAATGCTTCACTGTTATTCACTTTATTCTTGATTTGTATTGTGACTGTTGTATTGACAAAATGATATGGTATATATTGATAACTGTTAAAAGATTTCAGCTTAGTTGGCATACTCAAATCATATGCTATATGCTGCAAATTTTGGTTTAATTTAAATTAACCAATAAAAATATTATCTTTAGCAAATAGGAACCTTGTAGTTAAATGGTGGGCAGGAAAAAAATATATATATATATGTGTATATATATATGTATACATATACATATATACATATATATATGTATATACACATATATATATATATATATATATATGTATATACACATATATATATATGTATATACACATATATATATATACATATATATATATATATAATTTTTTTTTAAATCTGATTATTCTCAAGTTGTTATTTTTGATATCGTAGTTTCTTGCACGACAAACATTTTTGTATTTGATTTAAAAAAAAAAATTAAAAAAAAAGTACTGTGTGTTATTCCACTTTACTGCCGAATGATGGCAGCACAACGCGTTTGTTTCTTCCGTTAAATTTCCAAAGAAGAAGGCGGGCTCCTGGATTCTGGTGTGCTGATTGGTTAAATCTCGTGAAGGGGGCGGGGATTTCATCTTTTGAAAATAACCGTACTCGGCTCGACAGGCGCCATTGTTGAGGAGTTTGCAGAGATGCGGCGGTGAATAAAATTAGTTTATTAAAACACCTTATATTGTGCCAGAGAGCAGACTATATACACCGAAACGTGGATTAACAGTTGCACAACACAGTAGGTAAGTTTAATGTAATTTTTAAGTAGAATGTGTGTGTGTTTTGCTTTTTGAAAGGGAAACACGTCAGCGCTTTAATTCAGCGGTTAATAAACACATTCAGAAAACTCCAGTGTTTTTCCATTCAGTGTTTTTATTAGTTTTATATCGATGCTGAGTTATTTATCATCCTTCGATATCAGGACGCATGTTTGTATTTGTGTATTTTGTGTGGTTGATCTCAGGAATGGCTCAGCGTGTTGCTGTGAACGACGGAGCTGCTGCTGCTGGATCCAGGCGGAGCTCTCGGGTTCGTGTGGCGGTTCGCCTCAGACCCTACATGGACAAGCAGGATGAGAGGGGAGAGGGGCCCTGTGTCAGGGGTCTGGGGCCACAGAAGCTGGAGATCATCAACTGGAGGAACGCCACTGAGACCCTTCAATACCAGTCAGTATAAAGTTAGCACTTTTTAGTGTTTCTAGTGCCTCGTGTTTTCTTCTACATCCGTCTCGTTCTCAGTATTAAGCACTTTAGCAGGTCATGGTCTCAGTGCAGTAGGTCATGATTTGGTAGCTGGTGCTGATATCAAACTTCTCTTTGACTAAAATCCACTGGCTCTAAACGTGCCTGTTTGGTTTATCAGGGAGAGAAACACATATAAACACTCCTTTATAATTCTTGAAGGAGGCTTTTACTGTTTTGCATTTCATTAGTTGATTTAGGTTTAGGTCAATTTTGAAAATAATGTAATACAACAATATTTATCAGTGTTTTCTTAACCCCGTGGAATTGATTTTCAGGGGTATTTTTTTTTTTTTTAATTTATGAGGGCATATTTTTTCCTAATTTTATCAAATCAAACACAAATTTGAACTTGCATTTCAAGTAAAGTCCTTTTTTTTTGTTTTGTTTTTTTGACCTGGTTAACTTTTTGACCCTCAGTTTGTCTTTGTCAAGAATGTTATGTTTTTCTGCAAGATTTTTAAGATAATTATATCCTTTTTTTAAGGACAAAATAATATGAATTTGTAACTTAATTTATAACACAAAATTGTTTTTTATTATTATAGTCTTGGAACTCAGCAAATTATTCCATAAATTCTTATTTTTATTTATTTATTTTTTGCATTCATTGATTTAAACTTTGTATACAAAATTGTATATTGGATTGTAGGTTCGATGTGTTTCATGGTGAACAGACGACGCAGCAGGAGGTGTTTCTGACCTCCGTCAAGCCCATCCTCCCCCACATCCTTAATGGTCAGAACGCCAGTGTCTTTGCCTACGGACCCACTGGAGCAGGTATGACTCCTTCCTCTGTGTTGTATTTTCCTTGGCAGGTGATATTCCTATTTAGTTGGTGTTTACGTGATAGTTTTCAACTAAAACGGCCTGAAAATGCAAGCTTTTGAAAACGCATTTCAAAGTGCAAGTTTTTAAAAGCGATATCATCTCAGTATAAACTATGAAAATGCAAATTTGTGAGAACAGTGGCGTCATGCGCATACATATTACATGTTCAGTCTATAGGAATGCATGTGTGCACAGCTATGTAGTGTTTCTTTACAAAGTGACATTGCCAACTACTGGCCTGGCATGCGTAATGCAGCATTTTTAGTCATTTTTGCAGACCTGTGTGACTGGGGATCGTTTTTACAACGTTGTCATCTGTATGTGACACTTTACAAAAATGCAAAGGAAAATTTGTTTCTGTTTTTATTACATAATTGTCATGTAAATGTACCTTTAGATTTCTTCAACTGCCTCCTTGAGTAACTTGTGTGATGTGATTCTTAAGATTATTATGAAATGCCGTTATATAGTCCATTCACAGTTTAAACATTCTTCTTATTCCTTCCTTCAGGAAAGACCCACACTATGCTCGGCAGTCAAGAGCAGCCGGGCGTTATTCCCAGAGCTGTCAAGGAGGTCTTCAAGCTGGTTGAAGCTCAGGAAAAGGAGCAGGATGGTTGGGAATACTCGGTTGGGATGTCTTACCTCGAGATCTACAATGAAAAGGTAATATGTTTTGAGAAATAATTTATTTCTGTTGGTTTTCAGTAGCCTTTACTCCATTCTTCAGTGTCACATGATCCTTCAGAAATCATTCTAACATGCTAATTTGCTGCTCAAGAAACATTTCTTATCAGTTGATGGAAGGTTTTGCTAGTTTTTTTTTTTTTTGCATTGTGAAACCTGATCCTTTTTCTTTTTTTCAGGATTCTTTAAACAGAAAGCTCAAAAACAGCATTTATTTGAGAAAAAAATATAGCATTAGATATATTTCACTTTTGATTTAATGAAACCAAAAAAAAAAAAAATCCTTTAAATCCCTAAATATTTTTTTAATAAATGTATGTGGGCAGCTGTTGTGGAATATTGATGCACTCTGTATCTGTAGGTGCTGGACCTGTTGTCCCCAGGTTCCCAGGACCTGCCCATCCGTGAAGACAAGGACAGAAACATCCTCATTCCCGGGCTAACACACACACCGCTTTCATCCTTTGCCGATTTCGACACTCATTTTATCCCCGCGAGTTTAAACCGCACCACGGCCTCTACTAAACTAAACCAGCGCTCCAGCCGCAGTCACGCTATCCTCCTCATAAAGGTTTGAACATGCGCACTTCTCTTCATTCTAGTTCTCCATTAGCACTTTAACAGGTCCTGGTCTCTGTGTGGTAGACTATGCTTTGGTAGCTGGTGCTGAAATTAAATCTCTCCATCAAACAAATACCACTGACTTTTACAGTGTCTGCTGGTTGTATTTGGGAGAGAGAACACAAGGATTATGGTAACATTGTATATGTAGGGCCATATGATTTCTGAGACATGAAATCCAGTTATAAAAATGGATTTTACTGTAAAATTTGGAAGAATAAATCAAAAGTAGGGTAGTACACCTGATCTGATTGTGCTATGATGTCCGTTTTGTGGAAAAATAAAAAATACAACAGCCCATCAAAATAAAAGTTTGAAGAATTAAGACAAAATATATTGCTACTGTACAATACAGTGCATCTATCAAAATAATAATACAGCTTATTATTACTATTTTATTTTTTTTTAAAGGAAAGGCGATTTGTTGGCGTGGTTTAATTTAAACCGTAAACTTCTGTTGGGCAGTGCTTTGTTCCCGAAAAATTAAAGGAGTTGTTAATTTCATTTGATTAGATTTTAAGATTTGTTAAATTGTTAGTTTTATGCATTCATTTGATTACCACTGTTTTTAATACATTTGTAGTAAATCATAAAACTCAGAATCCAAAAATTCAAACAGACAGTTCAGAATTTCTGAAACACATTTTAAAGGACACGGTTTCTGTAAAATTTCATCAAGTTGTTAGTTTTATGAATTAAATTAAGTCCTTTTTGATTTATTAAAATATAATTATACCATTAAAATAGAAGAATTTAAGACAGAAATAAAGTGCTGTTTTACAATGCAGTGTACTTATCAAGTAATATAATGGAGTATTAAACATTTGTATTTTTTATGATTAGATTAAATTCAATCTATTACACTTTTTTTTTAAATTAAAAAATACTCTATTTTTTATTTAAACCATTACAACAAGAAATTAAGACTATTAAGCAGATATTGCTGTTGTACAATAGAATGTACTTCTCAAAGAAATAACAATAGTAAATTATATTAAAAAAATAGTACATTTGTATTAAATCATAAGAATCCAGAAAAATTAAAACAGGCATAAAATTTAATAATGAAAATAATAATAATTAAAAAAATACTTTATTAAATATAAAAATATTAAAATTTAAAAATGAAGCATTAATACAATCCAGAAATATTAGGATTGGTTTTGTGAATAATAAAACTCTTTTCATTTTGCCCTATAAAGTTACCAGCCCTCTGCAAAAGACTAATAATCACAAATGCATATGTTTGCTCTCAGGTAGTGAAGTCTCATCGTGGGCCGCCACACAGACAACAAACAGGAAAGCTGTATTTAGTTGACCTGGCAGGTTCAGAAGACAACCGGCGCACAGGAAACCAGGGCATCCGTCTGAAAGAGAGCGGAGCCATCAATCTGTCCCTCTTCACCCTCAGTAAAGTGGTGGACGCTCTGAACGCAGGGGCCGGGGGCCGTGTGCCCTACAGAGACAGTAAACTCACCCGTCTGCTGCAGGACTCTCTGGGTGGTTCGGCCCATTCTGTCATGATCACAAACATCGCACCGGAGTACAGATATTACTTTGACACCTTCTCAGCCCTTAACTTCGCCGCCAAGTCTAAGCAGATTGTCAATCGGCCCTTTGTCAGGGAAACCGTTTTGGCTCCTACGATTGGTGAGCAGTACAATATTATATATATTTTTTCAATATGATAATACAGTATGTAATAATAATAATAATTTTATCCCTTGACTCTTAGCTCCTGGAAAGAGAGCCAGAGAGGAACAGGAGGCTGGAGGTTCTGGTGAGCCCCAGAACAAAAGGTCAAAAGAGGGGAAGAAAGCTGAACAGTCCCCATCACCACCTGTACATCCACACAGGTAAGACTGCATGTGTTACAACAGATAAACTCTTTTATTGTGTGAGCACTTAAACAGGTCTTGGCTTTGTGCAGTAGGCCATGATTTGGTAGCTGGTGCTCAAAGGAAAACTCCCTATGGCAAAAACCACAGGCTGAATGTGCCTCACTGGACATGAATAGGGAGGACATGTGCGCTGTAGTGCTGGGCGATCAAGCTGAAATTGTGAATTCTCAGCCTTTTGAAGATATTTAGTGTAGATCACTATTTATTTTCTGTGAGTAGCTTTCAAATGAATTTCATTTTGCATTTGAGTTTTCCATTTGATTACCTCAAAGTAAAGCTAATCAATCTTAATATTAAATAATTTTAAAATAAAAAATGCTTTTTATTTAAATGTTTAATTTGTTTGTCACGTGACCATTAACCAACTGTCAACGTGTGATTGTGGTGTTAACTTATTGAAATGTAATGTTTTTTGGAATTCATACACAATCGTCAACAATTTGGGGGTCAATATGAGGTTTATTTTATTTTCTTTTAAATACTTTTATTCAGTAAATGTACATTACGTTGACCAAAAGTGGCAGTAAATACATTTTACAATGTTAGAAAAGGTTATTTCAAATAAATTCTAATCTTTGAAATAAAGCTTCCTATTCATAAAATAAAGTAAATGTGTTTTTTTTTTTGTTTTTTTTTCTCTCCCAACATTGATAAGAAACGTTTCTTGGATAACATGTAGTGGGATTTTATAGTTAAATTAATTTGTTGTTGTTTTTTTTTTTTTCTTCCCTCTTCACAGTGTTGCTTAATTTTATATTTAAGTCTCTGTCTGCCTCTCTCTCCCTCTGTCTCTGTGTATGTGTGTATATAAATCTGATGCTGTCTGGAAGGGTGTACATGTTCTAATAGCTTAAATGTCTTTCAGTTCACCAGATTCATCGGTTCTGGACAGACTCTTGGCCCTAGAGAAGATGATGATGGGCTCGGCTGAGAGGGAGAGACTAAACCTGCTCAAAACTGTAGCACAGTCCCGTAAAGAAATACAGGTATCATATGCACTCTTTCAGCATTTCCCTCTATTGCTCAATTTCAATTAGGGCTGTCAAATCGATTAATCGTAATGAATCGCATCCAAAATAAAAATTTGATTATATAATTTGTTTATATAATCTGTATATATATATACATACATATATACACTAGGGTTGTCACGATACCATAAAAATGTCTTACGATACTATACCAGCTGAAGTATCATGATACTAAGTAGTATCACGATACCATGCAGTATTGCGTTAATTTAAAATTCAATTCTACAAAATGAATCAAAATTTCATAAATAGATGTAAATCAAAACAGACTATTTTTCTCTGAATACTTAAACAATGTGAATGAATGACTGGCTATTGTTATCCATGAAATGATCTAAACAAAACTCATCTTAGCACTGCACAGAAGCTGCATGAAGTGGCATTTAGATGTGGCATTTATACATTTAGACTGTATTTATAATTGCATAAATGTTATGAAATTAATGTTTTAAGAACTAAATTCTGAATATAGAAATATGTTGGAAAGTAATGTAATATGCCTACTTTTAGATGGGAAACTTAAAACGGCCAGCAGGTGGCAGAAGTTCGTGATTGAATCACTGAGTCATTCAAACGATTCTTTCAAAACGGCAGAATCCTTCAGGAGTGAATCAAATGACTGTTTTTATGAACAGAAACGAAACACAAACAGCACTCTTGCTCGTGTTATATGGCCGAACTGTCAGGAGCATTTTTTGCTCGCATATCTTGAAATTTCCAAGTTAGCAGCATGTATATTAAAACATAACATTATAAATGAATAAAAAATATATATAATGATTGATAAGAACCAAGTGCAAAACCACTATGTTGATGAATGAAATTGCATTCGAAAACTAACTATTACACCTGTTTTAGAAGTGGTCAAATGAATAAAACTGCGAGAATACTTTCTTGTAAGATATTATGATGTTGAATAAGTGATGCTTGAGCTGCTGTTTTTAAAAATGACATCAGACGGTCTGAATCAGACCCTTTCTTCTGATAAACTGCAGCATGAACAATGACGTGCAAGTGCAACTTCTCATTGCAAACTGAACTGAAGTGTCGGGAAACACTCAATACCATTTAAAGTGTATAAACAGACTATACTACACAGAGCACAGCAGAAAGACAACAAGCCGTGCATACAACATATCTTACGGAACTACCGTATGGACGATACTACCGTTTAAAAAATGCAGTGGCACCGTGGGTATTTTTAAGCTTTAGTATCGCGATGCTACCGTAGTACCGGTATATCGTGCAACCCTAACACACACACAGGTGCATCTCAATAGATTAGAATGTCATGGAAAAGTTCATTTATTTCAGTAATTCAACTCAAATGGTGAAACTCGTGTATTAAATAAATTCAATGCACACAGACTGAAGTAGTTTAAGTCTTTGGTTCTTTTAATTGTGATGATTTTGGCTCACATTTAACAAAAACTCACCAATTCACTATCTCAACAAATTAGAATATGGTGATATGCCAATCAGCTAATCAACTCAAAACACCTGCAAAGGTTTCCTGAGCCTTCAAAATGGTCTCTTAGTTTGGTTCACTAGGCTACACAGTCATGGGGAAGACTGCTGATCTGACAGTTGTCCAGAAGACAATCATTGACACCCTTCACAAGGAGGGTAAGCCACAAACATTCATTGCCAAAGAAGCTGGCTGTTCACAGAGTGCTGTATCCAAGCATGTTAACAGAAAGTTGAGTGGAAGGAAAAAGTGTGGAAGAAAAAGATGCACAACCAACCGAGAGAACCGCAGCCTTATGAGGATTGTCAAGCAAACTCGATTCAAGAATTTGGGTGAACTTCACAAGGAATGGACTTAGGCTGGGGTCAAGGCATCAAGAGCCACCACACACAGACGTGTCAAGGAATTTGGCTACAGTTGTCGTATTCCTCTTGTTAAGCCACTCCTGAACCACAGACAACGTCAGAGGCGTCTTACCTGGGCGAAGGAGAAGAAGAACTGGACTGTTGCCCAGTGGTCCAAAGTCCTCTTTTCAGATGAGAGCAATTTTTGTATTTCATTTGGAAACCAAGGTCCTAGAGTCTGGAGGAAGGGTGGAGAAGCTCATAGCCTAAGTTGCTTGAAGTCAAGTGTTAAGTTTCCACAGTCTGTGATGATTTGGGTTGCAATGTCATCTGCTGGTGTTGGTCCAGTGTGTTTTTTGAAAACCAAAGTCACTGCACCCGTTTAACAAGAAATTTTGGAACACTTCATGCTTCCTTCTGCTGATCAGCTTTTTAAAGATGCTGATTTCATTTTCCAGCAGGATTTGGCACCTGCCCACACTGCCAAAAGCACCAAAAGTTGGTTAAATGACCATGGTGTTGGTGTGCTTGACTGGCCAGCAAACTCACCAGACCTGAACCCTATAGAGAATCTATGGGGTATTGTCAAGAGGAAAATGAGAAACAAGAGACCAAAAAATGCAGATGAGCTGAAGGCCACTGTCAAAGAAACCTGGGCTTCCGTACCACCTCAGCAGTGCCACAAACTGATCACCTCCATGCCACGCCAAATTGAGGCAGTAATTAAAGCAAAAGGAGCCCCTACCAAGTATTGAGTACATATACAGTAAATGAATATACTTTCCAGAAGGCCAACAATTCACTAAAAATGTTTTTTGTTTTATTGGTCTTATGAAGTATTCTAATTTGTTGAGATAGTGAATTGGTGGGTTTTTGTTAAATGTGAGCCAAAATCATCACAATTAAAAGAACCAAAGACTTAAACTACTTCAGTCTGTGTGCATTGAATTTATTTAATACACGAGTTTCACAATTTGAGTTGAATTACTGAAATAAATGAACTTTTCCACGACATTCTAATTTATTGAGATGCACCTGTGTATGTGTGTGTATAAATAAATAAATATATATACACACACACACACACACACACACACACACACACACACACACGTTTCGCTATCCTTGTGGGGACTTCCATAGGCGTAATGGTTTTTCTAATGTACAGACCGTGTATTCTGTTGCCCAGCCCTACACCAACTCTACACCTACAACTTAGCCCTCACAGGAGACTTTTTGCATTTTTAGATTTTCAAAACATTTCATTCTGTGTGATTTATAAGCTCTTTACCCGTGGGGACCTCAATTTAGGTCCCCACCGTGACACGAGTCCCCATGAGTCTGTGTGTATTCAGGTTTAAGCCCCCACCTGAATAGAAAAACAGGTACACACACACACACATACAGTGCCCTCCACTAATATTGGCACCCTTGGCAAATCTGAGCAAAGGTGGCTGTGAAAATAAATCTCCATTGTTTATCCTTTTGATCTTTCATTAAAAAAATTCACAAAATTCTAACCTATCATTGAAGTAAAACAATTGAAAGTGGGGAGAAAATCTCATGATAAAATAAATGTTTTTCTCCAATGCATGTTGGCCACCATTATTGGCACCCCTGGAAATTCTTATTAGTAAAATATCTCTGAAGTATATTCCCATTCATATTTACTTTTTTTTTAGCACACCAGGACTAGGAGCATGAAATTGTCCAGTTATGTTCCAAAGGATTATAAATATAAAGAAAACGAAGGCCAAATTCCTTTAATCATCCATCACAAGGAGTATAACCAAACAATAAAGTTCTGATGTGCAGAACAAGATTGTTGAGCTTCACAAAATAGAAAGTTGCTGTAAGACTAAAGCTAAAGCATTGAAAATCCCTATTTCCACCATCAGGGTAATAATTAAGAGGTTCCTATCAACAAAAGATGTTTCAAATCTGCCTGGAAGAGGATGTCTATATCGTTATAATGCACGGTGAGGAGGAGAGTTTGAGTGGCCAAAGACTGTTCAAGGATCACAGCTGGAGAACTGCAGAGATTAGTTGAGTCTTGGGGTCAGAAAGCCTAAAAAAAAAAAAAAATCAAACAGCCCCTACATCACCGCATATTGTTCAGGATGGTTTCAAGAAAATTCTCCTTGCTCATCCAAAAACAAAATCCAGCATATTCAGTTATCAGACACGACTGGAACTTCAAATGACACTGGCTTCTATGGTCAGACGAAACTGAAAAAAAGAGCTTTTTGTCAGTAAACCCACCAGATCGGTTTAGTATAAACAGGGATAAAAAAGTACCCCATGCCCACGGTTAAATATACTACTGGATCTTTAATGTTGTGGGTCTGTTTTTCTGCCGGAGATCCTGGACATCTTGTTCAGATGCATGGCATCATGAATTCTCTCAAATACCAACAGATAAAAAATCTAAAGCTGACTGCCTCTGTTAGAAATCTTATAATGGACTGTGGTTGGATCTTCCATCAGGACAATAATCCAAAATAAATATCAAAATCAACACAAAAATGTGTCCCTGAGCACAAAATGAAGCTTTTGCCATGGCTGTCCCTGTCCTCTGACCTGAACCCTATAGAAAATGAGTGGGGTGAACTAAAGAGGAGAAGCACCAACATGGAGCTGTGAGTCTGAAGGATCTGGAGTGATTCTGGATGAAGGAATGGTCTCTGATCTCTTATCAGGTGTTCTCCAAACTCTTCAGGCATTACAGGAGAAAACTCAGGGTTGCTATCTTGGGAAAAAGACGATGCAATAATTGGGTGCCAATAATTGTGGCCAATATGAACTAGAGAAAGCATTTATTTATATTTTTTATGAATGTTTATGTGTGTACATATAAATATACACAGTACATACACACACACACACACACATTATGTAAACAAACTTTTTTTTATTTTATTTAATTTTTTTTATCAATTAATCGTGATGAATTGATTTGACAGCCCTAATTTCAATGCATTGCAAGAGATAAAAAAGCTGTTTCTGTGGAAATACGCAGCAGTGAGACAAACATCCCTCCTGCTTGTAGTTAATCCATCAAATTGGGCCAGATTGCAAATTGGGCCAAATTGCTAATACCAATTGCAAACTGTGCTGAAGTCCACATGAACGTTGTTTTCAAATGGACATGAGTGCTCAGTGTGGAAAACCACTTCCACATCAACCAATGGGTGATCTAAAATATATGTTCTGCTGTCTTCCCATAGATGTTGAAGGAGAAACAGAAAGAGCTGGAGGACAAAGCAAACATGTTTAACAAGCAGAATGAAGCCACTGAGAAAGAGTCCAAAGATGCACTTCTCTTTAAAACAGATCTGCCCCCACTGCACAGAAAACAATCTACAGCCGCAAAACCACGCAAACAGCAGGCGGTTGTCATACCGTTACAGGGTAGGATGTGGTTAATTTCATCCTTATAGTCCTCCTGGGACACTCTTTATGCATGAGAAGCCAGTATTGATTTAAGTGGTTTAGTGCTTCATAACCATTTGAAGTCTTTTCGCTGCTCGCTCTTCTCTGCCTGTTGAGCTGTTAGTATGCTGTATGTTTCTATGGTGCTGCAGTTGCTTTGCTCTTCAGGGCTCAAAGCGTTTCCGCTCCATCCCCTCTCATCCTGCTACTGTCAGCTTCTGTGGTTCCAGATTGGAAACTGTGGACTGTGACCAGTGCATTTCCTGAAAAGCTACACTTAGTCTAGCAATAGTTCACCCAAAAATGAAAATTTGCTGAAAATGTACTTGCCCTCAGACCATTCAAGATGTACAGTGGGGCAAAAAAGTATTTAGTCAGCCACCAATTGTGCAAGTTCTCCCACTTAAAAAGATGAGAGAGGCCTGTAATTTTCATCATAGGTATACCTCAACTATGAGAGACAAAATGAGAAAAAAAAAATCCAGAAAATCATATTGTAGGATTTTTAAAGAATTTATTTGCAAATTATGGTGGAAAATAAGTATTTGGTCAATAACAAAATTTCATCTCAATACTTTGTTATATACCCTTTGTTTGCAGTGACAGAGGTCAAACGTTTTCTGTAAGTCTTCACAAGGTTTTCACACTGTTGCTGGTATTTTGGCCCATTCCTCCAAGCAGATCTCCTCTAGAGCAGTAATGTTTTGGGGCTGTCGCTGGGCAACACAGACTTTCAACTCCCTCCAAAGATTTTCGATGAGGTTGAGATCTGGAGACTGGCTAGGCCACTCCAGGACCTTGAAATGCTTCTTACGAAGCCACTCCTTCGTTGCCTGGGCGGTGTGTTTGGGATCATTGTTATGCTGAAAGACCCAGCCACATTTCATCTTCAATGCCCTTGCTGATGGAAGGAGGTTTTCACTCAAAATCTCATGATACATGTCCCCATTCATTCTTTCGTTTACACGGATCAGTCGTCCTGGTCCCTTTGCAGAAAAACAGCCCCAAAGCATGATGTTTCCACCCCCATGCTTCACAGTAGGTATGGTGTTCTTTGGATGCAACTCAGCATTCTTTCTCCTCCAAACACGACAAGTTGAGTTTTTACCAAAAAGTTCTATTTTGGTTTCATCATTCTCCCAATCCTCTTCTGGATCATCCAAATGCTCTCTAGCAAACTTCAGTCGGGCCCGGACATGTACTGGCTTAAGCAGGGGGACACGTCTGGCACTGCAGGATTTGAGTCCCTGGCGGCGCAGTGTGTTACTGATGGTAGCCTTTGTTACTTTGGTCCCAGCTCTCTGCAGGTCATTCACTAGGTCCCCCCGTGTGGTTCTGGGATTTTTGCTCACAGTTCTTGTGATCATTTTGACCCCATGGGGTGAGATCTTGCGTGGAGCCCCAGATCGGGTGAGATTATCGTTGGTCTTGTATGTCTTCCATTTTCTAATAATTGCTCCCACAGTTGATTTCTTCACACCAAGCTGCTTACTTATTGCAGATTCAGTCTTCCCAGCCTGGTGCAGGTCTACAATTTTGTTTCTGGTGTCCTTTGACAGCTCTTTGGTCTTGGCCATGGTGGAGTTTGGAGTTGGACTGTTTGAGGTTGTGGACAGGTGTCTTTTATACTGATATAGAGTTCAAACAGATGCCATTAATACAGGTAATGAGTGGAGGACAGAGGAGCCTCTTAAAGAAGAAGTTACAGGTCTGTGAGAGCCAGAAATCTTGCTTGTTTGTAGGTGACCAAATACTTATTTTACCGAGGAATTTACCAATTAATTCTTTAAAAATCCTACAATGTGATTTTCTGGATTTTTTTTTTTTTTTTCTCATTTTTTGTCTCTCATAGTTGAGGTATACCTATGATGAAAATTACAGGCCTCTCTCATCTTTTTAAGTGGGAGAACTTGCACAATTGGTGGCTGACTAAATACTTTTTTGCCCCACTGTAGATGTCTTTGTTTCTTCATCAGAACAGATTTGGAGAAATGTAGCATTACATCACTTGCTCACCGATGGATCCTCTGCAGTGAATAGATGCCGTAAGAATGAGAGTCCAAACAGCTGATAAAAACATCACAGTAATCCACATGACTCCAGTCCATCAGTTAAAGTCTTGGGATGTGAAAATTTGTGTTTGTAAGAAACGAGTCCACCAAGATGTTTTTAATATCAAATTGTTGCTTTTTAGTGGATGTGAGGGGACAACAGGGGATGAACCTTTTCACTGGAAAAAAGCAATATTATGGATTATAGGCTCATGTTTTGGCTGTAAGCAACAGTAAATACCTTAATGATGGAATTGACCTATCGGTAAGCCCCGCCTCGCTTAGTTACTGTTGCTCCCACGGACAAACAAACGGAGCTGCTCACTGTCTTACATTGACAGCTGCAGTGTGAAAACCTTGTCCCACGATGTTTTTGCACAATTTTGGACACAGAAGGCCAGCAAATGGGAATTAAATATTCCATGGAGGGATTTATAAAATACTTAAAAATAAATACGGTGGGTAACTCGAAGCGAGGGTTTACAGATCACAATGCAAGCGGGAGAAGTCTCATATTACGGTCGGTCATCACGATCGCGGATGACAACATGCAGGATCAACACTGTTCATGTATCGCAGGGTACGATTAAATTAATCTACATTTAACCAGTTTAATATGGAGAGGCACTGAAATGTAGACCTTCGTTTATGTGTTTTTGACCTACACTGTACAAGACGCGAGAACAGTCTGCTATTTAGGTTTGTACGTTAGCATGGACTCACTAATTTTAACGTTAGCTAGTTTTAGCCAGAGATACCTTGCTGAAGCACAAGATGACATTAACGTTCTGCTTGAGCAGATGAAAATTGTAACTTAATGAGTGTATGACAACCAGAAAATGAACGTTTTTGTCTTCATTTGTATCGAGGTTGAATACTTAGGGACGTTTTGCTCTGTTTTGTTTGTATTCAGGAAATGTAATAAAATAAATTATATTGCCCATCCTCTCAGGATACCTGGAGTCAGTGTTACAAGTACCCCAGGCACAAAAATAGAAATTTTTCCATTTTTGAAGCATAAACCCCATAAAACCGATGCGAGCTTCGGATCTTCCAATGTTTCTCTATGGCGCTGAAACCTAAAGATGTCCGACTTCCGTTCCCCGTACAACTGATACTCAACTGCCATTGGCTAGTCTGCGTTCGAGGGGAGGGGCTTACCGATAGGTCAATTGTTTCTTACAAACATGCAGCTTTTCACTTCACAAGACATTAATTGACGGACTGGAGTGGTGTGGATTACTGTTTTTATATTAGCTGTTTGGACCCTCATTCTGACGGCACCCATTCACTGCAGAGGATCCATTGGTGAGCAAGTGACGGAATGCTAAATTTCTCCAAATCTGTTTTGAAGAAGAAACAAACTCATCTACATCTTGGATAGTCTCAGCCTCAGACATCATGCCCACAGAACGTTGGCTAAACGTCTGATGCATATGGCACACTTAGCTGGAAACACTTCAGGAGTTTCGAAGTCGTCATTGGATTGGTTAAATTATACAGGATTTCCGGGAGACGTGTGTGTCGCGTTCTTTAACATTACGCCTGGAAACAAAGATACCATGACGCCAAACTCCCTCATCAAAGAAGAAAACTGTTGTGTTTACAACTGTGACAGTGAGCACTTATCAGTAACAACTAAACTCTGGATTTTCAAAAGTATGTGAAATATTTAAATTTCGTGGCATAGAATCTTTAAAATATGTTCGAGTTTTACACACACCGGTCTGTTATTGTGGCAACATTTTCACGCCCCTGAACATGACGCGCCACAAAACGAAACGTGATTGGTTGCTTTACCTGTCAGTCAAATGGCCTCTTGGGCGGGTCTTGGCCATTCAAAGCAAAGTTCCCAGACCTTCATCCGTCAGTCTGAAGGTCTGGCTATGTGAGACTACATCTTGGATGGCCTGAGGTTGAGTACATGTTCAGCAAATTTTCATTTTTGGGTGAACAATTTCTTTAAGCACCATGTTTCAGACTGTATTTGGTAAATAAGGAGCTGTTTTTTTCCTGTCTAAACACATCTCAGTCTCTCAGGTGCAGCCTTTGCAGCAGTGTGCTATGGTGTGTAAACCCTCACAATTCTTGGATAAAAAGAAGAAACGTATCAAATCTGAGGTCAGTGTGCTACAGGCTGTTCTTTACACAGATGTATTACAATGTACAACAATAATTAACATTGTGGAGCCCAGGAAATTTGGGGAATAACATTTAATGTCAGTTTAAAATCAAGTTTTCTGTGCATCCAGCTTAACCACATATGCATTTTTTAACAATGTCTTTATGAACATTGTGAAGCATGCTTTGGGAAGTTTTGAACCAAGTTTTGGGTGAATAAATTTAATGGAGGACAGAAATTTCTGAGGTTTCAATAAAAGTTGTCAAGCAGTGGTATATTTTGCACTTGACCAGTGACTGAGACACTTTGATGTTTGACATGAAGATTAAATGAGGTTTTCTGCTGATAAGGTGTGTGAGGGGAAGGAGAACGGAGGTGTGGATGACGTCAACTGGGAGTCCCATCTGGATTCAGCGTTACTAGAGCAGTCCAGAAAGAAGATCCTGCAGACGCTGAACTCCGGCTCTCTGAAGGATCTAAAGAGCCTGCAGCTAATCGGAGACAAGAAAGCCAAACTGATCATGGGCTGGAGAGAGATTCATGGGGATTTCACAGAGGTATAAGTTCGGTTCTTCACCTGTGATGTCTGTGGGGATTCATAGAGGCTCATTTACTATTTAGTTTTCTCTTTATTTTCCTTGTTTGTAGGTAGAAGACCTGAAGAAAATCGAAGGCATTACAGCTAAACGTTTCTCCTCTTTCATAAAGGTTTGTGTCAGTAATGTCTGTGCCTGCTATGGATCTTTAATAATGTGTCTGGAGAGAAGCACACTAGAATGTGATTTCCTTTGAGTCACACACTTTCTTTTTCCCCTCACAGGCCAATATTCTCAGCAGTATGGGAAAGTGAAGTGTATGAGCCACTGCGTTTGAAGAGGAGCATTTGAACTTGTGGTTTGGGTTTTTAAGATGATTTTACACACATTTTATGAGTGTAATATTTTGTACAGGGATTTATTTTTTGTCTGTGTGTACAAGCTTCTGTATATACTTGACTGCTTTTTCCATGTTTTCTATTATTTCTGCGTACTATTTTTCCTTTTTAGTATTTAACTTTTTTTTTTTTTTTTTTTTTTAAATGAACTGATCATTTATCATGGCACCAAATAAATGCCGCAATCACATAAAGAAGCTCTGAGGATTTTTTTTTTTTGTTTGTTTTGTTTTGTTTGTTTTTTTCGCCCACATGATTAATTGGGTGTAATACTTGAAATGGTGAACTTCAGGTGAACCAATAAATCATTTGTTCTCAACTTTTTTTTCAGAGATGTAGTTTTGAGATCTGCCTGATGCTACTGCCAGTTACTCTCCTCCTATAAATTATCTGCTTGAAAGTTAAACTTCTACAAATGCATGTGCAGGCAAAAATCACTAATTTTCCATTGCGAGTCTATAGTAAACTGACAGTAGTTTTCAAATGAGGGTTTGCACTGGTGCATGTTGTTAGTAAATCTGGCCCTTTAAGCATTCAGAGGCATTGTGCCTATTCAGACTAATAACCATTTTTAAGCCAAATATATGGTTATGTTGACAAATTAGTATTTTGTAAAATTTGGAAGGATTTCTTCAACCACCTGCATGCAAACTATTTTGAAGTGAAACTTCCAAAAGACAAAAAAAAAAATTACGTTTCATAATTATGCTCCCAAGATTATTGTATTGGTGCAAAATGAATAGCGCTTGTTGCCTTATGGGTAATTTCAGTAAATTTCAGCCAAAATATTGCTTCAAAATACATGCACACAACCAAAGATTTTTAGCGTTTAATGGGATACGTTATATCCTTTTAAATATCGGCTATTTGTGACTGGCTTAGCTATTGGCTGAACCCTGCGCGTGTTAGGGAATCTGTCGCCCGCGCATCATGTCTCTCTGAAGAACTACAGAGAGAAACCTCTTATTCACAAAAAAGTGCAGTTTAGCCTTGCAGTGTCCAGTTTTGATTTGCTGAAAATGTACTCACCCTCAGGCCATCCAATATGTAAATAAGTTTGTTTCTTCATGGGAACCGATTTGGAGAAATTTTGCATTACGTCACTTGCTCACTCATGGATGCTCTGCACTGAATGGGTGCCGTCAGAATGATGAAAGTCATCACAAAAAACATCACAATAATCAGGAGTCAGGAGAGAAATGTGGATATAATTCTCTGAAGAACTATTCCTTTAAAAATTTTCCTAATATTCTGGGAAAGTGACAGTGCAATAACAGTTCGTAATTGAAAAGTATATAATTATTACAGTAAAAGTTTGTTTCAATAGAAATAAAAAGTCATTTTTATATGGGGTTGGATTTTTTTCCATGAAACAGTGTTATCAAACGTATCTACTATATTGTTTTAGAACTTAAAACCTGTAAAACATTTCTGGAAAAAGTGTCTGTCAAATGAAGCCCCTTGGTTTAGTGTTTAATCTGTTGCAATACTCATGCATTTTAGCTAAGGCCTGAATGTCCATATCTTCTTTGAGGATTCTGTGTATCCTTGACTTGTCATTCAGTATTTGCATTTTGAACAGAAAGCGAATGTAAATTGTTGGTGAGTGGATGTGTCTGCAGTAGTAACGGCTGAAGGCCTGCAGTCAACGCCGCTTATTCATTACTCACACACGCAGTCCTTCAACCAGCCTGACATTCTTGCGGCAGACCAGAGCAGCCAATCACTGAACTGCAGGACATAAGACCAATGCATACATTCACTTTCATGTTTTCATTGTTGTTTGTATTAGTGTTTGGAACCATTTTCAATTGGCAGAAAAGAAATTTGACTACCAAATAAATAATGGAAAGAATTTCCAGAAAGTAAATATTTCATTACTCTGTTTTTAGGAAATGTTATTTTTAGGGGTACAATTCGCACATAAGAACAGATTGTTTGATCACTGTAAACTAAAATGAAATGTACAGTAAAAATAGTGACATTTGTGAGACTGTTTTTGCATGCCAATTTTTTAAAGACTGTTTAGTTGCTTTTTTAGTTCCAAATGTGCAATTTCAGTCTATGGTTCGTGTGCATCAATTAAAGCAGCGCATTAATAGTAGAACGGTGATTAAACTGACTTGGAACTTCCTGTGCCAGCCAATCAGAATCCAGTATTCAGACAGATCATGGAGAATATATATATATATATTATAATGTAGGCCTATATACATACACACACAAACTGACATTTGCTTTATTATATACAATAACCTATAATGTAATTAATACTTTTCCCTTACAAAATTACTACTTTTTATGTTACATTCTTACTGTTATTCTACTGAAATGCGTAACGTTACTTGTTTTGTGGAAAATTGTATCATATAGCTAGGCTACTTTATTATCATGGGCACTCTAATATAACCTATGATTATGGACTATAGCCTATAATCAGCTTTAAGAATGAGGGTGTCACTCATCCACAGTTTATTTATTTATTTACTTTCTGTTCATCAGGATTTTGCGGTGCGCGCAGGTCGTGTAGTTTACTCATTTCACGCTGTTTTACTCTCCTCTCGTCCAGTGAGTGTGAGCCTGCAGCCAGTGATGATCCCAGCATCCCTGCCGATACAACGAGCGCACTGCACAGTCCACACCACCGCGGGATTTTTCTTTTAATGTACATTTTAATGCCACACCGGAATATAGAATTTTCATTAGAATCGCTCGAGCGACTGTTTATGCAAATGGACTAAGAGCGTACGCGCGATCACAACCGCACACTGGCTGGAACCGCGGGGTGTAAGGTAGCTGTTTATGTTATATATGTATGATATGTGTACTAATGAACGTCTGAATGATGATTTTAATGTCTGTGGGAGACACAGTCCTTTGTTTTATTAGAAAACAAAGGGTTTCCTGAGCTGGATAGGTGAATTGTACCTGTTTTATTGGATGCTTGAGGACAAAGAACAGCTTTATAGCTGTGCATCGTTATTAATTAATCTCTATATTCGTCAGTATAGCGTAGCATATATATGAACTACGGAGTAAATTATGTTTTTACACTCTCTTTCTCTCTCTCTCTCTCTCTCTCTCTCTCTCTCTATATCCCTCCATATGTCTTATTTTCCCCACGGCTTTGCCCTCATGTTCTCCTCGCATGTTTTCGTGAGATAATCTGTGAATATTTTGACTGACTCCATATGTTCCCACAAACAGTATTTACCGTGAAAATTTAACGTTTTTTCATCTGTTTAATTATCAAATTTAACCCTTTTATTAGAAAAACGAGAATAAAGATAAACGAATAACGTCCTAGCAGAAAATTACCGATTAATAGAATCTATATTAATTCTCCTGCTGTTAAAATGAATGTTATAACATCTATGTCTGTTATTGAGGTCAGTTTCATGACCTACATATCTAGGTTAAGAAGTTAGAATGAGATAAACAAGCATGGGTGTTAATGAACCAACCACTGGAATGATAAAAATGACCTTCTAACAAAGCAGATGAGTTGTTTTGTGGGAAAAATAGCTCTGGGATGCTGAACTGTGAGGGATGTGATGTGTGTGTTGATGACACCATGTGCTGGAGTGTGAGTTTGCATCTCATCATGCATTTCTGTGCGCTCACCACCGATGGTAATGAGATTCATCCCCTGTGCACATAAATCTCACTATTTTTCTCCTGTTTTTAGCCACACGGGACGCCGTCTGAACATCAACACAACGCTGGCCACATTCGCACCCTCCGCCGTCTCGATGGAAACCGAGTACCATCAGGCATCTTTGGGCTCTCTGATTTGCACCCAAGACGGAGAGCCAATGAGCTGCCAGACTCCAGGCCCTGTGACATACCAGCCTGGGACCGCCGGGGTCGGATCGGACTCCTTCCCATGTCTGCGGCCCCTCGCTTTCCCCCAGCAGTCCAATGAGGAGGCGCAGCGCTCGGGAGAGGTCACCGTTATTGTCAAGGAGAAGGCCGAGAGTGGTAGTTCATCATTTCATCAATAATATGTCATTCTGGGAGGGTTTTGTGAGGGAGGAGGGGTAGGAATAATTGATATGAAACCATCTGCGTTGTCTCCAGGAAGAAAATGTTGGGGACTTTCAGGTCCTGCTATGCCAATCACACTACAGTCATTTGCATACAGCAATCAGGATAATGACTTTAAAATGGCATGTAATTAAACAGGCAAACAACAGAGTTGAAATGAGTGTT
The DNA here is from genome assembly GCA_039654775.1 of Spinibarbus caldwelli. NCBI lineage: Eukaryota > Metazoa > Chordata > Actinopteri > Cypriniformes > Cyprinidae > Spinibarbus > Spinibarbus caldwelli. The sequence goes on along the minus strand of CM077256.1, from coordinate 26,499,060 downwards.
TTCAGAGCTCAAAAACTGCAGCTACAAAAAGACAAAGACTAAAGTTAGAAAAAATAGACCTAGAATTATTGAATGACTGTAAAACCAAGTACAGAAAACCAAATTTGTGTTATTTTATAATTATTTATATTATACTATTATAGTATTCATTAATAATTTGAATTAGCTTTTATTTTTATATTTGTATGTTTTGACATTAATTTTAGTTCATTTTAATAACTTTATTATGTGCTTTTAAGCTAAGCACATAAAATTATTAATATTATATATATATATTTTAGCTGCTTTTGTTTTTGTTATCAGTTTGGTTCTGTGTTGATATTGTTAATACTATTAAAGATAAATAAAATAAAATACAAAATAAAATTATATATAATTTATTTCATTTCAGTTTTAAGACATAGTACTTAAAGTTATTTTATTTTGGTTAGTTGCCAGTGCAACATTTCTCGTATTTTTTATTTATTTCTTATTTTATTTTCTTATTTATTTATTTATTTATTTATTTATTTTTAATAGTCTTAATTAACAATAACAACACTGAACCAATCTGATATCAAATACAAAAGCTGCTGTAAATTCAAGATTCCATCCCTATTTCAGGTCTTAGAGTTGTTATGGTGAGCTTTCTTCACGTTCAGTGTTTTTAGAGCTTACTAGTTCTTATTTTTAACCCGAAAACCACTTTATTAGCCACATATTCAAAAATAAATACAGATATCTGACAGTTACAGGTCACTACAGTCACTGCAGAGCCACTAAACCAGAAATAGACAGTCCTAGAATAGAATATCATTAAATCAAACGCAAGGTAAAAAAATAAATAAAAAAGAGCAATTCACTACAGAGGTAAATTCTGTCCCTACATTTTAAATATCTGGGGCATATTGCTCAAATCCCTGGTTATTTTCTGATCCTGGTTACACAAAGTATTGAGAATAGAAAAAGAAGAACTATATGATGCCTACTTTCAGGATTTAATAAGCAAGTAGCTTTAAAAAAGCAAAAAAATAAAAGCTAAAAGTGAAAATGATTAATTCAGAAGGCACTTTCTAGCAGCACTGTTTGCTGCAGAGCAAATCCAATCATTGTAAATAATGCACAGGCTCTTCTGTGGGGCATTTCTTTGTTACTAACCACTGAATGATTGAGAGCTGGCAGTGGACAAGCTCAACAACTCATGACAGCTTTGTTGTTTATTATGGCTCGGTGATGCTCTGATGAGTTCGTTTGAGGTTAAGAGCGAGATTTTTTATTTCCCTTCTTTTTACAGTCGCTGAGTGTGTCGTAAATACTCTTAATTAAATTAAAGTTGTGCATCCTAATTAAAATTGCCAATGGGGCTTCCTGGCAGGAGGGGCTGAAAGGCATGACAGAGATTAGTGAATTAATTGCATTGGTGGCTATTTAATTAAAGTTGGTTTCAAGAGCACGCCATCCTGCGCTTCTATCAGTATCACATTTGGAGGAAAACATGGTGAGACAAACAATAATGAGAGTTAGAAAAAAGAGAAAATGATTGTCTCTCAGTGATTATTTGAATAAATGTGCACATTATATAAAATAATTGTTCTGTTATATACTATCGGTCAAACGTTTGGAAACATTATAAGTTTTTTTAGTAATATTGATTAACATTTTAGTGGAAAAGATTCTTTGCTCACCAAAACTGCATTCTTTTGATTAAAAATATAGTAAAACAGTAATATTGTGAAATTATTACAATGTTTTTTGTTTGAATATTTAAATGTAATTTATGAAAAATGTAATTTATTCCTGTGATGCAAAGATGAATTTTCAGCATCGTTAGTCTAGTTTTCACTGTCACATGATCCTTCAGAAATCATTCATTAGTGCTGATGCTAAATTATTATTGATGTTCAATTATTAGTTATGGTTCTTATTAGTAATGTTGAAAATAGTTTTTGCTGCTTAATATTTTTTTAAATATTTTTTATTTTACTTTTTTCAGGATTCTTTTGATGAATAGAAAGTTCAAAAGAACAGCATTTATTTGAAATAGAAATCTTTTGTAACATTATCATTTTTTTTACCTTCACTTTTGATTCAATTTAATGCATCCTTGCTAAATAAAAGATTTTTTTTTTCCATTGATAATAATCAGAAATGTTTCTTGAGCACCAAATCAGCATATTAGAATGATTTCTGAAGGATCATGTGACACTTAACATTGGAGTAATGATACTGAAAATTCAGCTTTGCATCACAGGAATAAATTATGTTTTAAAATGTATATTACAACAGAAAACAGTTATTTTAAATAATAAAAATTATTTCACACATTACTGTATTTTTTATTCAAATAAGTGCAGCCTTGGTGACCAGAAGAGACTTCTTTCAAAAACTCTGAAAAATCATAATTATTCCAAACGTTTAACTAGTACTGTGTGAATTTTGTAAGACCTTGCCAAGTGACTAATTAAATTAGTATTTTTTTCCCCTCAGCATTTTGTTTGCTCACATCCTCTCTTTTTTTTGGCAGCCGACAGGATTTGTTCATCCCTGAACGATGCTTCTGCCTCCAAACCCATTCTCTCATCTCCTCCTCGCCGGCATCATTCTCTCCCTCATTCACACCATCCACATCTGGGCCGCACCCGGATGGGCAGCCGCTCCAGCTCTATCGCCTACACAGCCTTCTCTCCGCGGCCCTCGATTTCACGCCACTCCAGCATCGCCACCAACCCCCCGACGGACCGCTCCAAACCCAAAGACTACCTCATCCTCGCCGTCATCGCCTGCTTCTGCCCTGTCTGGCCAATCAACATTGTGGGATTTGTTTACTCCATCATGGTATGTAGAGCTTGGGCCCTTTGACGTATTCTACACATAGAAAAAACACACAGACACCCAAAAAAAAAGCTGTCACTGGGGCGGTACCTTTTCAAAAGGTACATTTGTATACCTTTTAGGTATTAATATGGACCTTTAAGGTACCAATATTGACTCTTTGGGTACAAAGGTGTATCGTTTGAAAAGGTATGTAATTTGTGTCCCTAATATAATAAATTTTAACAATGAAAAGCAAACATTGTATTTATAAAAAATATGATAATAATATGAATAATAATATATAATATATAATATTAACAATAATAATAATTCACAACATATTAAGAAAAATAAAGTAACTATTTATATTTTTATATATTTATAAAATATATATTTTATAACGTAATTATTAAAAATATTTCTTTTTATTTTCTTTTTTCTATTCTGTTCTTTCTTCTTTTTTTTCTTTTTTTTTGTTCCATGCACATTTACACATTTGAATAATTACAAAAAATACAGATACAAAATAAAAGAGCTGGCATTTTGTCAAATTTTGGTATCATTGAGATACTTTTATCATGGTTCTTAATGCTGTGGTTTTCTTAATATATATATATATATATATATATATATATATATATATATATATATATATATATATATGTAATTTTAAATTTAGATAAAGTTTTAGTAATTTTGTTGTTTTTGTTTTATTCCTTTTTTGGTTGTTTTTATATTGCAGTTTTAATATAAAATATATAATATATTAGTTTTATATTGCATTTTCTGGTTTATATTTTATTTTATATTATATTTTATTACAAAGAAGTTGGTTATCAACACTGTGTCCATCTTATATTCCCTTTGAACTATTATATTTAAAAAAAAACAAAAAACAATTGCATCAACATGCTTAAGGTCATTATATTTAATGTTTTTTTTTTTTTTATTGTAAGGAGCAATCTTAAAATGTCGATGTTACCATGATTTTGTGCAGTAAACAACTGACAATTTGAATTTTGCATTATTATTATTGCTCATTTACTGAAATATAATCATATTTAAATATATAATATATAATAATTTAATATAAAATGCGTAATATTTTTTAGCACAAGTGTTACAGAGCCGACAAGACAAGAGGCGTGTGGATCCATATGCTGAGCTTTTATTAAACAGAGACGTGGTCAAACACAGGCAGGGTCGAAAACTGGCAAACAGGTATATAGAGGACAAGTCACAAAAGCAGTCCAGTAAACAGGCGTGGGTCCTTATGTAACCAAGGCAGGCTGCTGACAGACGAGATGAGATAAACCAGGCAAGGATCGAGACACGAATGAAACAGACTATAAACAAGGCTAGGCTAGACTTGGGGAAAACTAAGAGTGGCTCCGTAAAGTAGCTATCAGCTAAAACAGTGATAAGCGCTAGACAATACTCGGTGATCTAAAAGAAGTCGTCCATGGCTTATGTAGAGTGTGTTTGATTGGTTACAGCTGTTGGTGCAATCAGTGCAATAGATGATGGGAAATGCAGTCCAGGGTGATGTGTAACAGTCTGTGTAGTGTGAGAGTCAATATAACGGGATAACGACCTCTGGTGGCAATCGGACAGAAAGCCACGGACCAGATTCGTGACAACAAGACTTGCAGTGTCAACCCAGACTATAAACAAGGCTAGGCTAGACTTGGGGAAAACTAAGAGTGGCTCTGTAAAGTAGCTATCAGCTAAAACAGTGATAAGCGCTAGACAATACTCGGCGATCTGAAGGAGGAAGTCCATGGCTTATGTAGAGTGTGTTTGATTGGTTACAGCTGTTGGTGAAATCAGTGCAATGGATGATGGGAAATGCAGTCCAGGGTGATGTGTAACAGTCTGTGTAGTGTGAGAATCAATATAATGGGATAACGACCTCTGGTGGCAATCGGACAGAAAGCCATGGACCAGATTCGTGACAACAAGACTTGCAATGTCAACCTAGTTATCATCAAACCTGTTACTTTTCTGGAGGAATAATTGTATTTTAATATAGTACATTTAAATTTAAATGCATTATATGTCTAATAGAATGTTTAAAATATTACAAAAATCTCAAAAAAAATCCTTTTTAAAAAAGAAAAGGCACCTGCTTCATTGAATGATTTTTTTTGTGTGTGTGTAGAAATATCAAATGGATATGCAAAATATTTTTTCCCTCAGTACAGCAGTAATGCTTCTGCCTTTAATGGAACCTCAGATCTCACTGTCATGTTCTGTTAGTCACGAAACAGTCTAGAGCAGGGGAACATAGACGGAGCGAGACGACTGGGTCGCGTGGCCAAGCTGCTCTCTGTGGTCTCTCTGGTGGGAGGAGCCGTCATCATCGTAGCATGCGGCGTGAATCTGTCAAGTAAGCGATCTCTAACCTCTTCACCTGAGCCTCATGGGTCTTTCTCCTCTTCGTAGTCACACGCACTCTCTCAACATGAAATATGCTCCTCAGTGCTGGATATTTATGCAGAACGGATTATCTGAATCATAACTCTTGGACATCTAAGTAGGTCAGAAAGCAGAGAATCCTTTGTGGCTGGAGATTTTCTTTCTTTTGCTGTTCTTTTGAAGTGTTTAAATGCTGATACTTTTTCCCAATGGACATTCAGCCTTTTCTTCTAATGTTGGGAAAATGTTCTACAAAGCCGTGGGTGATTAGAAGACATTTACATGGATTGCATTTAATTACTTGAATAATAAATGATATATCAATTACAAATGACACAACAGATTGATTGAGTGTATCACAGACCAATGTTTTACACTATTATATGAGATATTAATGGAACACAATTATTGGTGGTAACTAACAGAATCCAATCTAATCTCTTAACCTCAATGAAACGGCTCTCGCAACCCACTTACTTCCACTATGTTACATATTTCTGAGTGAATAGGACATTTATTGGATTTAATCCTTTGGGAATTGATTGGATTATGAAAAGTGAATGTGAAATACCAGAGAAGTCAAGTGACATCAACAAAAAGTAATGGAAGAAAGCTCAGAGCAATTTATTACTTTCTGATAAAAATACTATATATATATATATATATATATATATATATATATATATATATATATATATATATATATATATATATATATATATATATATATATATATATATATATTAGAGCTGTCGATCAATTAAAAAAACTAATTAATCGCGTATTTTTCTGAAATTAATTGCGATTAATCCCACCTAACATTAAAGTTTTTAACTATACTTTTATATTGCAATAATTTCACATTCAATCTTCAAATTAATGTAGAAACAACATAAAGACAGTATATTTTTTAATATTTGTTTAATGCCAATATTTGTTTAATTTGCCTAATATTTAACCATTGACTATAGCCATTCAACATTACAGTATAATTGAGAGTTATCAATTTTAACATTTAATAGTCACACGTTGAAAAGAACCGGAGGCCAAAAAATGAAAGATTGCAAGAAGTTTTGATAGACCTGGTATTGCATGACTCTTAGTTGAGGATTCCAAGTTGTCTTTTATTTCCTGAGGCAAATAAAAAATAACATGGCATGGCAAATGATATGTTTGGACAATGTGTTCTTCTGGCATTCCAAATAAATTAATACATGTGGAAAACATCCTCTCCCTTCTACCACACGCTCTCTGTTCTCTGCAGTGCCTCCTCCTAGCAACAATAATTGCAGCCATTTCAAGCACAAAATAGTTTAAAACATGCTTTTTTGGGCGTTAAATAATGGCGCAAATACCAATAATTTGACGAGCGCAAACGTTAGTAAATTGTGTTGCTTGATTAATTTTTTTAAATACTCATAAATTTTGCGTCTGAAAGGGAAACGCCTACAAATGCATATTCAATAAGGTCAGGTGCAAAAATAACTGCGTCCACACCTTTTCAGCTCTAATTCTTCACGCGCGCGTCTTTAGTAAATCCTGACAGTACTATTTTAATGGCAAAAGACGGTTTGTGCTGGCGCAAGCTGTTAGTAAAACTGGCCCTAAACTGGAAAAATTAATTGCCTGCATTAAGATACTAATTTTGACAGCACTAATATATATATATATATATATATATATATATATATATATATATATATATATGTGACCCTGGACCACAAAACCAGTCTTAAGTCGCTGGGGTTTATTTGTAGCAATAGCCAAAAAGACATTGTATGGGTCAAAATTATCGATTTTTTTTTTTATGCCAAAAATCATTAGGATATTAAGTAAAGATCATGTTCCATGAAGATTTTTTGTAAATTTCTTTCCGTAAATGTATCAAAACTTAATTTTTGATTAGTAATATGCATTGCCAAGAACTTCATTTGGACAACTTTAAAGGCGATTTTCTCAATATTTTGATTTTTTTGCACCCTCAGATTTCAGATTTTCAAATAGTTGTATCTGGGCCAAATATCGTCCGATCCTAACAAACCATACATCAATGAAAGCTTATTTATTCAGCTTTCAGAGGATGTATAAATCTCAATTTTGAAAAATTGAGATATATATATATATATATATATATATATATATATATATATATATATATAAATAAGAGACTTATTTCAAAAACATCAAAAAATCTTACTGACACCAAACATTTGAATGGTAGTGTAAATTTTTACTGGAGCAGATCTGCAGGAAAAGATCTGCAGGAAAAGCATCAAGAAGTCGTTTTAGTCCTTTATTTCTGTTCAGAGTGAGCAGAGCTGGAATCTAGAGAAAGAAGGAGCTATCAGATAATGAGAGTGCAGTGTACTGTTTTGTGAGGTTTTTTTTTTTTTTTTACACCAGTAACATGATTTATCTGTGATTTTCAGTTAATGTCAAATTCTGAGAATGGTGAGCCTGCCACAGAATCCATCTTCACATCAGACCACTGACCCGAACACCACGGCCCATTTGTTTTGCCCCACTGCTGCTGTGATGGCAATCACAACGTAGAGAGCAATCGATAATCGGATGACTTTGCTCTCTGAGACAACCCTTGATAATCTGCACCAATATGGCATCCTTCAAACAGATGCAGCAAGATACTTCACTGAAGTCTCACACATCAATGAGAAAAGAGTAAAAGAGTTTTACTCTTGCGTTCGTTTCTTGGCACCTACTCCGAGGCTGTTGGAGTCTCTCACACCTGAACTATAGCTCACGCTCTGTAAAGACTGGCTGCACTCACACACTTCTCGTTGAGGAGAATTGTTGGTAAAGCAAAAGTATTTTTCCTTCTCCAGAATCAGAAAACAAGCCAAACCAATATACAGACGTGGGTTTGTCAGATTATTACTCCCAATGAGAATCACAGGCCAATTGCTCTGAAGATGGTCAAGTGTCTCACATGTGATGAAGTGGATCTCCTCAGTCGTGAGAAAGCTCACGTAAACTGGAGTCGTGATCGCATCCTTATATCAGAGACACACTTGATTTACCATGTTGACAACATTTGTTCAGTTTTCAAAACCTCAGAGAACCATTTATGAGAAGATCACCTGTGAATAAAGAGGAGAGATATCTTAGTAAAAAGAGTTATCTTTTTTTATTTTCATGTCCTTGTCTACTCTACGTTTAAAAAAAAAAAAAAAAAAAAAAGAGGAAAAAATTAGATTTATTTTCTGCCATCAGACATTTTTGGAGTTTTATATCATGATACTGTTTGTAATTATCCTTTATTTTTCATTTAACGTTTTCAAATGACAATCAAATCTTTCTTTCTTTTCTTTTGTCTTGTTTTCAAGAAAATTTGACTGTTCTTGAACGTGACATGTAGTCATGCTTACACAAAATGTAGCTAACAACCCCTAAAATTGTGTTTTGGACAACCAAAATATTGCAACCGAAAATAATCCACACCCTTTTTGATGAAGCAATATGCAAGCACTCACAGGCAAAATGGATTTTCATCACATAGTAAAAGTGTTTCTGGAAATAATAATCTTTATAAAAACACACTATGTCTGCTGCAAACCTTTGTATTGAACTGTGTTGTTGGGTTATTTATATACACTGTGTAATCTGAAATATCTGTAGCTAAATGTAGCCGAATCACAACCGAATCTTGCAATATTGTATTAATTAGACATTGTGTTAATGAACCCGTCCTGTAGATCCAAATGGGACATTTGACTGGTAATACTGATGGGGATCTGGAGGCGATTTTACTGCTGGTTATGAATTGTATATAAAGAGGAATGTAAGATTTTGACGTGGGACTTTGGGTTTGTAATGAGGGCCATTGATGTCATCATTCTCTGGTTGTGAATGGATGTAGCTTTTGTGCATTTCACTTCTGTTTAGATTCAGTGGTACTGCATATGCTATACTAGAGAACTTGTGATACGTGATGATTATATTTATGGTAGATCCAGTTGGTTAAATCCATGTATTTCTTTATATCTTATAAAAAACGGTTTATAATACATCCCTTTATTTTTCCTAAAACCCTTTTGACACATGGGAATACATAAACATTCTTGTTTCAATCCACCCTGATAGAGCGATAAAGAGCTGAAATGTATGAAATATTTAGCTATTACAAACATTGCACACTTATTTTTGCATGCACCCTTCTTTCTCAAATATTTTGATAGTCTTGTAAGAAGCACTCTTTCCCTCTATGTATCCTCCGTAGGGAAACAGAATAAAGCATTAAAAGGATGTAAAACAGCTGTGAATTCTTTCTGCTATCTGACTGCTGGATTGTTCTTGGTCCTCAGTTATTAGTGGGACTAAGTTTGAATCTTCTGTTGCCAGGGAAACCATCTGCCTCTCTTCAGGTGTGTGAGATATGAGAATTAGACTGGACATACTGAAGACAGCATGGAAAAAACTGAGTTATATATAGGGCTGTCGATTTATTCGTGTTACATTACTTGTTCACAGTGGAAAGAGACTGGAGAAGAAGAGCACAGAGGCTTTGACTTTTAAAGGTCACTTTTGTTTACTAATAATTCAAATCCTTGCTCAGAATCACTATATTTGAAATCCACAAGGAACAAACTACAAAAATCAGACAGACAGATAGATAGATAGATAGATAGATAGATAGACAGACAGACAGACAGGGAGACAGACAGACAGATAGATGGATAGCTAGACAGACAGACAGACAGATAGATAGATAGATAGATAGATAGATAGACTGATGATAGATGGATAGCTAGACAGACAGATAGATAGATAGATAGATAGACTGATAGATGGATAGCTAGACAGACAGACAGATAGATAGATAGACTATAGATGGATGCACTTTCTCCTTCACTGCCACAAATTTAAATAAATAAGAGACCTATATATTAACAAATTCACAAACATCATAAAGAACTTTACAGCCATGACTGAAGAAGAACAAATTAAGATACTACTAGAAGAGGGACAGACAGGCTGCGAGATATGTGTGGATGTGCCACAGCCTGAGAGACAACAGGTGAATGTGTATAATGTGTGTAATGAGTGTATTATGTCTGACCTCAGTGTGTCAGTGTGTGTGTACTGTCTATCACAGTGACCCTCAACCTGTGTGTGTTTATATGTTAAACACTGTGATATCAAATATCCATGTTCTATTTTATTACACTGTTTATTCAAGTTTAAATTGTTACAATGTTTTTTTTTCCTCTCTTCTATTATTTAGATCTTCTCATTGTTATTATTATGTTCCTCCACGTATATTCAAACCTTTGGCAATATTGTATTTTTTACAGTCATGCCAATAAAGCAATCTTGAATTGAATTGAATTGATAGACAGACAGACAGACAAATAGATAGATGACAAGGTCCAACACTAATAGATAGATAGATGTTTTATAATAAAAGAACAAACAGAAGGTCAAAATGTAAGAGTGAGTGAGAGAAATAAAAGATGGCTGCCATTATGCAGTGAAGCGAACAGTGAAGGAGTGGAATGAGAAAGTCTCGAGGGAGGAGGAGTAGTAGGCAGCCAGGAGGGAATAGATATTTAATGAGGAACTGCATTCTAGCCCCTAAATCTGCTGTATGCGACAATTACAAATATCTAACGCTGCTGGAATGATCTGTACACTGAACTGGATGATGACTGACCGAAGGAATGAGATCAGTGTGTGAACTGCAGTTTCACTTCATCCACTAAGATGCGGAGATCACAGCTGCGTTTGTGCTAAACACAACTCTCATCATTCAGTATTTATTAAACTGGAAATCCTGACAGACTCATGGGGAAAAAAAGCTTTTGTTGAACTCTTTCCCTCCTCTCTTGCAGAATCCTGGATTAGCTGGATTTCTAAGATGGATGTTGCATTACTACGCACAAATGAATACTGCTGCAAGAGTGTGGAGGATTTCTGAGCCAAACTGTACGACAGTCTTTCAACACCCAAATCTCAAACCCTCTACAGTACACTCAGAGCAATATGAGGCCCATGTTGAACTTCTGTAGGGCGAGTTGTGCGTCCGTGTGTGTGTGTGTGTGTGTGTGTGTGCGTGCTTGAGTGAGTGATAAACAGCTGCATCAGCCTGCAGTGTCATTAGTGCAGATTATTGCAGTTGAGTGCAGATGCAGCACTAAAACCCAAACATCATCCCCCGCACAGCAGCACCACTGACCTTGCCAGAACCAACACTAGAGAAACAAACTTTCACACTCTTCTCATTAGCCAGCATCAGATCATTCACTGAGACATGTCTGTTTTTTAAACTGACACTGACTGACTGACATTCAGGCAAATCCATCAGAGATGCGAAGGTATTTCAACACTGTAGGAAACTGCCAATGCCCTCAAACTGACTAAATTGAGTCATCAAAAAATTTATTTTGCAACTAATTTTATGATGCTTTCAAAATGCATTCTAAAATAATAATTAAAAAAGGCCTAAATGTCTTTTTGTATTTATTTATTTATTTATATTGATTTTTAGAAAGTCATATTGTCAAAGAGTAAGATCACCGTTTTAGTTCAATTTGAATGAGCCATGTGCATTGAAATTAGTGAGAATATGAAACTTATTATGGTTGTCTATTTCAAAATGTAAGGAATAGGCCTACTACCTTTCAAAAGTTTGGGGATAGTGAGATTTAAAATAATAATAATAATAATAATAATACTTTTATTCAGCAAGGATGCATTAAAATAATCAAAAATGATTCTTAGGACATTTATAATATAACAAAATTTTAAATAAAAGCTGTTGTTTTAAACTTTCTATTCATCAAAGAATCATGAAAGAAAAAATGTTTCCACAAAAATAATAACTGTTTTCAAAATACTTTGATTTATTTTATATTTTATTTTATTTTACTTTATTTTAACAAATCAGCATATTAAAATATATTACAACAGAAAATAATTAAATTATAATAATTGACAAAATATTACTATTTTTACTGTATTTTTAACCAAATAAACGCAACCTTGGTGAGCATAAGAAACTAAACAGAACCTAAATTTTTGTATTGAATTAAATTTTTATAGTTTTATATTCGAGTAACATGCCTTATTTAGTTGCATATAACTATTTTAAATGTTTGTATACACTAGGGATTACAGATTTTTGTATTGTAATTATTTTTTTCTCATTTTTTGTAAACATCAATTGACATCAGCAGCCTGTCTGTATAAAAAAAAATGCAAGATCACGTGCGTTACAGAATCTCAGCGCGCCATCCCCGGATATGACGCAGGACGCGCCGTATTTAAACTTGTTGTTTTCGTTATCACGGAAGTGAAGCAGGACCGTTTTCACAGGCTGATGCTGATATATTTCCACACTTAACCACTCATTCTTGTCGTAAGTAAATAGTTTAGTTGTTTTATTTAGATACTATATATAACACGGACTTTCGCTATTCACTGTTTGCTATACGTTACCTGAGAGATTAGAGGGTTCATTCGTTAGTTTCGATTTTGTTATGGTCAGTTTTGCATATATGTAAAAAGCTGTTTTATGTCCAGACATGGCGGCGAAGGGGGCCAAGGAGACTATCGTGAATAAACTGGGCTTTAAAAGCAGCAGCAGCTCAAAATCAGTGGAGATGGAGATCGAGAAGCTGAAGAGAGAGAATCAGCAGCTGAAGAAAAGTCTGGAGGACATGAAGAGAGCTGGAAGACATCAAAACACACATCCAGACTCTGACAAAGCCAAACTCCTGGAGGTGAATTCATGCCTTTAGACCTGAAATCTGATGGAACTTTGTTTAAAATGACCAGTGTGTCAGTCTGGATGCTTGTATAAATATTTCTAGAGATGTAGAGAACATTTTTCTGTGATGCATTCCATTTCTACAAAAGAAGAGTGTTATTATGGAGGTATTTCCCCTTTTTGTAACTCTCAGAGGATCTTGGCGCTGGAGACGCTGAGGGAGAGGAGCTCGCAGCAGCTGCTGGGGAAGGAGCAGGAGATCTCCAGCCTCAGACAGCAGCTGCGCGCCGCTCACGGAGACGTGGTGTCTTCACTGCAGAGCCAGCTGGAGCAGAAACAACACGAGGCCCAACAGAGAGAGAAACAGTTTCAGGCTCTCTCACAGGAGACCGAAGACCTGAAAAACAAGTACTGTGCAGTTTCTGAGAGGTGCGACACACTTGAGAAACAAAAGGTAGGGCAGCTGACTTTAGACCCTTCGTATGGCGTTGTGGATTTTCTTCATTCATTTTATTTTACAAATGTTCTGTTAAGAATTTTGAGCTTGAAATGTGCAGTTTCCATCAGAATATTTTTGGACTAATTATGATTTTAAAAAAAATGCGCACATATTTTTTTTAAAAATACAATAAAACTGAAATATTGTCAGATAATACAATTTAAAAGAGCTGTTTTCTATTTGAATATGTTTTAAAATGTAATTTATTCTTGTGATGCAAAGCTGAATTTTCAGCATCATTACTTCAGTCTTCAGTGATACGTGATCCTTCAGAAATAATTCTATTATGCTGATTTGCTGCTCAAGAAACATTTCTTATTGTAATCAATGCTCAAAACAGCTGTACTGCTTCATATATTTATTGAAACAGTGATGTACTACCAAAAGTTTAATGTAAGATTTAAAAAAATAAATAAATAAAAGGTAACACTTTAGTATAGGGACTAGTTCTCACTATTAACTAGTTGCTTATTAGCATGCATATTTTTAACATATTTGCTGTTTATTAGTACTTATAAAGCACATGTTCTGCATGACCATATTCTACATCCAACAACTTCTTTACTAACTATTAATAAGCAGCAAATTAGGAGTTTACTGAGGCAAAAGTTGTAGTTAATGGTTTGTTAATAGCAAGAATTGGACCTTAAAATAAAGTAAAAAAAAAAAAAAATTCAGCAAGGACACGCAATGTTACAAAAGCATTTCTATTTTAAAAATAAATGCTGTCCTTTTGAACTCCCTCTTCATAAAAGAGTCCTGAAAAAATCACAGTTTCCACAAAAAATGTAAGCAATATTGATACTAAGAAGAAGCATTATTAATAACTGGGGCACCAAGTCAGCTGTGGCGTCACAGAAATGAATTATATTTTAATACAGTCAAATACAAAACAGAAATGACTTTTTTTGTTATGTATGTATTCAGTTTTGAATGTAATTTCCTGTCATTTAGCATAAGGACATTTCCAAGCAAATGAAAGCATCATCAGGTTTACACACTAGATGGCAGTATTTCATCAATCAACTAGTTTCTTGCTCAGAGAAGTTGCCTAACTAGTACTGAGGGAGTGATGTTAGAAAACCACAACTAATTCTTCTGTTTATAATAAAACAATACAACTAAGAATATAATATTTATACTACAATTTATTGATACTTAATGTGATAAATATTATGCTCGTGTTCCCTGTTCAGATTTACACAGAGATGCAATAACTATTAACATATTGTGTGATATTTTCCCCACTCATAACCAGTTAAGCACAAAACCAAGTTGACAAATTTCATTGGTCAACTCAATCATACAGTCTTCTGTCAAGAAAAGTTCAGACTTAATAGATTCAGTCTAGAGTTCAGAGAAATCTGTGCTACCTACTCTATACTAAGGTTAATGTTCAGGTTCGGGGTGATTCATCCTGCTGAGAGATTGTTGGCCTGTTGGATGAAGTTCTTGTAATGATCAGTTTGACAGCTCTCAACAGGGCATTGGTTTGTACACAGGACATTTAATTATGATGCAGTCTAACATCAATTGCCAGTGATGCGCTTTTTGCTGATATCTCAAAACATGCCCAGATATGATTTCTGTGGCTTCATGGGCCTGTGATTGAGAGATCAATATTACAATATTATGTAATGTGCGTCTTTTTTACAACCAGTTACATTTTCTCACAAATGCAAGCCAAATATAACAGGAACAGAAATAAGTAATTATGACTCATCATTGTGCTGAATCAAGAAAATCTGTTCTCCTCACTAAAATTAGTACATCTAATATCCCCATTAGGACATACACAACAAATGAGCTTAAATAAATAAATAAAAAGAAGTTTCAAAAATAAAGTTTGATAAAACTCATTTATCAAACATTTAATGACATCTCAGTGACAATTTCACATTTTTTTTTTTTTTTATAGCAGCCAAACAAATCTTCTATTATTATTACGCAGTGTATCAATGCATTATATCAGAAGTCACTTGATCAATGCATCAATCTATATTGATGTAACTTTATACCCTTAGTAGCTTATCAGTTAAGGATCTGGGCTGGTAAGCTATAAATTGGAGGTTCAAACATCAGAATAGGTGAAAATTGCTAAATATAAGATGTAAAAGGTTTTATGTTTCCTTTTTATCATTTATGAGATGCATTGTGCTTCTTTGCAATTAATTTTTTGATCATTTAGCCAGTGTTTATTTTGAGGTTTTTGTGTCATTGATCTCCGGACAGGTTCCATCTGGTGAGCTTGCGGTGGTTCAGGAGCAGTTACGAGACGTGAGTTCACATCTCAAGAGTTCAGATAGGAGGTTCCTGGTGTTTTCCTCCAGACTCATGTGTTGTCGTTCCTCTCTCTGTCTTTGAGTACAGGCTCTGGAGAAGAACCATAACTGGCTTGTTTATGACCAGCAGCGGGAGGCCTATGTTCAGGGTGTTTTGGCCAGGACCAAAGAGTTAGAGACGCAGTTAAATGAAGCAAATCAAGCACTCCAACAACAGCACAAAGAAGCCAATTTAGATGGTAAAGGGCTGTAAAACATTCACTCAAAATGGCCATATAGGCTCTGTATAATGCAGTAACATCATTCATCTGCACAGGCCAGTCCGGACAGGGGGCTCAGCGTGAGCTGGAGGCCGAACGGGCCCGAGTCAGCCGAATCCAGACAGAACTGGAGGATTTGAGAGGAAGGTATGAGGAGAAGAGCAGGGAAGCGGCTCAGGCCCGGGAGCAGCTCCTGGAGGAGAGGAAACGCGAGCGGGACGCTCTGCAGGAGGAGAGGAGGCGTTCATCGGAGCGAACCGCTCGACTGCAGGGAGAGCTGGAGGAGGAGAGGAAGAGGGTGGCCGAACTACTGATGCAGGTACAGATGGAAATCATTCTGCATTAGCTGTTTAATACCAAAAAAAAAAAGAAAAATTTCTTTTCTTTCTGTTTCAAAATCTGTTTTTTTTTTTTTTTAAATTAAAACTGTCTTGTTTTTGAAAAATCAAGTGAGTTTATTCTTAAAACAAAAAAAAAATCTGTCAGTGGGGTAAGAAAACTCACTGTTAATTGGAAAATGAAGTTTGAAGCAGGTTATGAATTAACTATATCTGCTAGAAAATAAGTTCAAAAGCTAAAAGTTTTCTGTTTTTAAAGGTGAACCTACTGCAGAAATCCTTGATGAATCAGCAGGAGGAGAAGAAAAGAATCGCTATTTTGGAACAACAGGTATTTGGGTCATCCTGTAACACTAGCTTTAATTGTAGAGCTGTGAATGAAACATTCCAAAAAATTCATTAAAATAAAAATAAAAAAATACTATAAAATAATTTATAAAATAATTATTCAATAAATTATTTTCTATAATATAATCTAGGATATTTATAATTTAACATTTAATTTTTATTTATTTATTTATTTATTTTTTAAATACACTCGTGTATTCTTGGAGTCATTTAATATAAAGTTTTGCTGAAAATGTTTAAAATGGCAAGTAAAAAAAGAACTTTGCAAACTACAAAATTGTTAAAGATTATTTTGTGTTATCACTCTTATTTGTCACTGACCATCTTATAGATCCAGTTGTCAGCCAAAGAATCTGAAAATGATAAACTGGACCGTCAAACTCTACAGCACCAGCTGCAGAAAGTTTTGAAAGAGCTTCGTAAGGCCAGAGACCAGATTACACGCCTGGAGTCTGCCGTGAGTTCTGAGATATTCTGTGAAGTGTCTTGACATGATCAGTCATTATCTTATGTAATAATGTGCCTGTTTTGACCTTGTGCCTCAGAAACAGCAGAGAGAGTCTCGTTTCTCTGAGCCCAGCTCCTATAACAGGATGGATTTCGAAAGATTGACTATTCAAGATCAAACCACGTCTCCATCTAAAGTCCATAACATACTAGATGAGAGTATCCTGGAGTGCCCGAACTGTGGCGCTTCATATCCCACCAGCCAGCACAGAGAGCTGCTCGCCCACCTCGACTACTGCTTCAGCTAAAACACACGCTTCTGAAACACTTTGTGTATAAACTTCATTATTTAGGGCACTTTTTGACTTTTTATTGTAGCCACCATTCCAAATAAATGTTTCAGTATTTTATATTAACAAGTGTTTTATTATTATTTTGGCCAATTTTTAAAAATTTGAAAAGTTTGAAGGAATTTTCCTAGAATATTCATAAAAGTATCGGTTTACATGGGGCATATTTAAAAAATATTCTAATTTATGAATTCAAATGTATGTTTTTTTTTTTTTTGTTAGTTCTCTTTTGGTGACAAGGTTTTCTTACATGCAATAAATAAAGCAATATTTAGCATATTCTGTTTTTTTTTTTTGTTTTTGTTTTTGTTTTTGTTTTCAATCAGTGTTGTACCTAAAATAATAAGATTATTTACAGAGTCCTGCATTGAATTGTGTACTCCACTTGAATGAATAAAGGAAAAAGACAGATAAAAAGACTGTGATTTCTCCTTGTATCCTCATGGTACCTCTGAAGTGTTAGATGTCTGGGAGCCACTCATTACCATCCATCAGTCCTGACTTTGCAAACCAAATCTGTCTTGAATTAGACTGCATGTGTAAATCCTGCATTAAACTATTTAAAGATGTGATTAGGTGAAGCACAGTAACTGGAGGAGAACAGGTCTAATTCTAGGGAAGTGCCATGCATTATTTCACCACCAGGTAAGCAATATTAGCAAGAAAAACAGGACAAGAAGTTCAAATAAATTTGTAGAATCTTTCCTAATGCCCTACTGAGGATATTTACGATATGTTCAGCTGACATTTATATAACAAGGAATTTCAAGAATAAATGTTGCTTTTATTTTTAGTGCATATATCTATATATATCAAAATTTTTATGATTTCTTTAAAATATGAGTTCATATGTATATGTATTATTTTCTATAATATTTATATTTTTCTAATTAGAATGCAAATCAACAGTTTCAGTTTTATAGATATTGTACATAAATGTATAGATGTACCTGTCTATATTATAAATTTATTTATTGCATTTTGAAGGAAGATTAATAATGCCATTCCCTGAATGGCTAAATGTGATCATTTCCTCATCCTGGTCTGTAATCTGTGTGCTGACAGCAGTTACACTGTATCATGGTCCAAGTTGCACAACATTTTTGTTAGCGGATCTGTCAACAAAAAGCATTGATTTACCAGCTCTGTTTGTATTGTTAGTTCATATGAGTTCGAACAAACCTTTGATAAAACTTTGGTGGCAGTAAGTTTACTAGCATCAATCACTGAATTCAGTAATTAAAGTTTTTTTTCCAAGTTTATTTGAAAAAAAAAAAAGACATTAGTTACATCCTGCAACTTACTGATATTAAACATTTCCCCTTTTGCCTTGTGCAAAATTATTATGCATTTTCTTTTATTAAAGTAGTATGCTTATTACCTGTATTTACATATGTTAAAAATATAAAACATGTCAGATTACATCTTCAGGAGCTCTTTGTGTAGTGGTTGTTTAGGCGGTGTCACAGAAACCTGCATAATTAATAAAGTAAAAACACATCAGCACATTTAGAACTCATGAGTGAATCTAAATACTAATAATTCATGAGGCTCAACCATCTTACCTGTGTGTGTAACGCGTCTGTATTTCCCCAGGAAGCAGATCTCCTGTTTCTTCTCTGTCACATTCTTCTGGTCTTCAGGTCTGAGGCCGTCAGGATATCGGGAGAAGATGAAGGAATAACCGTCCAAGCAGGTTCCATCCATATCAAGCTCTCTGCAGGAGTAGTGGATGGCGTAGTTATCATAGTCGGTGTCAATGATCCAGTGGTCATCATCTGTGGAATGGTCAGAGACAGGTCATGATCAGATGAGCTATCAGGTTTTTTTACATAACATAAAATTTACTGTCATTTCACAAGCTAGGTTTAATATGGACCATGCTTACAAGATGAAAATATGTATTATAAAATAAAATTATATAATATTATGTATCATAAAAAATAAAGATTAGTAAATAATTACCAAATAATTGTATATACACACACATAATTAAAATATACATATATATATATATATATATATATATATATATAAATATATATAAATATATATATATATATATAGTGCTGCTTGAAAGTTTGTGAACCCCTTGCAGAATCTGTGAAAATGTAATTTTAACAAAATAAGAGAGATCATGCAAAATGCATGTTATTTTTTATTTAGTACTGTCCTGAGTAAGATATTTTACATGAAAGATGTTTACATATAGTCCACAAGAAAAAAAAAAATAGCTGAAATTATTAAAATAACCCTCTGCAAAAGTTTGTGAACCCTTGGTTCTTAATGCTGTGTGTGCTTACCTGGATGATCTACGACTGTTTTTTGTTGTTGTTGTTTTGTTTTGTGATGGGTGTTCATGAGTCCCTTGTTTGTTCTGAACAGTTAAACTGAGCACTATTCTTCAGAAAAATCCACCATGTCCAGCAGATTCTTCCGTTTTCCAGCATCTTTTGCATATTTGAACCCTTTCCAGCAGTGACTGTATGATTTTGAGATCCATCTTTTCACACTGAGGACAATTGAGGGACTCAAACACAACTATTAAAAAAGGTTCAAATATTCACTGATGCTCCTGAAGGAAATACGATGCATTAAGAGGCGGGGGGTGAAAACTTTTGAACAGGATGAAGATGTACAAGATGTTTCTTTTTTTGTAGAAATAATTTTTTTTTTTCCATTTAGTTCTGCCCTTCGGAAGCAACAGAAGATACTTGCATGTTTCAAATATTAAGGGCTCAGTTTAACTGTTCAGAACAAACAAGGGACTCATGAACAACCATCACGAAACAAACAAACAAAAAAAAAAAAACAGTCGTAAATCATCCAGGTAACCACACACAGTATTAAGAACCAAGGGTTCACAAACTTTTGCAGGGTGGTTATTTTAATAATTTCAGCATTTTTTTGTCTTGTGGACTATATGTAAACATCTTTCATGTAAAATATCTTACTCAGGACAGTACTAAATAAAAAATAACATGCATTTTGTATGATCTCTCTTATTTTGTTAAAATTACTCACATTTTCATAGATTCTGCAAGGTGTTCACAAACTTTCAAGCAGAACTGTGTATACACAATAAAAAATAAATACATATAATATATATTATATATAATCTATATTATGTAATAAAAATAAAGTAAAAAGTACTGATAAATTTGCTTGAATTTTCAAAATCAGCTACAAGATCACATTTTTTTACCTGTTGAATTTTACCTGCTAAACTTTTTAGATAACAATATATATGATAATATACAACATAAAAAAAATAAAATATAATAAAAATACACTTACATCCAGTCTGGAGATATGCTGCAGCTCCCCAGTATTTCATTTTGAACTTAGCGGGGTCTTCGGTATCTTCAAAAGTGCCAAACATGTTGGCGCACATCTCCCAATTGCTAAAGTGCATGGTAAAATAGAATCATTTCTATTGCCTAAATGCAATTTTTGTGCAACAACAGCATAAATTGCCATTTAAACTCACTTGAGAATGATGACTCTACCAATGGCGGTAGCTGTCATGGTTCCATCCACCTCCACTTTGAAATTAGCGACAATATTATCAAGAAGGAAAAGCCCAACGGGGTCTTTCTTGGCCACGGCATACCATGTTCCTTGATACTGCAAGGTCAGTGGACAAATATGAGGAATGAAACCTCAAAATCAACATATGGATACAAGAGAAATATTGGTTGACTTACCCTCATTCTGTCAAAGTCCTGTTTGACAGTGATGTTGCTCACCAGACAGTCCTGCGCCCAGCATGTCGCCAGGACACAGAGAGCTATGCAAAGCCTGAACATGCTGCTTCTGTGCTTGAGCTGTGAAAATGAGTACAACGGTTATATATATAAAAAGAAGACCAACAAATGCATTACTTTGTTGTTGTTTAAACAAATTCTAATGCTCAAGGTGCCTACCTTGATCACAGTATCTGAAGTGTATCTGTAGTGTTGCAGCTGGATTCCTGCGAGGTGCTTTTATACAGGGATGTGCTTCTGGGGGTATTTCATAATCCCACCCAAAGACCCAAAATTCAGTGTCCTCCATCCCTTTCATTGGACAAAAGCTTTTACATAACAGCTGTGACTCAGGCATTCATGGGGAACACAGGAACACGTTGACCTTTGCTCTTCACCGAAAGTGTTTTTCTCTAGGTTGCAGCTGGATTGCGCAAGAACTTGAGTGGTGTGTTCCCTGAAGCCTGTTCAAGAGGGAACATTTCTGTTCGGTGAACGTAGAACCTTTTTACAGTCTTAAATATAAAGCTTTCAAAAGGGGCTTTTCACAACAATGCCATAGAAGAACCATTTTTGGCTCCCCAAAGAACGTTTCAGTGAACAGTTCTTAATAGACCCATTTTTTATTCTTAGTGTGAAAAACGTTTAAATAATCTAAAGAATATTTTTATACTATAAAGAACCTTTTGTGCAATGAAAAGTTTCCATGGATGGTAAAGATAGCTTAGAGGAACTCAGTGTTGCAGCAGAAACTATCGACTGTCTTTTCTAGCACTTTAGACACGTTTGCTCCTTTTAAGGAGAACAGTCCAATGCCATAGTACTGTATAACAATCACACTCACACCCTAAATTAAGTTGCCCAGAAAAAATAGCATAGCAGGAAGAAAAGAACACAAGAGATATCTCAAACTGCGTGGAAGGGTAGTGTTTCTGCCTAAAGAACCGCCCTAAAAACTGCTAGATCTGTTTACTTTTCAACTCTTTTAGAAGCAAACAAACTTAACCCTTGGTATTTATTTGATACAGTAAATTAACGAGAAATAGAGCTTCAAAAGGTTTTGACTTTTCCCAACAGCATAGCAGCAATGACTATATGAATTTCTTAACTTGTAAGATATAACTTGTATGACAGAATACAATTACCATTCAGCCATCAGCTACAGTATTACATCAGACAGTGCACTACAGATCCCCTGAGGAAAAATTCCATTCATTCTTTGCTAGAGCAGAGGAAGAGTTGTCAAAATCAACTATTTGTGTATTACACCCTATACAAACTAAGCTACTGAAAGAGATACTTCCAAAAGTCATAGATCTTTTTCTTAATATTATTATTTTATCATTGTCATTAGGATATATCCCAAAAATATTCAAGCTGGCTGTTATTAAGCCTCTCATTAGGAAAAAAAACACAACTTAATCCTACAGAATTAGTTAACTAGAGATTAATCTCAAATCTCCCTTAAAAAAAATACTAGAATTGGCAGTATCCTCCCAACTATGTCTCTTAGTATCTGCAAGGGTTTCCAGTGAGGATTTAGACCAAATCATACTGAGACTGCACTCATTAGAGTTACAAATGACTTGCACTTATGCGATTGTGGTTGTATCTCTCTGTTTGTGTTACTAGACCTTAGCACTGCATTTGACACTATCGACCACCATGCTCTTTTGAATAGATGTGAAAATTATGTTGGCATTAGTGGAATTGCATTGGCTTGGTTCAAATTGTACTTATCAATCACAAGTTCAGTATGGCGTACCGCATGGCTCAGTACTAGGACCTTTGCTTTTCACCCTGTATATGCTACCCTTGGGAGATGTCATTAGAAAACATGGAGTTGGTTTTCACTGTTACGCTGATAATACTCAACTCTATATGTCTTTGTGACCTGATGAAACATACCAATTCACAAAACTAATGGAATGCATAGTGCAAACGCAATGAATATTCTCTACTACTTGATGGCTGCTCTGTCAAATCTTCGTCATCAGTTAGGAATCTGGGTGTGCTATTTGATAGCAATCTGTAACTTGAAAGCCACATCTCTAGCATTTGTAAAACCACATTTATTCAGGTTTGTAATATTATATAACTGGCTCACATTTGCCAACTTGTTGGTGTTCGAGACTGGTTTTCATTCTTTGGAAAGTGACAAAATGAATAAAAATGAATAAAAATGTCTATAAAAATGAAAGAATGTTGGTCATTTCTTGTTGATAACAGAGAACAAAGTGATCTGCAAATCAAAGTCCATTTCTCATTTATGTACTGTTTGTTCAATCAGCACATAAACATGTACAGCATATTTAAAATTTGCTGTCTCTTAAATAACCTCTGTGGAGTTTTTCAAGACCTACTTGGAGCCAACATTTGCATTGACGTAATTTATGTAGTTGAGGGACAACTCCAGGTGACCTAAATTCTCCTGCTCTAAAAAACTAAAAAAAAGAGACAAAGTTATGTAACTTATTACAAAATGGCACATACGGCAGCAAAACATTGTTTGACCTATACTAATGTCAAAAGTTTAAGGTCAGTAAGATTTTTTTTTTTTTTTTTTTTTTGAAAGAAATTAATACTTTTAACCAGCTAGGATGCAATAAGATGATAAAAAGTAACAGTTAAGGTGTTTAGAATGTTACAAAAGATTTCTTTTTCAAATAAATTCTGTTCTTTTGATTAAGATTGATTCTAAAAATACATTCAGGATTCTATTCATTAAAGAATCCTGAGAATAAAAGGCATCACGGTTTCCACAAAAATATAACTGTTTTCAACATTGAAAATAGATGTTTCGTGAGTGGCAAATTAGCATATTAGAATGATTACTGAAAGATTATGTGACACTGAAGACTGGAGTAATGGCTGCTGAAAATTCAGCTTTGCCACCACAGAAATAAATACATTTTAGAATATAATAAAATAGAAAACAGTTTTGAAAACTTTTGAACGGCAGCTTATGGTAAAATATTATAATTACACTGCTCATTGGAATACTGGATTCTGTTAAGTCAATCTGTGTGACTTTCATGTCTTTCATATCACAGTGTAGTTTTCACACAATAAAATAATTTAAACTCAATTCACCACTGCATTTATTTATTCGTTTAGTAAGCATCCATGTAAAACAGCCTGATAATGTACTGGTAAGCTGGTACACAATGTTTATTTCATGATAATGACCGGATGACTGAACATTATCTGTTACTTACACAATAATGAAAATTAAAAATGTAATGCACTATGACTTTTATGGAAAGTTTGTAAACAAATGCTGTTAAATTCTCCAATGCTTTATTTGCAACATTACTAATACAAGTTAAGTAAACCAGATCTTGATATCAAGCTGACTAAGCCTAATCTCAGCTCATTAGATCTTGCTTTTAGGCTGGTGTGCAGCAGACGATCCTTGACACACAAATGGTGATCCTTTTTGCTTGTTTGTCTGGGAATGAGCGAGTAAATATCAGAAAACTGGGTGATGCTGATGGACTGCTGAAGTTATCTTGCATGTATCAGCACAGATATTTGTCAACAATCCAAGACTTTACTGCATGCTGAAGCGAAGAGATCTCAAAATAAGCTTTCTAATATCGCCAATCCTTCTCCATGCACTTGTCTGCTCAAAGTCCATCAATAAATACATAATGCACTTGTATGTTTTTGTTTACAGGAGTATCAGGCCCTACATACACAGTTGGCTATTTAAAACATTGCATGTGTGATATTTTATCAATCAAGATGAGCATGGTAAATTTAGCATTGCTGTGTCTGTCGGCTCCATGCTGTGAACTTAAACGTGTGAATGCTCTGAAGTGCCAAGTCGGGCTCTCTCCCTTCAAGAGAGGATATCCTGATAATCACTTTTACTTAATCCTGGATTTACAAAGCCAGGTACATATGATGCGAGGCTTTTTCTTTTTTACATTCTGTATGCTTGACACTTCCACAACATCAGAGAAAAAGGAGACAGATCCCTTTATATGTCTGGCAGACTGACAGTTCAGGTCTAATCCTATCGTTGGAAATAGATCCTGGGTGTCCAGCATCTTTTCTGGGTGCAGAAAGTGCAAAAAATGCTAATAATAGCCCGATTCGGAGAATTAATTTTCTTACTTGGAGAGCCTGAGAGCTAGGGTTAATAAGGCATCTGCGTTCGAGTGACTGATATATGATTTGTCCATTAACTTTTTTTGGTATTAAATATTATGATTTTAAGCAGTGCTGTAAGCATATATAAGGGTTAGTCCTGTGAATTATCACTGTTTTTAATCAGAATTTTGCCTTTACTAATCCATTTTAAATCATTCAGTGTGACAGATACATAAAAACCGTAAATATATATAGCATATTAGAATGATTTGTGAAGGATGGCTGCTAAAAATTCAGACTTGCCATCACATGAATACATTATATTTTACAATATATTAAAACAGAAAACAGTTCTTTTACATTGTAATAATATTTCATAATAATAATAGACTTCTTACTAAGAGATTTAGAGACTTCTCTTAAAAACAAAAAATTTAAATACACTCAATGTAAGTATTTTCAATAATATTGTTACTTGGATGAATTATAATTGAAACTGCTTGAAATGTCAAATTAACTATTTCAAATTAACCTAGTTTTTGCAAGATCATAAACTAAACTGCTTTGAATAAAATTTTTTAAATGAAGTTTGAATTTGCTGTTTGAATATAACCATTTTTTGCATGACCTGTTGAATTCTTGTGAAACATTTTTCAACAAATCGTTTAATAAACCAATTCAAAGAACTATACTTGATTTCATTTCCAGTCTTATGTGTCCTAACCATGCAAAACACTGTCCCTGTGTGCATACTGGCCCAATAAATCCATAAGCACTGGTGTATTAGATCAGAAACACCATCAGTCTAATTGACAAGCCGATGTGACAAACATTATGTCATACATCGAAAATATTAAAAAATATGTCGAAATACATATATTCAAAAACTTTCTCCTAGGAAGAAAAAAGAGGCATTTGACTCTGACTGGATTTTCTAACATAAAATGATCAGGGTGGGGATTTGCAGGTTAAGAAAGCTTAGGGGTTTAATGTCATGACGTCACTTTAATTAGCGGTCACTTTGATCCCTTCAGCCTGTAAGCCACCATTCTATGGCAGCCTGTCAGAGGAGACCAACACTGATCTCTGGAGGATGCACTGAAGGAGGGTATCACTGAGAAGCTTCACTTTTCATCCTGACACCCCACAAGTAATGAATCTGTGAGAGGACGAGCAGAGAAGCACACTTCAAAATGGCAGACAAGGATAGTGTGGAAAAATACTTGGAGAATAACCCTCAGTTCGCCAAAGAGTATTTCGACAAGAAGCTCCGATGCGAGGCCATCACCGCCGCTTTTGCTGAGAACCTCAACATCAAAGATCCAGCCTCGTTCAAGGATGTCAGCCAAATCCAGGAGGCCACCATCATTTTTGACATGATCAAAGAAATGCATTCGCAGCCCATTATGGAAAAGGCCATGCACAAGGTCCTGCAGAGGATATGTTTGCTGGTGAACGCCGACCGCTGCAGCTATTTCATATACAGAGCCAGAAATGGCATCCCTGAGCTCGCCACGTGTCTTTTCGATGTCACCCCTACCTCCAAATATGAGGCGAATGTGGTCAACCCTCAATCTGAAATTGTCTTCCCTACTGACATTGGTATAGTTGGCCAAATAGCGACCACCAAAAAAACAGCTAATGTACCGGATGTCAAACAGGTGAGTAAAAGAAGTAAAGCTGTCTTTTAGAGCTCCCCCTAGTTAATCTTTTTTTTTTTTTTTTTAACCTTTAATAAAGCTCAGCAAAAAAATTAAATGTATCAAATGCAAACACAATAAATTCAAGCAGCATACACTGAAAGACTATACTGAATATATATATATATATATATATATATATATATATATATATAAATTTTAAAACAAAATAATTTACAAATAATTAATACCAAAATATATGAAAGCAAATTATAACAAATTAATTTAAACTTAATGGGGTAAATCAATATATACTGCAAGTAAGGCATTCAGCTGCTTTATGCACCGAGATCAAATTTTATACATTTTTAAATGCCACAAAACTTGGAGCAAAGAATTAAAAAGGGTAAATAAAACGTATCTATAATCAATGTATTATGCAAAAACCTCTTTGTTTTGCATACAAACCCCTAGTTTTACCACTTTAACTTCATGTAAATCCTCCACCTTTTTTGAAATTGCATATAAATATCTGCTGTGTAAATTGTGTACAGGATTTCAGAAACATAAAAAAAGGCCATTAAACTGTTTTTATATTCCTAATAGATTACAGCCTATGCAGATCATCAAAAAATAAATAATGTTTTGTCAGCTAATCAAAGTATGTTAACCAAATATGGTAACCTCTAAAATAACTGGTATTGTTATAATCAAAAATATTATTATAATATTAATATAACAAACTACATTATCTTAAAGAAGTGAAAGTACTTTTTAGGTGACAGAGCAAGAGGTGTGTTTTTGCTTTTTATAGTGCTCTAAAATGCTTTGCACACTCTAATTTATATAAAGACACATGGTAAGTTGCAAGCAAAACATCTTCTTACGCTTATTAGGTGGGTCTGTTACCTGAAAATCGACTATTAGTTTGACAAAGGATTAAACTTTTTCTGTCCCATGGTCATGGGGGTCAGTCAACCCCCTGCAGAAAAGCAGCTTATTTTCTGTGCTCCTGATAGCCTGCTGCATCTTGATATTATTTAGCTACAAACGACTGTCCTGGCCAAAGTTTTTTTGTATTTTTTTTTAAGTCAAATGTTCAACAACCAAAGCCTACATCAGCACTTGTTGGCTCATAATTAAGAATCATTATTTATGAAAAGAAAATGTGAAAGTGAGCATTACTCCTTATATGCTTTCTAAATAAGACTGCAGTAAAACTGCTGAGTGAAATGTAACATATTTATATTCATTGCAAAGTTTTATATATTAAATCTACAATAAAATGTCAAATACCAAAGTTCTGCTTACACTTAATTAACCTGACTTGATTAAACTGCTAGAAAAACAACAAAATGTACTTTACTGAAGAACATGACACACATTTGATATCATCCAGCATATCCAGTCTTCAATGCATTATGTGAGTAGTATGATCATTTAAAAAAAAACATAATTAAAGATGCATTCATATGCTATAAATACCAGCATAGTGTTTAATCATAGCACACCACAGTGCAACCTCAGCTTAAGTGGCCGAGGCAGGGTTAAATCTATTAACCTTCATTGCATAATACAGAAGTGTAAATTTAGGTAGAATTAGTCTCAGTGACGAGAACAAATTCAAACGCCTTATCGAAAGAGATCATTTTAATTAATGGATGCAGCTCTTATGACTGATTAAAACATCTAATGTAATAACATTTTCTTAAGTTTTCAAGTTTGAAATTTGTATGAACAATATGAAAATATATATATGTTTACCTTTTTGATTTATAAACGCCTATGTACATATTGTAAATGTTATAACTTTATTTTGTCATATAAGCATTTGAAATGTAATGTGATACCCTGAAAGCTAGTTTAACATAATGCTATTCAAACCAGTGGAATATTTAACCAATATTTAATTAATCTTTAACTCAAAATATGCTGTACTGGCTACAAGGGTGGAGGAATTAATGTGTATTTTGTATTAACTTAGCATTTTTAACACATTTATATTTCAACCAGTTTATCATGAAACGGCTATATCGAACATTAACAAATGTATTCGTTCTTTAGAATCCCAGATTCAGTGATTTTGTGGACAAGCAGACAGGATACACCACTAAAAACATGCTGGTTGCCCCCCTCATGAACGGGAAAGACCCACTTGGTGTGGTCATGGTAATAAACAAAGTTGGAGGAAATGAATTCTCCAAAGCAGATGAAGACGTGAGTATCTGAAATATCAATGTGAAAAACATTCACTATGGGCCTACAGCTGTAAAGCAGAAATCATGAGATTTCGAATTTGTGCTGAATCGGAGTGATCAGGTGATTTGCCCTATCATATGTTCACGCCACAACAGTAACGAGACAGAGGAATGATATTGTTGAAATCGCTTTCAGAGTGTTTTTCCCAGCTGATGAACAATTAAAACGTTGACAGCCTATTAGAACTCACACGACTTTTAAGAACACAAGCCTTTAAAACGGCAGACTTAGTAAACGCTTATAACAGAACGTTATGGTGCTTTGGTGTGGATCCTAAGATAATTAAAGCTGCTCTTTATAGTTATTCTTGGTGTGAACGGACCTTTTAAGACTACAAATTCACTTTGTCAGTATAAGCACAGACAAAACAATATATTTTTTTTAATATTAAGTAAATGTTTTATAAATGTTTTTCAGCTCTTCTCCAGGTACATCACTTTCGCCACAGTCATTGCCCTACAGCATTTCACCACATACATGTATAATGTGGAATCTAGAAGAAGCCAGGTAATGCTATGGACTGCAACACTTGTTTCACTACAACATGTTTGACTGTGATCTTAAACTTGACTCTGACTGTAAACCGCTGCCACAGGTTCTTCTATGGTCTGCGAGCAAAGTGTTTGAAGAGTTGACAGACATTGAGCGACAGTTTCACAAGGCCCTGTACACCGTCAGGAACTACCTCCAGTGCGAGAGGTACTCTGCCGGCCTTCTGGACATGACCAAAGAAAAGGTTTGTGACATATCCTTCATTTAGTCATTGATCAGCGGTTCATGAAAACATTCAATGTTACTTTGATTGTTTAGGAGTTCTACGATGAGTGGCCGATTAAATTGGGAGATGTGGAGCCATACAAAGGCCCAAAGACACCTGACGGCAGGGTAACAGATTTGTTTCTATTCGGTAAACAAGTCAGTGTTGCGGTCTAGTATTATTATAACTTCTTCTGTCTTCTAACAGGAAATCAGCTTCTACAAGATCATTGATTATCTCTTAGAAGGCAAAGAAGAGATCAAAGTCATACCGTAAGCAAAATTTTTAAATCAACAGAATTGTACACAAGGCCTGAACCAGAACTGAACCCAAATGAAGGTTCTTTATTGGCATCTATGGTTCCATAAAGAACCTCTTCATGGAACCTTTTCAACTGCAAGGAAGGTTCTTTATAGTGCCACAAGTTAAAAAATAGTTCTTTTAAGAACTGTTCACTGTAAGGTTCTTTGGAGAACCAAAATAGCTGATCTCTTGGAAATTTTTCGGAAAGACCTACTCTCTATTAATGCCTATAGTTTTGAAGTGAAATTCTAAACAGGCACATACACTCACCAGCCACTTCATTAGGTACATCTTAAGGTCCTTGCACACTGAGTCCAAAATTGTTGTATACGTTTTTTCATTATTATTATTATTCTTTTTACGTATTCGTCATCCTTTCCTATCAAAATGCTTGTTACGGATACGAAAACGCAGAAAATGGAACCTGATCCGAATTTTTTTATAATGGACGAAAGTTTCGGAGGCAGTGTGTAAACGTGATTGACACAATGTGAGGTCGTATTTATTTTTTAACGTGCAAAAATTTTGGACTCAGTGTGCAATGACCTTTACTAACACCGGGTTTTGCCTTCAGAACTGGCTTAATTCTTAATGGCATAGATTCAACAAGGTACTAGAAACATTCTTCAGAGATTTTGGTCCACATTGACATGACAGCATCATGCAGTTGCTGCAGCTTTGTCAGCGGCACATCCATGATGCAAATCTCCCATTCCAACACATTCCAAACATGTTCTATTGGATTGAGATCTGATGACTGTTGGCATTCTGTTGACATGATGACATTCTCTGTATCTCTGAAAGATGGTTGTGCATGACAATCCTCAGCAGTTTCTGAAATACTCAGACCAGTCCGTCTGGCACCAACAACCATACCATGTTCAAAGTCACTTAAATGACTTTTCTTCTCCATTCTGATACTCAGTTTGAACTTCAGCAGATTGTCTGACCATGTCTACATCCCTAAATGTATTGAGTTGCTGCCATGTGATTGGCTGATTAGATATTTGCATTATCAAGCAGTTCAACAGACGTAATAAAGTAGCCGCGTATAGTGTTTGGGTTTTTGCCCATATAGCATACTAGCATGCCAGCTCCTCTCATTTGAATGTTTCTGCTTCCAGAACTCCTCCTGTTGACCACTGGGCACTTGTTAGCGGTCTCCCCACCTATGTGGCTGAAAATGGCTTTGTAAGTACAAAGTATTTTCTTAAAATCCAATACTATGAAATAGTAACGGTACGGTATTCAAAAATAAATGGGTTAAACGACTACTTGCTGTATTATTGCTTGTGTTGACTGAGGGAAATTTTGTTTTATTTTTCTTTCTCCAGATTTGTAACATGATGAATGTTGCTGCTGATGAATACTTTACATTCCAGGTACTGTAAGCCATTCCAGGATAAACCCTCTCAGAGCTCATACTGTTCCTGATCCACACCTGAAATAAACACAAACCTGTAACCTTCAAACTGAGACAGAAAACACTTATTGTAGTCATAATTTTGATTAGATTATTGGCAAGGTGAATGTAAATACTTTTTCAATCATCACACTCTTTCAATGGCTTTACTCTTCAGAAAGAAGCTGTGGATGAGTCTGGTTTCGTCATCAAAAACGTCCTGTCCCTTCCCATTGTCAACAAGAAAGAAGAAATTGTGGGTGTTGCCACTTTCTTCAATCGGAAAGATGGCAAGCCATTCGATGAGCAGGATGAACAAATTACTGAAGTGAGTTGTTAAATGGTCACGATCCTTTTGGCTCCATTTAATCTTGTGCTGCAACACTAATGTGTTTTTCTAACTTTGTTTCAGGCCCTAACACAGTTCCTAGGATGGTCTGTACTGAATTGTGACACATATGACAAACTGAATCGGACAGAGTGGAGAAGAGAGATTGCAGCAGAAATGGTCATATACCAGACCAAAGCCACCCACGCTGAAGTCCAACAGATTCTGGTGAGACATCATACAAGCTTATGCTTTAAGAAACTGCAGTCTTTATTATGTTAACTAAACATTTTTCATCTCGTTAGAACACGAAGGAGAAGTTTGATATGAACCCCGAGGACTGCGATCAGAAAGAAATGTACAAACTCTTGGTATGCCTTTTTTTTTTACTCTGAACCAATATATTCATAGTGAACAAAATATTGATCTTAAATGTTGAACACGAAGGATGACTTTTATCATTTATCTACTTGTATTCTAATACACAGAGAGCCAACATTCCAGAAGCCAAAGATGTCGATCTGCTATTATTTAGTTTTAGTGACTTACCTGTCTCTGAGCTTGACCTTATCAAGTTTGGCATTCGTTGTTTCTTTGAACTTGGAGTGGTAGAGAAGTTCAAAGTACCAGCAGAGGTGAGACTGGACTTTACGATCATTTTCACTATAATATATTGGGGCGGTCAAATTACTGTGTTCTGTATTTCCTTGAACAGTGCAACAGTCGTGATGTGATGTTATGCTCTATGGTATCTTATTTAAACACATCAATTTAACAAATAATAATAAATCCAAACTATAAAAATATACAGTCTACACTAATTTCCTGCAACACTGTACATTTTCAGCCTTAAAGTTTGTGTGTTTTTAATTAAGAAGAGGTCTGTGTTGCCGGTCTTAAGCATTCACATATGTATAAATGGAAGTGTGGTGTAACAACCGCTTATGACAGATTTTCCAAGCAGAACTCATATTATTACTAGAGCCTGTGTTTATTTTTGGCAGGTGATTAGCGATAACCCGACTCGCACAGAAAGCTCAGCAGATTTCCACAGAAATCAGATGTCCACCATTCACCAACCTCCATTTTTTTATGGAAAAAAATCTGGGCCTATGAATGCAACAAATCTGTAGATAAAGAATTACATGTCAGCTGTTATTGGACTTTCATGTATGATATATGGGATGAATAGTGTGATATGTTCCTTCAGTTTTGGGATGAAATTTTTTGGGTCTACACTTGCTCCAGGTCCTGACAAGGTGGATGTACACCGTACGAAAAGGCTACAGAGATATCACCTACCATAACTGGAGACACGGGTTTAACGTTGGCCAGACCATGTTCTGTCTTCTGCAAGTGAGTTTTCCAATCCACACGTTATTTACCACCAAAGAGGTTGTAATACTGAATGTTGTTTGCTTTCCCAAAAGACTGGAAGGCTGAGAAAATACTACTCAGACCTTGAGGCCTTTGCGATGGTAGCGGCTGCATTCTGTCATGATATTGACCACAGGGGTACCAACAATCTCTACCAGACAAAGTAATTTAGCATATAAATTTTTTACTACTAATATTTTCAAAGAAGACACAGAAGGCATTTTACTCACAGTCTATTTCCAATGCAGGAGTGCATCACCACTGGCCAAGCTCCATGGCTCCTCCATCTTGGAAAGGCACCACCTCGATTACAGCAAGACGCTGATGGCAGAAGAGGTTCATTATGTCATAAAGCACAAAGTGTTCCCAAGTTTAATGTGACAACCAGGTCAACTTTATTTTTTGGCACTTTTTTTACAGAGCGTTAACATTTTCCAAAGTCTGCAGAAACGCCAGTTTGAGACAGTCCAGCACTTGCACGATGTCTGCATCATTGCGACTGACCTGGCCTTGTACTTCAAGTAAGTGCTCAAGAGCATGCCATCACCTAGAGACACTCTTGAACATATCGTATTGATGATAGTCCATTTTCTTCCCCAACCCAGAAAAAGGACCATGTTCCAGAAGATCGTTGATGCCACCGAACCAATGACCGATGAGAAGGAAGCGATTGCCTATGTGTCCAACAATCCCATTAGGAAGGAAATCATTATGTAAGCATCACTTCTCAGTAGAACTGCTACTTGATACATACTAAATTAAGAGTTTGAAGACGTGTGTTTGATTCCAAACAGGGCAATGATGATGACTGGATGTGATTTGTCTGCCATTACCAAGCCATGGGAGGTCCAGAGCAAAGTAGGTGCAATTTTGGTTATTCATAGTCAGGATTATCCAGCATTTGGTGGTTATTGTCAACTAAAGACGCTGTTTTCTAAAGGTGGCTCTCATGGTGGCAGCTGAATTCTGGGAGCAGGGAGACCTGGAGAGGACTGTGCTAGACCAACAACCCATTGTGAGTTTGTGGAGATCCTTCTCACCAAGTTTTGCTTTTAGAAAGGTTGCATTAAACTGAATGAGAATACGAATCCTTTGAATCTTTTCTCAGCCCATGATGGACAGAAACAAGGCAGATGAACTTCCAAAGATGCAGTGTGGTTTCATTGACTTCGTGTGCTCATTTGTGTACAAGGTAAATCCATCCAGCTGTCAAGCTGGAATCAATTTTGTTTTTGCACAATCCAGACATGCTGTAAGCTGAACACGGGGCATCTGTCCATAATGGCCTCTCCTGGAATGTCAAAACAACATTACTTAAGTGTTCTGACAGGGAATGATGGGTCAGCAGTTACCAGTGGGCTTGTAAATGCTTGCAGTAACATGCCTCTTTTCTCCTACAGGAATTTTCAAGGTTCCACAAAGAGATCACTCCCATGTTTGATGGCCTGAACAACAACAGGGTCCACTGGAAGGAATTGGCTGATATTCACCAAGCAAAAGTAGACGCCATAGAGAATGAACGAAAACGACTAGAAGAGGAGCAGGCTAAAAAAGGTGCGTCGGACCGATTAGCTGACATTTTTTGTCCTTATTGAAATGACAGGGATAGTAGATTATGGAAAGAAAATGATGAGGGATGCCCACTACACTCTCACAAAAAAAAAAAAAAAAAAAAAAGATTCACAAAAAGTTGTAATTGGTGTGGTACCCTTTCCAAAGGTACCTTCCTTTGTACCATATTTACCCCTAAAGGTGGTACCTTTTAGGTAGTAATTTGTGCATGGACCCTTCAGGTACAAAGGTGTACCCTTTGAAAAGGTACTGCCTCAGTGACAGCTTTTGTACCTTTATTTCTGAGAGTGTTTATGGGATATTCTGTGATAATCTGATCTCAAACATACAGTACATGACATAACCTTGCAATAACTTGATTTACTCTTTTCTATTTTTTCTTTGCTGAAGCAGCAGGTGACGATGGAGGTGGAGAGGGAGGAAAGTCCAAAACCTGCACCATATTTTAAACATCATCTGAGAGAAGTTCAGAAAAGTCTGGGCCAGCATGTAGAGGGAGGTGAAACGTGTTCCAAGGATCACTACATTTTCACCAGCTTTCTGTTTCATTTCCTCGGATGTACCTTCTCCAAGTGAACACATAGGCATTCACCAGAAATGGAAGAACTGTACCTGTCAGATGTTCTTTCTGATGGGGTGCCAGCCTAGAGCACCATATAGACAATTTCAAGCTTGTTCCTAATCACCGATTTCACCTCGACTGTACCTTTTAACAACTAACTACGCTGGAGGAAGTACTGCATATGCAACTTGCCACACAGTGGTGACCGAAACACAACTCTACAAATGTTTATAGTGCTGTGGTTCACAGAGCTTACTTGAAGTACGGCTTTGGAATCCATAACAGTTCTCCAGACTGTTATATGTCATTTAAACAGCAAAACATTAAGAATTAGAGCAATACATATGAACAACTTTCTTACCAGATGCTAATTTCTCAAAATAGCATTTTTCTCGACTTCATAGAAGCTTCCGATTTGATATTTATTATTTTGATGAATTTACTGAATCACACTTAAGGGTGAAGTGTGTAATTTCTCCTCAACACACTCTTCATCTGTAATTGGTCAAACAGATAGCCACACCCCCAAACAAACACCATTGGTGTTGCTGTTGTTGGGGCTGCTTAATGTTTTAATAGAGACCAAGCATTACACTTTTTTTTTGTGAAATCAACTTACAAATGGCTTTCTTATAGAATTGAGGGGCGAAAGCATTTTAACAATACATTAAATTACACACTTTACTTTTAAACTAATGAAAAGCATATTTTAATACATATCAGTTGCTTTGTTTAGGGTTGAAGGACCAACTCATTTGAATAAGCTTTTAGAAGCTGATTGCTTTTTAGCAAGTGCTTTGTAAAATGTACAAAGATCTCATGCTACAAGTCTTGCACACGGACTACAAGTTGTTCAGGAAAGAAGGCACTGCCAAGGCTAAAGATCTTGTAACTTGCATTTGCATCTGCTTGTCGCAGTTGTGATTGGATGGATACGTTACAGAATGTCTTTTCTACTTTTTTGTTCTCTAAATCTCTGAATCTGAGAATGTGATATGACTAATCCTGTGAATGCTGCGGAGAACATTTATGACCAGAACTTTGATGTTTGTTCTTTAATCATCTAATGATATCTAAGTATCACACATAGTTTTCAACCATAATGTATTATTTAAAGTGTAACATTCAGCGTATTACATAGAATATCAGTTGATAACATAGAGGTATTTGTTTATACCAAACATTTAAATGATTTTTAAGTGGTATTCTATGGAGACATGAGCAAGGCATACAAAAATTCAAGGAATATTTTAAGAAAGTACATTGTATGCTATGACAAGGCAAGGGGGGACGGTCAGTACTTCTATCATAAACCTATAAGGAGATTTGAAGTGAGTTTGATGGGGGAGCAGCTCCTGAGATTCACTCTGTTTTAATCTTTAAATACCATGCTTATTTAAAGCAGACTACTGAAGCCTCTAGATATCTCCTCTGGCAGAAAGCACAAACCCAATTCGTAAGGTCAGAGTTTCTCTTTTTTGATATTTGGAGAATTTGACGACAGCGGTAACATTTGTACTAGCGAATGAACCGCTGATATCGCCTGATATCAAAAATAGGTAATTCTGCTTTGGAAAAAACACCAGGCACCAACAAAAAAAGTAACCTATTGAGAGATTTAGTAAATACACTGAAAAAATAAAATCTTATGCAATATCCACTTGTTAGAAAAATCAGTTAAGGCCTTTAATCCAATAACAGGGGCCACGGCAGTCTAAATTACTTCACTGGAACTAGTGGCTACACTTAAATGTCAAACCCTCTAAGTCCAGATCAGACTGAAGAGGCCAAAAGTGAGTAAATCTCATCTCAGGTTAATGCATTTTGTTAGGCTTGTGTCTAATAATATCTACTGTGTCATTTGGAGTGAGTGTGGGACTGATATCCGATCATCTTATTTACTGAATACTACCGCACATATACTGTAAATGATGTCATGTGAACAAATAAACACACTATTCTGGACCTTCCGGAGTGTCAAGTAGTCTTTGACCGTAACCACTATTATCTTGAGGTCTCTGTGACCGCACAGTTCTGTTGTGTTGCTTAGAGGGCATGTCAGGAACCTCTCCTGACTTTTCTATCATGCAGCGGATTACCTAATAAAGCTGGATCATCCCCAGGTAAGGAAGCTCAGGTAATTGGCTGCCAGCTGAGACAAACGACTTCTCTATCTATGGATCTTTTAATACAGAGCCAAAGGTTTCATGTTGAACTTTTATAACTCCAGACTACACCTCAGTTGTCGTTTTATGAGAAATGCATCATAAATGCAATCACATGGGAACCCTATCACCAAACAGGTTAAACTCTGGACTCCACAGACTGAGGGCATCTTGCAGGACTGTTTTGCTCTGACAGACTGGGATGTGTTTAAAGCTGCAGCCACTCTGGAGGACTCTTCTATCAGCTTACAGGATTATGCTGAGTATGTGACTGGGTACATTAGCACTTGTGTTGATAACATCATACCCACCATACAAGTCAGGAAGCTCCCCAATCAGAAGCCCTGGATAAACACCCAGGTACGCCACATGCTGCGTGGTCGATCTCGTGCATTTACATCAGGCAACGAGACCGAGTGCAAAGCTGCAAAGTATGGGCTGAGAAGAGCCATTACAGCAGCTAAGAAACAGTACAAAGAGAAGCTGAACAGTTTCTACTCTACTGCTGACGCCGGACGGATGTGGCAAGGCCTGCAGCACATCACTGACTACAAGACCACCACGAACACTAATATCAGCCCCTCAGACAGCCTGCCGGATGACCTCAACACTTTCTATGCCCGCTTCGAGACCTCCAGCGTCAACACAGAGAGGAGGCACACACACACTTGGACCACCCAAATCCCCACCCCCCCCCTTACCGTCTCATCAGCTGTGGTACACAAAGCACTGAGGAAGATCAACCCCCGCAAGGCAGCAGGGCCAGACAACATCCCTGGGCGGGCCCTCAGAGCTTGTGCTACAGAGCTGGTCGACGTACTCACTTCCATCTTTAACCTCTCCCTCAGTCAATGCACCGTCCCAACCTGCTTCAAAACCACAACCATCGTTCCCCTTCCCAAGAAGAGCCCCCCGACCTGTCTGAACGACTACAGGCCAGTAGCACTCACTCCAATCATCACAAAGTGTTTTGAGAGAGTGGTGCTGGCCCACATTCAGAGCAGTATGCCAGACACTTTGGACCCTCTGCAGTATGCATACCGGACCAACAGGTCCACCTCAGACGTCATTGCTGCTGCTCTCCATATTTCCCTCTCTCACCTGGAAGATAAGGACACCTAAATCAGGATGCATCATGTCACCTAAGCATGTCACCTAAGATCCTCAGCAACTTCTACAGCTGTGTTATTGAGAGCGTTTTGACCAGATGCATCACTGTGTGGTATGGCAGCACTACAGTGAGGGACCGCAAACATCTGCAGAGATGTTTCATATCAAGTATCTTCATCTTGATTTGCACATTATTAAGGTTTAAGCTGCTATTATTCTTATGTAGTTGCATTCAATTTGTTACAGGCCACTGTACTACTGTTTTGTAGTTTGGTAAGCCGAGGCCCAGGACAGTTTGACAGTCTATCATGCCCGTGTGAGTTTGACCTGAGAGGCTGACTTGAGGGGTATAAAATAGAAAGTCTGTCAATTTCAAAAAGCCAGCGCTAATGCATTTGTGATTTCAAGGCATAAGGGACAACAGCACATCTGTCATTCTGTCAACATTTAATGGGTGAGATTATACAAATATTGATAGGGTCTGACTGTAAACTCAGTAGCTTGTTGAGTAACTATGGGTTCCTAAAATATTGTTATTGACTGCTGTACTTACAGGAACCCAAATATCTCTTCATGATAAATATCTGAGCTCACCAAACTTTACAAGTAAACATAAACACTTCAATATACTGAAACACCGAAGGCCTCATCCATAAAATCTGAGCAGAAATATTGTAGTGCAAGTCATTTGTAAAACTCGTGTCAAATGTTGCAATGAACAGAATATGAATGATTTTACATGCACTTTATACATAAATTCACTCACATTTTACTTTAAAATGTGTGTATACACAATTCCTTATACACATTCAATACATTTATGAATGACTTAGAAATATGAATTCATTCTTGTGTGTGTGTGTGTGTGTGTGTGTGTGTGTATATATATATATAGGAATGAATTATAGTAATGAATAAGGCCTAATGTGTTTTACAGACATGTACAAAAAAAATTCTTCATATGCAAATTTTTGTGCTTAAATGAGGCCAAAAATTGAATACAAAAATACAAAAATTAAAATAATAATTGCCAAATTGTAATCAAACTATACATCTCAAAAACAAATCTAACAAGTATAAAAAGAAAACAGTAGGCATGAGATTCTTTTGGATGTTCCTTTCTTCAACTCAGAGAAACATGTCTTCAAAATACTCATCAAACTCTTCCTCCCTGAAAGAGAATCAGACACATCAGGTTTGTCAGTGTGTGCATAAATACTCCACATTGTAGTCAAATACATCATAATGACGCATAAACGGGACTTACCGTGACTTTTCCTCCACAGTGTGCGCTGGACCCCTCCAGTGGTCTGACTCTGAAGTACCCTCTTCCTCTTCATCTCCACTCTCTGCATCTGGAAAATAAACCACATTAGACTCACATATCTCTAAGCACACTGCTATAGCAGGATTTATGCCTGATAAAGTTATTGTAGTAAAAGAACTACTCAGTGTGAGGTGAGTTACATGCAGCATCTGCTATAACATGGGCTTGTCTGAATATAGGAGTTTCTGGAGTTGTTTCAGAGGTCTGAAGATATTTATTAAGCTATACGGAGTACATTTTCTGCCTGAGGGTACTAGATGACGGTCATTAGTCATTTTTAGTGGAAAAAAGGGATACCTTTATCTGAATCCTGGGACTCCTCTGAACTTGAAGAGGAGTATTCTGTACAGAGAAAAATTGGGTTTATTTAACAAGCAAAACCACCATATCTTGGGATGTTTGGAAGCTTGATTTGCAATAAAAATGTTTTTGCCTTTGCGCCTCTTTTTGTGTTTGCGTTTGTCTTTGCGCTTGTGCTTTCTGGATGATTTGGATTTCTTTGAATGTGTCTTGTCCACGTTCTCTTTCGATCGCCGTCTCTTCTTTACGGTTACTTCCTTTCTCCTGGAACAGGTATCACAGTTTAAGAGTCATGATCTCCAGGTCTAAGAATATCTGAACATTTAATTGTGTTTGTAATGGCTGAATGTTCTTACTTGCGATGATAGTTTAGTTTGAAGGAACACTCTGGACACAGACCTTCAAAATAACATGACAATATATAAATACTTAAAAAGTCTGAAACAAATTCATTTGATTTTATCTGAACTAAATTTTTTTTAGGTCAAACATAACAGTGAATGCAACGTACAATGTATTAATGCTGATTGAGTAAACCATTTACATTGGGGTTCCTAAATAAATAAATAAATATATAAAATCATCAAATGTGTATTTCTATAGCTTCAGAGTTCAAATTTAATTAGTGTTAAATGTAGAATTAATGTAGAATTAACATTTCTTTAGTATTTCTTATGCTTTTATGTCATAATATGTCATAAAACTTCATTCTGAATCCCAGATTTCTATGTTGTCTCAGATTTTTTGGCCCTACTTTAATAAACTATATGTAATATATACTAAGTATAGTAATCTATACTTTAAAGGCATTTTAATGCACTGTAGAGCATTGAGGAAAAGTAGTGTTCTTTCTTCGTCAACAGTAATCATGCATTATTAGCAGTAAAAACTAATAAATCTCACAAATACAGACATGGGCTTCCCTAATTTGGCACTAATTCGATTAGCTCCACCCCTGTGTCCTGTGAGCGGAGGAGATTACAGCATGCAAACTTTAGACGGCCACATGGTTGGTGCTGCTCTGGCACTTACGCAGTTTCACCAGGGCGTTCTTCTTCTCCCCCTGCTCCACATAGGCAAAATTCACCTCCCAGCTCTTCAGGCCCTCCTTATTCTCACAGCGCTTGTTTCCACAAAGGAACTGGCCTGTGAAATCCAGGATATCCACATGTGAAATACACAGAGTTGCACTGAACATACATGACAGAAATGATGATCAGGACAAAACAGAAGCTCCACTATTAACGCTGCAGAATTCAAACACTTATCATTTACAGATTTCAGCATATTTGTATAACTATATATGTATCTATATAATATATATATAATAAAAATATATATCTATATATTTTGGCTAGTTTGATTATGCTTTCAGGTTTCAATAAATGCATATTACGCCACATTTACACCCAGTATTAACATCTTAAGTGGTCTCAGGTGATCCTATTGCATATGACCAAATCCAGTAATCTCAAATATGAAATCACATTTGGAGGTGTTCTGAAACACACATTCATACCACATTAGTAGTGTATAA
Source organism: Spinibarbus caldwelli (assembly GCA_039654775.1). Taxonomy (NCBI): domain Eukaryota; kingdom Metazoa; phylum Chordata; class Actinopteri; order Cypriniformes; family Cyprinidae; genus Spinibarbus; species Spinibarbus caldwelli. The sequence continues at coordinate 26,457,116 of CM077256.1, read as the reverse complement.
TGTGTCTTGATGTGTCCCAAACAACAATTAAGGGCCGCCTACTCAACTGTCAATCCAATTCCAATCAACCAATCAGATGAGGGATCACAACCAGGGTTAACGGCATCTACCTATCATTTCCCATTTTTTGCAATGTTGTCTTAGGATCAACAAAACACAGAAGTATAATTGGTAACACTTTAGATTGGGGAACAAATATGCACTATTAAGTTTTTCCCTCAATAAACTCCTAATTACTGCTTATTGATAGTACGTAAGGTAGTTGTTATAGCAGGTACGGAGCAAGGTTAACGGATCTAAATTATGGTCATGCAGAATAAGGCATTAATATGTGCTTTATAAGTACTAATAAACAGCCAATATGCTAGTAATATGCATACTAATAAGCAACTAGTTATCAGTGAATAGTGCTCTCTAATCTAAAGTGTTACTGAATATTCTTATTAAATGTGTTTGGGAATACAAAAGATTATTAACTTTACTCTTATGTTATGAAAATAAAAAGAAAACAGCAGTTATGAATCCAGCCCCTATATTAAACTGATTGTGTCTGATGAAAATACATGCACAACATAACCAGTGAGAAGCTAAATGGAGAACAGGCTGTAACTGTGATTTTGCTGCTGTTACTGACAAGAAACGGCGAGAGAGACAGACAGAGGGAAAGCCACTCTCCTCCCGTGACCTCGGCCTGGCCAACATATCACATCAGATATCAGCGGACTGACATTAGCTCCAGGAGGCTTACAAGGGGATCCTCCAGATTGGAGCCGAGGGAAAAGTGCGTCATCAGGGAGTTTTTCTGCCAGGCTTCCCACACCTCTGACAGTGTGCCGTCTGGATCGGCTTTGGCCTGTACATGATCACCTGAGCCCAAGCACACTTCTGCTGAAAGTGAACTACTTAAAGTTTAGAAGCTTATTTCCACTACGGAAAAAAAAAATACAGGTAATTGCGACTTTTTACACCACAATTCAGACTTTTTTCCTCACAATTCTAGGTTTATATCTCACAATCCTGACTTACGTTCTCACAATTCTGAGAAAACAAGTCTCAATTGCGAGATTATATATCACAGTTGAGTTTATAAATCAGAATTGTCAGAAACAAACTCGCAAATCTGAAAAATCCGAAAAATCTGAAACTCAACTGCGAGATATAGACTCAGAATTGGAAGATGTAAACTCACAATTCTGAGAAAAAAAAGGTCTGAACTGCAAGATAAAAAGTCGCAGATATATATTTTTTTATTTCATGCAGTTGCAAGGCAAAAAAATCAGAACTGCAAGATGTAAACTCTCAATTCCAAATTTATAGCTTGCAATTGTGAGATCTAAACTTCTGAGAACTTCTGTCCAAATTGCAAAATGAGAAGAAGCAATTACATTCTTTCTTTTATTTAATGGTAGAAAAACAAACAAACAAATAAACAAATTTTAAAAAAGTCACCGCGAGATATAAACTCAAAGTTGGAAGATATGAACTCACAATTCTGAGAAAAAAGGTCTGAATTGCAAGATAAAAAGTCGCAATTACTTTTTTTTTATTTCATGCAATTGCGAGGGGAAAAGTCAGAACCGCAAAATGTAAACGGTCAATTCCAAATTTATAGCTTGCAATTGTGAGATCTAAACTTCTGAGAACTTCTGTCCAAATTGCAAAATGAAAAGTTGCAATTACCTTTTTTTTTAATTCCATGGCAGAAAAACAAACAAACAAATAAAAAAAAAGTCATTGCGAGATATAAACTCAGAGTTGGAAGATCACAATTCTGAGAAAAAAGGTCTGAATTACGAGATAAAAAGTCGCAATTACCTTTTTTAATTTTTTTCCCCCATGCATTTTCAAGGGAAAAGTCAGAACTGCAAGATGTAAACTCTCAATTACAAATTTATAGTTTGAAATTGTGAAATATAAACTTCTGAGAACTTCTGTCCAAATTGCAAAACGAGAAGTCGCAGTAACCTTCTTTATTTTTTTATTCCATGGCAGAAAAACAAACAAATAATAAAAAAGTCATTGCGAGATAAAAACTCAGAGTTAGTAGATATAAACTCACAATTCTGAAAAAAAAAGAAACACAACTGTGAGATGCAAACTCACAATTATGAGTTTATAACTTGCAAATACAAGATTTAAAGTTGCAATTCTGATAAAAAATGTCAGAACTGAAAAAATCTGAAAAGGTCACAATTAGCTTTATTTTTATTCTGTGATGAAATTAAGCTTCCGATAAAACTTTCATTTTTGAGACTGATATTATTAGGTCTTCCAGGCATGTTCTGGATGAAAACAGCCTCTCTGAAAATGAGCTTCTTAGCAATTATTTTTGTAGTACCTTGTTTTTTAAAAAACATTGGGTTTGGTAACGAGGACCTGCATGTTTTTTCTATTCCTGGCCTTTGATAAAATGTGTCCAACTTGCACTCTGAAAAAACAAAACAAAGTGACTGTGTTGTGAAGGATTATGTCATGTTGCAGCTTTGAGCTTTGACGTGGCTAGTAGATGATCTCGCGGCAGAGAGAGTGACTGAGGCATCGACCTCACGTTGCACATGTGGATTATTGAGACGCCCAATTACCCCGCCTCTCTGATGACGTACATGCGACTTCGACCTCTCCAATTAAGCTCGCGTGAGCAGCACTGAAGCTGTTAAAGCCAGTGAAGCTGACAAACAGCGTCTTTGGAGAAATGACAAAACGCATCAGGGTTAACCCTCATTAGGAGTCTCAGGGAAGCCCTCATTACGCTGAACTGTAAAAAAAATGACCAGCAGATGGGAACCCTTCATGACAAACTCCTAAACGGACCTTTTAAAATGTCCCCCAGCAGCAGAAACAGAAAGTGCTGGTCACGAAACCTTCTTTGACATGTATGATTTTCATATTCGCTTGAGAAACTCTTGAGTGGCATTTACTGCAAAAAATGCCACTATGTGCAAGGATGTTGTGGATGGTTGGTAAAATGAAATCTTCAATAAACTCTCCTCATTAAGCTGTAGAGCTAATGCTGCTTCGGTTACAATGCAAAGTTTAATATTAAATATGTACGATAGTGATACTTATAGTGAAGTGGTTCTCAACTTTTGTGACTCCAAAGTCCCCATATTTCTAGTACTTTTACAGAAACTAGGAGTGGTAGTACATCAAAAACAATTAAATCAAATTATTTAATAATAATAATAATTATTATTATTATTATTACATTCTGTAATTCCAGACATTTCAGAAACTGAATTATCCAGTGGTTTGTGATTATGGGATTTGTTATTATTTGTAAAAAATATTTTTTTAATTTTCTTATTTCTCCACTGATAAAATATTTTAGAGCTCCACATAATTAGAAAAATGTACTATTTCATTAATTTCAATGGTACTTGCAGGTTTAAAATTACATTTCCTCATATAATTAGGTTTTCCAAGATTGTGGAAACCCTGATTATTAAATGAAAGTTGCTGAGGTAACAAATTTAAACAGAAGATTATTTAAGAAATAAATATTTTAGTTGTTTTATACCTTATTTTAAAACATATCTTGTTCAAATAATTTTAATGGATCGTTCAGGCCCCATGAAATTGTGTTGAGGCCCCCTAGTGTGTCCCGGAATGCTGCTATTTGTGAGTAAAAAAGTAATAACAATATGCTTATTTAAAATATAATAAAATTTTGCATGATTACTTATTCTTTTACACATTTTAATAAATAACAGCTATATTTTTGTAAAAATGAAACTTGAAATGTACTTATTCTGACCTGTACTCATTAAAATACATAAAAGAACAAGTTATCATACCAAATTTTATCGTATTTTAAATTATTAAAAATGTCTAGCTGAAAAATGGGTAAGCGATTTGAAAGATAGTGGCAAAGATTATTAAGAATTTAAAATGACAATTAATTCGTTTAACTGTGGACTGCACTGTGATCCTTAAATAGAGTCTCTGAATTTCATCAAATGACCAAAAAATATTTTTTGGTATATGAACTATTGTTACACTGAATGACATTTTAGTGGGTGTCTTCTTTAAGTCATAGTAAATATGTGTGAAAGCCATTAGTTTTTTGCTCTGAAATGTTTTTAAAATAAATATAAATATGACAATTTCTAATGTATGGGATAGTATAAATTACTAACAATTACGCCAAATTTAAAAAACAGAAAATTGAGCTGATTAATTAAAATTATAAAAAAGAAGAAATCAAAACACTGAACATAGCATGTGAGTGTTCGTGTTGCATCACGCCATCAGCTTGCGGTGGTTAATTTGCAGCTCAGGGTGCGAGTGGTGCCTGATGGCAGATGGTCTGTGACTCGGTCAGAAAAAAGTGTGACAAGTGTGACAGCATACGATTATTTCATAACTCATTTAAGGGCCTCTTCATTGATTGATTTGTTTGTTTGTTTGTTTGTGTAATTTCACTGATTCTTACACGTACTTCACCCTTGTTTACCTTGTTTACCTATAATAAAATGTTTACAAGATAGCTTAACAGTGAACCATGACCCAGAGACAACAATATTCAAAATCATTGATTTTTGTTATGACACAGGCAAACTCACCACCTTACAATTAGGTCACTATCATATTCTAATTTATACGCAAAATGGTAATAACCTGCAACTGAATTACTCTGAAAAGAAAATTCAGCATCAACAGTTCAACATCAGCTTCACTCACACAACATATTCAAAATATATTTTGGGGAAAATTTTATTAAATTAAATAAAAATATAATCAAATGTGCCTCTATATCTATTTTAATGGGAAAAACATGGGAAATTTGAACACTGGATTCGTAACTAACTGATCAGTTTACTTACATGTTGATTATTTATTATGCAAATTAAGTGCTGTTTTTGCAATGCAAAAACATCTCTTTCTCAGCTATTTCTGACTGAGATGGGCCACTAAAGCAGTTTTTCAGTCCCAGTCCATCCTTGGTTTGGTCAGATGACAGTGTTACTTTACACAAGGTAAAACTGTATTACCACCTAGTGGCTAAGGATGTTATTGTTTTAGTATTGCTCTGAATTTTAGACTTCTGTTTTGTTCATTATGCAACCAGAATACTTGATGTGAACATATTGTTTTTGATAATACTTTAGTTTAGGGACCAATTCTCACTATTAACTAGTTGCATATTAGCATGCATATTACCAGCATATTGGCTGTTTATTAGTACTTTTAAACCACATATTCTGCATGACCGTATTCTACATCCCAAAACCCACCCCACACTTAAATTAACAACTAGCTTACTAACTAATTATAAGCAGCAAATTAGGAGTTTACTGAGGCAAAAGTCACAGATAATAGTTAGAATTGGTCCCCAAAGTAAAGTGCGAACATATTTTTATAAATACAGAAGAGTGAAAATGTTCTTGAATTACCTTTTCCAGACATTACTTCATTTTCAATGCGCCACCGAAATCCAAACTAATAACAGAAAAGTTCTAATTCAGTAAATCTGAAATGATAGAGCATTTAAGATACTAAAAAAAACATGTCGAGAAAAGTATTTAGCATAAGAAATATAATCCTATAAATACTACTGTATCATATTTGATGTGTGAATTTCTAAGACTTCTAAATTATCAACATGATCGATACTATACTATACTATATAGGCAATTAAAGTGTGATGTATCAAATATGATACAAAACAAAACACATATTATGCAAACATTTTTGTCTCAAAAACTTTCCAATAAACTGTTGAATTTTCAAAAATTTGATTGAGACTATCATTTCAGGCCTTACAAGGTTAAAAAGACAAGACAAACCTTATTTTCTTTGTATCTGCTGAGGTCAGCAATACAATATTCCTTGAAGAGCTTATCATAGTATTTCTTCGCAAGCTCTTTCTCCCTAAAAATTCCAGAAGCTTTATCTTAGGGTGACTGTGCAGAGATCACAAACAAAGATTAAAATTACAACCAAAAAAATGAGAAAAGCAGACATTACCATGTCATATCCTCCTCATCCTCATCTCTCCACAGGAAACGGTGGTTCTCTCTCACCACATCCAGATCTGTCTTGTCTTTAGACCTGCAGATGGAAACACACAGTTCCAATCAGCATCTATCAAAGCAACCTAAAATGGAATTAAAGCTGAAGTGTGTCATTTTTGCACCAGTTAACTGTATACATCAAATATTTAATATCAGAAAAATTGTGTGACATTATTGACAGTGTTTCTATAGAATACAGATCAAATAAACTGCTTACATGGATCGTCTGAACTCCTCAATCTTTCCTCCATAGTACAGAACGTAGTCGCTGACAAATTTCTTGTGACGTTCAAACTTACAAAATGTTGTCAAGGATTTTTTTACCACTCAAAAGAAATGCTTTGATGAGGAAAAATAATTTAAAATTCATTTACAATGGTCAAAATTCTCTAAAATTCATGACACTCGTGATATATTTTAATCTTAATTTAAATGAGTGTTATTCAGTGCTTTACTTTGTAGTCTCATTCAGTCTCTAGAGCTGAAATCAAAGAGTGCAAAATGAACTGTGAAGAAATACAAAGCCTTTCAAAAGCTAAAAACTGCCACTGTCACAATAGTTGTTGAAAAAATTCCCCTTGAGAGGATACAGCGTTCATTGATATCAGGTGTTGCCGTCGATTTCTGGCTTCTTCTCTGTCAGGAGAAAAATCAACATTTATTTCAGCAGACACACATACCGGACTTTGAGTTTGCTATTTTTGATGGATGCGACCTGTACCTGTCACATTCATGGGCAACAACATTTTTATGGGCCACCTTGGTGTGTTTTCCTTTCTGGAATGGCTTCTGTAACAGTTCGTCTTTACCTGCTCTAAAACCAAATACATGCAAGAGGACCAGCACATAAAGTGAAAGCACGACAATATATTCAAAGTGCATTCTTTCTAATTAAATGCTGTTATTTTGCTTAAAAATTCCTTTCTTTTACAGATATTAAAAAATCCTTCCATTTCCTAGAAATGTATTCACATGTAGGCCAACCAAAATGTACATGACTTTGTTTCTTCATCAGAACAGATTTGAAGAAATTTAGCATTCCATCACTTGCTCACCAATGGATGCTCTGCAGTGAATGGGTGCCGTCAGAATAAGAGTCCAAACAGCTGATAAAAACATCACAATAATCTAAAAGTAATCCACACCATTCCAGTCCATCAATTAACATCTTGTGTAGAAAAAAGTTGTATGTTTGTAATAAACAAATTCATCATTAAGGTGTTTTAACTTAAACTGTTGCTTCCAGCTAAAATTTGAGACCATAATCCATAATAACACTCCATCCCCTGTTGTCCTCTCACATCAAAATCCACCAACATATTTGTTTAGAACTGTTTTTGACTCTTTTCACTTGTAAACGGTGCTTGATCTGAGCATATTTCTCTCATGATTCAGACAAGATGACTTTTATACTGGAGAAAGCAATACTATAGATTGCTCATATAAAGTTAAAAACATTTTAATGATGGATTTGTTTCTTACAAACACATAGATTCACTTCACAAGACGTTAATTAATGGACTGGAGTTGTGTGGATTACTTGTGAATTATTGTGATGTTTTTATCAACTGTTTGGACTCTCATTCTGATGGCACCCATTCACTAATGCTAACATAACGCTTAATTTCTCTAAATCCATTCTAATGAAGAAACTAACTCATCTACATCTTGAATAGCCTGAGGGTGAGTATACATTTTCAGCAAATTTTCATTTTATAATGTGGCAAGGTACTGTGTTAACTGTAAACAGGTGGTGCTATACTCACATATTCCCATCATATTTGGACTGCCCTCCACCACCATCATCATCACTGAAATCTGAGTCATACCCTCCACCTCCATGGACCTAAAACAGAACACAACACAGAATTATAATAGTACAACAACAGGACACTGGTAGAATCACCATCATCAGTGTGCAGTACTGTATATTTTGGAATTTAAGCACAAATGTCAACAGAGTGATTTTATGGCAAGTGATATACTAAACAAGTAAGGACGAAAAAAGTGAAAGGAAGGTGAGCAGCTGACCACAGCAAAGAAGGAAAGTACTTTGTCATTTTTATGGGTGATATACTGAGTCAGCTGACATGAAGCCACCTCAGCACAGCACAGGAAATACAACACCCAGCGTCAAAGGCTGGAGGCCACATCATGTGAAGGTCAGTTCTCACACTGACTACTGAGTTCCAGACTTTAGGACAACAACTAGACCCATGAAATAAACATATGTTATCTAATATGTGAAAGCACTAAAGAGTTACCTGGTGAATTTAAATTTCACAAAAATATAATAAAAACATTACAATAATTATTACACATAATTACATAAGTATACTATATAATGTACTAATCCTATAAAGCTCACTGTACCGTATTTGATATGTGAATTTTAAGGACTCTAAATTATACATATATATAATTTAGAGTCCTTAAAATTCACACACACTCACACAGACATATATATATATATATATATATATAAATATAAATATAAATATATATATTAGGGCTGTCAATCGATTAAAATATTTAATAGCTATTAATCACATGACTGTCATGAGTTAACTCACTCGCAATTTAATCACACTTTTTTATCTGTTGTAAATGTACCTTAAATTAATGCTTTTCAAGTTTTTAATACTCTAATTGACATGAGCATGGACAAATATAGATGCTTTATGCAATATGTGTTTATTTTTAGTGAAACCATAGTTAATCTAGAGCATGAAGACTGGACATGTTTCAAAGGTCATAGATGTTTTTCAAAGAACTTGTTCATGTCTATTACACACATGAAAAAAGAACAGAAATACCAGGTTCCCATTACTTCTCTTTATTTGTAATTGACTTAGACAAACCTGTCTACATTTTCACACTAAAGGGCAGCTCACTTCTTCTGAACATGCTAAATGTACATTTATTATTTATTATTACATTTGTTTGCCTCTCTGTGCCCACATACTGTATTTTGATGTAGCTAAATTCTCAATAAAACTATTTTCATTGATATATTTTTTTCATAGATATATTTTCTGTTGTCAGATAACGGAACGAATATGAAATAGTGACTAAAACGCGATCCATTAAGAACCAGCTCTACCTTCCAAGATGTTAATCTGCACAAAAATCCTGATTTATAATCGAGCCGTCGTCTGATGAAATCAAATGGCCTAATAAAAAATAAAATAAAATATTGCAATGCACAACATGAATAACAATAATTGGGCCTATCTTATATATAATATCATAATGAGAACACTATTATAATAAAATGTTGTGAATTCTTTGGTTTAATTTGTCATGTTTCAGCGCGTTGTTGCGGGAAGTTTAGCGCGTAACTTAGTTCAAGATCACTTGCACATTTGCGTCTTTTTGTGCATATATAAGTTATAATATTATGTTTATGTTGTATTAATAATAAGCGCTTCAGTTTACCGGTGTTCATTCAGCTCTTCAGCAGCGCATGCAGCTAAAACTGCATGCTGCTATTTGAAACAGTGGTATTAATTTAAGATACTTATTTTTCAAAATCATTGATATATTAATAATAATAACCACCACTTTTATTTTTATCTTATTATTTTCATCAACAATATGGTTTAATTAAAATAATTTAACGGTCGGTGCGGAGGCTATTCCGTTTAATTTATCCATGGCACATGATTTTTTTATTAATTTTTTTTTTTTTTTTTTACATATACTGTAACGTTAAGTAATGTTGTCCAGTGACTTGTTTGCATTATTTAAGCATTGTTTTATTTATTTGTAAGGCTGCTTTATGTTTGATTTATGTTGAAGTGTTTAATGGCTTTTAATGGTGAGACTTTTTTTGTAATCAGGCTCTCAAAAATTATATAATTATATTTGTGGATTTAGATTTATCGGCCAACATATCGGTTATCGGCTTTCATTTATAAAGAATTATCGTATCGGCCAAAATTTTCATATCGGTGCATCCCTAATACAGGTGCATCTCAATAAATTAGAATGTCGTGGAAAAGTTCATTTATTTCAGTAATTCAACTCAAACTGTGAAACTGGTGTATTAAATAAATTCAATACACACAGACTGAAGTAGTTTAAGTCTTTGGTTCTTTTAATTGTGATGATTTTGGCTCACATTTAACAAAAACGCACCAATTCACTATCTCAACATTAGAATACTTCATAAGACCAATAAAAAAAAAAAAAAACATTTTTAGTGAATTGTTGGCCTTCTGGAAAGTTCATTTACTGTATATGTACTCAATATTTGGTAGGGGCTCCTTTTGCTTTAATTACTGCCTCAATTAGGCGTGGCATGGAGGTGATCAGTTTGTGACACTGCTGAGGTGATATGGAAGCCCAGGTTTCTTTGACAGTGGCCTTCAGCTCATCTGCATTGTTTGGTCTCTTGTTTCTCATTTTCTTCTTGACAATACCCCATAGATTCTCCATGGGGTTCAGGTCTGGTGAGTTTGCTGGCCAGTCAAGCACACCAACACCATGGTCATTTAACCAACTTTTGGTGCTTTTGGCAGTGTGGGCAGGTGCCAAATCCTGCTGGAAAATGAAATCAGCATCTTTAAAAAGCTGGTCAGGAGAAGGAAGCATGAAGTGCTCCAAAATTTCTTGGTAAACGGGTGCAGTGACTTTGGTTTTCAAAAAACACAATGGACCAACACCAGCAGATGACATTGCACCCCAAATCATCACAGACTGTGGAAACTTAACACTGGACTTCAAGCAACTTGGGCTATGAGCTTCTCCACCCTTCCTCCAGACTCTAGGACCTTGGATTCCAAATGAAATACAAAACTTGCTCTCATCTGAAAAGAGGACTTTGGACCACTGGCCAACAGTCCAGTTCTTCTTCTCCTTAGCCCAGGTAAGACGCCTCTGACGTTGTCTGTGGTTCAGGAGTGGCTTAACAAGAGAAATACGACAACTGTAGCCAAATTCCTTGACACGTCTGTGTGTGGTGGCTCTTGATGCCTTGACCCCAGCCTCAGTCCATTCCTTGTGAAGTTCACCCAAATTCTTGAATCGATTTTGCTTGACAATCCTCATAAAGCTGCGGTTCTCTCGGTTGGTTGTGCATCTTTTTCTTCCACACTTTTTCCTTCCACTCAACTTTCTGTTAACATGCTTGGATACAGCACTCTGTGAACAGCCAGCTTCTTTGGTAATGAATGTTTGTGGCTTACTCTCCTTGTGAAGGGTGTCAATGATTGTCTTCTGGACAACTGTCAGATCAGCAGCCTTCCCCATGATTGTGTAGCCTAGTGAACCAAACTGAGAGACCATTTTGAAGGCTCAGGAAACCTTTGCAGATGTTTTGAGTTGATTAGCTGATTGGCATGTCACCATATTCTAATTTGTTGAGATAGTGAATTGGTGGGTTTTTGTTAAATGTGAGCCAAAATCATCACAATTAAAAGAACCAAAGACTTAAACTACTTCAGTCTGTGTGCATTGAATTTATTTAATACACGAGTTTCACAATTTGAGTTGAATTACTGAAATAAATTAACTTTTCCACGACATTCTAATTTATTGAGATGCACCTGTATTGCTAGGAACTTCATTTGGACAAATTTAAAGGCGATTTTCTCAATATTTAGATTTTTTTTGCACCTTCAGATTTCAGATTTTCAAATAGTTGTATCTCGGGCCAAATATTGTCCTATCCTAACAATGGATACATCAATGGAAAACTTATTTATTCAGCTTTCAGGTGATGTATAAATCTCAATTTCAAAAAAATGACCTTATGACTGGTTTTGTGGTCCTGGGTCACACACACGTACATATAAAATATTCACATTGAAATGTGAGTATCAAATATAATCAATCAGGCTTTTGAGAAACGTTTATTTGTTAACCTCTCAAGCGTGTTTATACTATATTGCCCCCACAATAAATACAGCAGAGCTTTGATCAATAAGCAAAATTAAATATCATCTTATTAAGGCATAATATTGGGAAACTTTGAGTGCCAACTGATATTCATATGCCTGCTTTACTACAATAATAATCTCGTTGATTTACATTACAAGCTATTAGAATTACACCTTACTTTTTGGCCATATTAATATCAGCAACTGCATCAAATAGCATATTTTTGCTCCGTTTGAGCACCATATTCCACTACAACATATGAGGCATAAAAACCTGATTCATTAAATATCACACAACACATATTTTTATATTTTGTTCAATAAACTTTTTAAAAAATCTATTTCATATGTCAGGCTTTACAGGGTTAATTGCTCAAATGAAGAAATGTGTTTTTAATCTAGGTAACAAGTCACGTTTAACCCTTATTATTGGTATATTATACAATGTACATTTTAAAGTAGGAGCAAATCTGTTCTAAAATTAATAGTGAAAAATAACGCGCCATGGATGATCTATGTGCGATAGGAGAAAAATATACTCTTCACTTTCATGTTATGCATGACAAGCAGTCGCAGCATTACAATGCATATAATTCAATCAAATCTCCAGATTCTTGTCCATAACTTGTGATTCATAACTACCTTAACAAAGTCTAGAGCAGTTTTATCCATGCCGCTCATCTGTGTTTACATGCCGCTGAATCTCAGACGGGCGCGAAGTGATGACGTATAAACCACGTGGCAAAAACAAAAGTAGTCCCGTTCTCTCGTTTGCATAATATCTGCTTACAAAACAAACAAAAAAAAAGGTCTGGTGCTGAATTTAACGGGACCTATCACGACTGATTCTATTGTCTCAGTTTGTGTGAATGTCATGTTACAATGCATTCGTAAGATCTGTTTACATATTTTACAAATAAAATAAGAGATCTTAATGTGAATGCGTTACAGATAAAATATAAAAGTGGCAAACAGCCAGGACTTGGGTGCGATTTTATTTGCCAGTGTTCTTTGTTTCAAACAGACTTTATTGTTCGCATCATAATTCACACTTGTTTTCATCGGAAATTGATGAAGACTCAGTGACAGGAAATTATAGGGGGTAAGGGGGCGAAGTGCCATTTTCTCAAAAGTAGAACAACTGGTCTTTTATTCGGAAAAATGCTAAAAATGAAAGCACTGAAAGAGTTGCAGTGATCAGGACAGGCACTTTACTGTTCTCAAATGTCTTTGTGAAAAATACACACAATGCAACAAAGAAACATCCTTATGGGCTTCCAAACAAAGACCTGAAAGGAAAAACAATAGTAAATAATAATAACAATAATAATCATTATTATTATTATTGTTGTTGTTGTATTGCTAATTTCTAGTTAATGCATATAACAGTCAATGCATTAACTAGCAATAAGCAATACATTTGTTACAGTATTTATTAGTCTTTGTTAACGTTAGTTAATAAAAATACAACAGTTCATTGTTAGTTCATGTTAGTTCAGATACATTAAGTAATATTAACGTTAATTAAGTTTAATAAATGCTTTAGACGTATTTTATTAACTAATTGAGACTTTGTTACCTTTATAATATTATGATATATGTATTATATATAGGCCTATAATAAATAATGCATTTAATGCATAATATAGAATATATTTTCCTTTTAAAATGCACAATATAAATTTACAAGTAAAATGTACATTATAAATATAATGTAACTGAATTATGGAAAAACTCAAATATATTTTATTTAAAGAAATACTATAAAAGAATAATAATAAAAAACATGAATGCATATAACAGCATAGTATTTCTTTCTTATCTCCTTCTGATTGCTTGAGGGGCGCAGGTGCATCTCTCCAAAGCCTCATGAATATTCTCACTATCACTTATTCATGGATTTGGTTCATGCGCATTCACAGTAATAACACCATTGGATAGCAGCTGGTACATCATGATGCAAAAGAGGGATTCTCCCAGGATCTGAAGGAATTGTTTGACGCTTTCCCCGCGTCGCCAAGGAAAATATTTTGGTCTGATCAATTTTTATTATTATTATTATTATTTTTTTTTTTCACTTTCATTTTCACAGTTATTTTTTTTTCTCTCTCTCGGCTGTTTAGACAAAAAGAAATTGGTTTATTATCAAAATCTGTATGCAACTAAGGAAATCTAAGCCCGCTGGATATTTTCAGTATAGCAGAACGAATCGTTTGGATGAGCGCCTGACACACTGAGACATAGACATTCATCACACGGACACAACTGAAGGGAGGCGAGCAGCAGACCAGCACTTATCACCAGCGAAAACACCACAGCAGCCCGCGGCACTCAGAATGGGATATGCAAACAGGAGCATAAGAGGATACACTTTTCTGCTCTGGGTTGCCACGCTACTGCTGTTAGTGGAGAGCCGAAGAGGCAAACAGCCTAGATGCCCCTCTGGATGCACATGCACCAAAGATAACGCCTTGTGTGAAAATGTGAGATCTGTGCCACACAGCTTCCCTCCCGATGTCGTCTCACTGTAAGTGTCCTGTTTACAGTTTACACTATATTCCAGTACAGTACGGGTTAATATAACAATATAATGCAGATATCAAGAGTCGAATGTATGAATCTCTGAATATGCATGTGTTGTGTATGTTCTGCATGCACTGTTTACATCTAAATTACACTGATACTTTTCCTAACAGATCATTTGTGAAGTCTGGGTTCACTGAGATTGCAGGGGGAAGCTTTCTCCACACGCCATCCCTTCAGCTTCTGTGAGTTTCTGTTAGTGTTATGTGTCTTTTTTTTTCTTTATTAGGAAGGGGTGATCACCATGTTAAGTGGTCCAGTGTTTGTTCTAAGCAATTAAAGTCCGTCCCCTTTTAAAACAGCCAGTTTGGGGACATTCTTCAGCGTGTCTAATTTCTCAAAGCCTTTAAATTGGTGTGAATATTATGCAATGAAGCTGCTCTGTGAGGTACATGGCCTTGTCCTCGTGATAAACAAATAAGATAATCTCTGCAGTTTTACAATGTCACACCGACTTGCTCCCAGTTTATAAAACAAAAATCCTCAAAAATGTGCATCGGAAAGGCTTGAAGGCAGTAAGTAATGCGTTTCTATGCAAATGTAAACTCACACAATAGCAAATGCAAATGTGACTGGCAGTATTATGCTAAATATGACCAGTCTTTTATCTTTTCTACCCGGTGTTTGATCTGATTGTGCAATAACTTGTCATCGGCACACATGGAAATAATTTATAAGAAGATTATGTGAAAATACCAGTCTGGCTGGGTACGTGCTAGACTAGAAATAACTTTGTGTGACAGGGGTCTTTCAGCAATATAATTAAAAACAGAAAGAACGCTGAAGTTATTTTGCCTTCATCAGGGTGAAACTGATTGCAGTATACTCATGTCTGGGGCTGATTTAATTTCTGAAGTGAAAAATATTTTGTGTTAACAAATGAAACCTTGCTTAAAGGAATAGTTCACCCAAAAATTTAAATTTGCTTAACATTTACTCAGCCTCAGGCCATCCAAGCATTTAAGCACTTTCTCACCGATGGATCCTCTGCAGTGAATGGGTGCCATCAGAATGAGAGTCCAAACAGCTGATAACATCACAATAATCCACAAGTAATCCACACAACTTCAGTCCATCAATTAACGTCTTCTGAAGTGAAAAGCTGCTTGTTTGTAAGAACAAATCCATCATCAAGATGACTTTAAACCATCACTTATGGCCATAAATCCATAATCCTTAACAATATTTCCTCCAGCGAAAAAGTCCATCCCCTGTTATCCTCTCACATCAAAATCCACTAACATATTTGTTTAAAACTGTTCTTTGTTTAGACTGTTTTCACTTGTAAACATTGCTTGATCTGTTTATATTTCTCTCCTGACTCAGACAAGATGACATTTTCACTGAAGAAAGCACTATGATGCATATAGGACTTGTCTAATGTCTTAATGATGGATTTGTTTCTTACAAATATGGAATTGATGGACTGAAGTGTTGTGGATTACTTGTGGATTATTGTGATGTTTTTATCAGCTGTTTGGACTCTCATTCTGACGGCACCCATTCACTGCAGAGGATCCATTGGTGAGCAAGTAATGGAATGCTATATTTCTGTTCCGATGAAAAAACTCATCTCCATCTTGGATGACCAAAGGGGAAAGTAAATTTTCATCAAATTTTCATTTTTGGGTGACCTGTTCCTTTAATATCCAGAGGAACAAACTTTGAAACCACTGGAACTATGTTTTGTTTTTTCCATGACTTCTTAGATTGTTTACAGCCAATTCTTTTGACTCCATTGACGAAGATGCTTTTCAAGGTCTGCCACATCTGGAATATCTGTGAGTTTGATTTTCTATGTTTGAAAACATCATCATTCAGTCTTTTTAGATTACCACTCAGTTTCAACATAAATGCAACATTCTGTTTCAGATTTATTGAAAACAACAAAATCGAGTCGATTTCACCCCATGCCTTTAGAGGTTTGAAATCTCTCATTCACCTGTGAGTATATCAAAGTTTTTGAACTAAAAAATACAAATACATTATTATAATATTTAATTTAATTATTATTAATTGACATATATTAGTATGTTAATTTTTTTTGGTACCTAATCATTTTTGTTTGTTAGGAGTCTTGCCTACAATAATCTTGAGACGCTGCCCAAAGATATTTTCAAAGGAATGGATGCCTTAACAAAAGTGTATGTATTTTACTGTTAATGTCCAACTTTCTTCTTATATAATATACAAGAAAAAGTGATTTAAATATAATCTATTAATCCACTGAGCAGGGATATCAGAGGAAACATGTTCAGTTGTGACTGTAAGTTGAAGTGGCTGGTGGAATGGATGTACAGCACTAATGCAACGGTGGATCAGTTATACTGCAGCGGGCCTCCACCCTATCAAGGGAAGAAGATAAATGACCTAGTGCCTCAGTCCTTTGACTGCATTACAGCAGGTAATTGTGCACTAGATTCTCCTGAGTACAACAGATTCAGGCTTTGAAATAAGCTGATCCTGCATGTCTGCTGAAATGCTTAGAAATGCATTATGTATAAATTAAAGCAATTCACAACAAAATATTACATATTTATCTTAAAAATTAGTTTACGTTACACAACGTTCATTAATATTTATAGTCATTTTTTCTGAATGAGAAATGTAAATTTTAAATGTGTAAAAACATTTGGAAGTACAAAAGTATGTAGATATCAAAATAACTTCAAATAGTAGCAGGCTGAAATGTTTTTAATGGCCCATTGGTAATAATGAACATTTTGTAACTAAACTAACTTTAGCTAAAACTAAAACCAAAATCATTAAAAAACATGTTTGTTATTTAAAATGAAACAAACATTAACTGAAATAAAATATCACAAACTTAAACAGAATTTATTTCAGCTAGTTGACAAAAATGCAACATTTCCATTTTTTAGTTTAACTTGAAGTACTAAAAATATCTAAAACTAAATAAAAATTTATAAAAACTATATAGATATATTAAAAAACAAAAATGAATAAAAAGCAAAATTACTGAAACTTTAACTAAAATTTAAGTGAAAACATAAAATATAACAATAATTCAAAATATTAACAAAAACTATATATCAATGATACTAAAATAATGCTGCCAGGGAGTATGATGGCTGATGTATGTGATGCAATTTAATGATAAAAAAGTAAAACGCATGCTAAATTGACAGATTTAAATTTCAAGAATTTATTGCACAAAACAAATTAAATAACAGTTGATACATTTATAGGTCGACAATCCCAAATATACACTATATATACACACACATATTAGAATATATACACACACACACACACACAAAAATAATGATATTAATATTTATAAATATCTTAATTCCAAACTGTCCACATTTAGCAGTTTAGAACTGGGCGACAGGGTGTTTTGTATAATATGGTGACAATATAAACAATCAAACTGTTGAGATTTGCTATATAATATATATATATGTGAGTGCACTGACTGAATGTGGATAGCGCTGGAATATATTCACGGAAATATGGAAATCTATAAGAAAGGCTTTGAAACATGACTTGGTCATAAAACAGAATGAATGACCATCAAAAACAAATCTTTGTTTGTTTGTTGCAGAGTTTGCTTTAAAGAAAACCCTTGCATTTGAGTCCATATCTGTGGAGGCCTTTACGTTTGGGAATGATCAGTATGTCGTATACGCCCAGCCTTTCTCTGGAAAATGCAGCTTTATGGAATGGGACCACGTCAACATGGAGTTCAGAGCTTATGACACCATAGAGAGTGAGCATTACACATCACACCTCCTACCCAGTGTTCAATGCTGGTCTAGTCCGAATCCCCCAAATGCAGAGCCACAAAAACTGGTTAAAAAGGTCTATATTGATGCAGAGATTGATTGACTGAATTGACTTTTAATTACATTTCTGTGAATGTCATTACAGGCACTTCCACAGTAGTGTGCAAGCCAATGGTCATCGATAACCACCTATTCATCGTAGTCGCCCAACTTTTCGGTGGCTCTCACATCTACAAAAGAGACAGCTCTGCCAATAAATTCATCAAAATCCAAGACATCGATATTCTGAAAATCAGAAAACCCAACGACATCGAAACTTTCCGTGTGGACGGCGAGTTCTTCTTCGTGATAGCGGACAGCTCGAAGGCCGGCTCCACCACGGTGTACAAGTGGAACGGCAACGGCTTCTACTCTCACCAGTCTCTCCATCCCTGGTACCGCGACACGGACGTGGAGTATCTGGATATCGCAGGCAAACCCCACCTTATTTTGTCTAGCAGCTCGCAGCGGCCCGTTATCTACCAGTGGAGCCGAAGCCAGAAGCAGTTCGACAGAAGGACGGACATTCCAGAGATGGAGGACGTCTACGCCGTCAAGCACTTCAAGGTGAAGGGGGAGCTGTTTGTCTGTCTGACGCGCTTCATCGGCGATTCCAAGGTGATGAAATGGGACGGCTCCATGTTCACAGAGATACAGACAATGCCCTCGCGGGGATCCATGGTCTTCCAGCCCGTCTCCATCGGCAACTGGCAGTACGCCATTCTAGGCAGCGACTACTCGCTAACCCAGGTCTATCAGTGGGACACCAAGAAGGGCCAGTTTGTGCACTTCCAGGAGCTCAACGTCCAGGCACCCAGAGCATTCTCGCTGGTGTCCATTGACAACCGAGAGTTCCTGCTGGCGTCCAGTTTTAAAGGGAAGACACAGATTTACGAGCACTTGATGATCGACCTAAGCAGTTAGGGAAAGCGCAGAGAACCAGACCCTGACACAGACGAGCCTATTGTGAAACTACATGCATGATCTAGCCTAGCGCTAATAATAATAATTCCAGATGAATGCCTCTCTAGAAACGCCCTTTGTGTCTTTTTCTCTGTTGTCACCATCTGTTCTGCACTTTTCATTTTTCCTGGTTTTTTGTCCCTTTCAACAAAAGCTGTTGTTAACATATTTTCATGCTTGCCGTGTAGTCACTAAAGAGGTATAACAAGGAAACAACAAAGGTCAAATCAGTTAACTGTTGACGTAATAACAATCTGCCAAATAAACTGTTTACATTTTTACAGTGATGTAAAAAGCCATTTTTAACTTTTTTAAACAAAATCGACACGTTTAACCACATTAGGTTTGATAGATTTGAAGCTTGTTTTGACTCGGTTTCTTTTAATAATCAGAATGCAATAAACTTAGACTTAGATTTCAAGTTACTGAGGTAAAGTAAATGTGGGACGGAAGGTTAGCTGTTTACTGGTACTTGTTTTTGTTAGCACTAATAAAACTTTTAAAAAAATGAGCCTGCTTTTGTCGTGATGCATGAATTTTGCGTTAAAGAATCTAATGACCGAAACTTGACAAAAAAAAAACAACAACCTTAAAATCAAAAGAAAGAAACCAAAAAATTTGGTGAAATGTGAACTAAACGCCAAAGACTCAAGAGAATATCTCATGACTTCGACATTAAGCACGTGTGTGATTCTTTATTATAAAACGGATAGTTCCGGTCCTTGATTCTGATTGGTTGAGCCAAGTTCGAAGCCGTTGTAAATTACACTACAAACCTACACCTTTGTTTACTTTGTGTGTTGCTTGGCAACCACTTTGTTCCACTCATAGGTTCCATCCACAACTGTTTCTGAGGAACTACATTGTTTGGTGGAAGAATACTGTTTTGATTAATATCGTTACACTTATTTGCTCTGTTTTATGTTGTGAAACCTTACTAAGTATATGGAATAACCGTTTTATAAAAGCAATAAGCCCCGTGAAGCCGTGGTTTACAGTGAATTTATAACAGCTATTTATAACAACGCCTCGTAGCTGTTATAAATTCACTGTAAACCACAGTTTCTTGGGCCTTATTGCTTTATTCTCTGGATTCAAACGCTGTGAAACGTCATAGTCGTCCAACCGCTCTTCAAACGCGTTTTGTCTTCCTCTAGCGGCAGAGGAACGCAACCACCTCTTTCTTTGTACAAGGTTAATAATTTAACTTGTTGCTCGGTACCATTTCTACCGCTAACGTTACCGTGTGTCAAGACGCGTGGTCAAGGTATGCCAAGCAGCTGTTGTCCTCTGTCATGGATGATTTTATACAACGCAATGGCTCTGTGAGTAATAATGACACAGATTTATCTGTTGTCCCTTATAGAGAGGACGAGATCAGGGTGATTTGTCATAAAGTTGACGATGGGGACGTTGGGGAGGAAACTGAGTTGCAAACTCGATCAGAAGTGCCAGTGGATACGCACGCTGACGCGGAAGACTCCCGGCGGGACAACGGCGATGCGTTTTACCGGGTTTGTTTGCCGGTTTGCTGTAAGAGAAACGAGCCTGACCGCGATGAGGATGAGGATGGTGAGGAGGACACGGGGGCAAACACAGTTCAAAAAGGTAAACTGAGCTTAACTCTTACACGATCGGAAGATATCGTTTATTAAAGCCATATGGATCCCGAATTTGATCTCCGATCGATCTATTTCGTTTTTGTTTCTAATTCTACACCTGCGTGACTTCTATGACACTTTTAGTGTTACAGCTATGGAGAGCAGTTACGTTCACCATGGTAACCATGGTTTACGCATTTTAAATATTACTGTTACTATCGATACTACTACAATAAATCGATAAAATTGTCATAAAATAAATAAATAAAAATTAAAACCAAGACTGATCTTTTCTTAATCTTTTAAACAAGGAAACCACATATTAATTAATTTAATAATAGCTGTAGTAGCTATGACAAATCCTTTACGCAAATTAATCATGGGTTTTATTATAGTAAAAGTGTAGTAATCATGTTTTTTGGCGTAAGGGATAACCACATTTTTAATACAAGTAACATGGTTAAACTTTGGTTAGTGCAGCAAAACTTGACGAAAATAGTTACATTGTATCAAAACCGTTACATATCGTGGTAACCATAGTTTCTTCTTTAAAATTCCATCAATACTACTGTAAATCTGTTAATAATTGTAGTAAATGTGGAATAAATGGCAGGGTTACCATTGTAACTTTTTTTTTGTAATAAAAGCTAATGAGAACAGTTATATTGTATCAAGCCCCTTACACACAGTTACCACAGTAACCATTGTTTCCACTTTTAATATATACTGTGGTAACTTATAGCCACCTGTCAACCAAAATAATGTTTTTACAGTTATTATTTCTACCGTTCAATTCTTATAAGTTAATATTGGATTTATTTGTGTATTTTTGATGACAGTGGTGGCTAATTTACTGCAACTGTGTGGACTGTAGTACAATAAAGTACATCAGGTCCTGTCAACTTTTCAGTAGTCTTGGTTTTGGAAGTTTAAGAAGTCTGTCTTTAGAGGTTTAGAATTTCAGTCTTTTAAAATCAGTTCCCCAATGGAGAAATGAATGGGATTTTTACTTCCGGAACCCAGCTGTAACACTCTGTTGTAGGAAACTGTGCTTACTATGGTAACTTTTGAAAAGGGAGCACTTACACTGTATCAGACTTGGCTGTTTTTCATACTATATTTTTAAATGAGATTTTGTATAACAAGGCAAGTACATACTTACAAAATACTATAGAAGCTTTGGTATCCAATTGTATTACCATTATAATTTGATATATTGTACATTGTACTAAATGATTACCATATTCAAGTATCATGTACTTGGTCTTTCCATTGTATTTCTTAAAGTATTTTTAATTTGTCATCTTGTCTCTTACAAAAAGGAAATGGCACATCTTATCACAGGGAGAGCTTAACCAGAAGTCTTTATCATTATGAACAGTACTGGCTTTGTGGGAATTCCTGTGTGTAAATCACACCAGGAAACAGTGTGTTTTTTCTTCCCATAGTGTTCTCTCTAAACAGTCAGATGAAGTTGTTTGTTTTAACTCAAACCCGTATTGTTGGGTATGTGTTATGTTCCAGGGCCCACGATCTATGTGTGAGGCCAGGTCCTCAAGGGACATTTGATACAATTTGGCGTTTGTCCAATGTTGGAAGTCACTCAACCTGATTGAGCATGAGCTCAGCTCACTGACAGGTAGTAAAGTTGCATTTGGTTGCGTAATCATTGCCGTCACATTTGATATCACTTCAGTGTCAAAGTTAAACAGAATCACCAACAGTGTGTTGAGATTCATGCTGTTTTGCTCCCTCCATCTCATTCCACACCAAGATCAAAACTCAGATCACACCCCACAAAGCCAAATCATGCTGTGTACTTCTCATATCTCATTTCCATCATTTGTGCAAATGTTTTGTGTACAAAGATTGTGGTGCTAAAGTACTTTCATATGGTGCTCCAGTGAATAAACATTCCCTAACGAAAATTAACCATGGTTTTATTATAGTAAAAGTATAGTAAGGTTTTTTTTTTTTTTTGGCATGTTGATTACCATTTGTATAGTACAGTTTTACTGCAAATACCATGGTTAAACTATGGTTAGTGTAGGAAAACCATGGTTAAATTGTGGTTACCATGGTTTAACAATAGTAACCATGTTTTTTTGGTTTTGTTTGTAGTAAATCCATGGTTAATTTTCGTAAGGGTTGTGGAAAAAGTCCATTTAACATGCTAATTTGGAACAGTTTTATATATATATAATATAACATTTTAAAAAATAAGGCAAAAATGTCTCTTGAACTTCATAATAAGGAATTTTAAGAGCAATTTAAGATTAAATTACCTAAATGCAAAGAATATTGTTGTGAATTCTGCTGACAGTAAAAAAAAAAAAAAAATGGAGGTTTGAAAGAACTTCAAATTCCAGTTTTGCAGTTTAGTAAATTCCTCTTTCTGTCATTCTAATTTTACTTCCTGTGGTTGGTGGCCAAATTTAAATTCACACTCAGGAATTGAAAAGGATTCTTCAGATCTGAATTTTGCTCAACCTTGGTCTCAAAGATAATGTATTTGAATTGTCTGCATTTAGTGGCTTTTCTTAGCAAATATTTATTTACGCAGTCAGAACTAATTAATTAATCAGCATACCATCCGATTTATGTGTAATTGATTAACAGGTGTGATGTTAAGCTGTTTTGTTATATTCATCCACAGAAAAGAAACCAGCATGTCCGGGGTTGGGCCTCCTGTATACCTTGTTAGCATCCGTCTTCTTCTCCGCTGCAGCTCTTCTTGTAAAGAAAATTGAGGGGACGCACGCCATTGAAATCAGTGCGATTCGGTGCTTCTTCCAGATGTTGTTTGTCATGCCAGCCATGATATATTACAAGTATGAATCTATCATACGAGTATAATTCTATGATATATTACAAGTATAATTCTGATACATTACAAGAATCTATGAAACAAGTATGAATCTGTTATGATACAAGTATGAATCTATAATACAGGTATAAATCTCATATATTACAAGTAAGAATCTATATGAAAGTCAAGTTAAAATCTATAATACAAGAATATGATATAATTAAGAATCTATAATACAAGTATAAATGTATAATACAAATATGAATCTGATATATTACAAGTAAGAATATATAATACAAGTATGAATGTATAATACAAATAGAAATCTGATATATTACAAGTAAGAATATATAATACAAGTATGAATTTATAATGCAAGTATGAATACAAATAAGTATGAATAAGAATTTATAGTACAAGTACGAATGTATAATATAAGTACGCATCTGATATATTACAAGTAAGATTCTATAGTACAAGTATGAATGTATAATACAAGTATGAATCTGATAAATTACAAGTAAGAATATATAATACAATTATGAATGTATAATACAAGTACAAATCTGATAATACATGTACAAATCTCATATATTACAAGTAGGAATATATGGTACAAGTATGAATGTATAATACAAGCCCGAATCTGATAAATTTCAAGTAAGAATATATAATATAAGTATAAATGTATAATACAAGTACGAATCTGATATATTACAAGTAAGAATATATAATACAAGTATGAATGTATAATATAAGTATGAATCTGATGTTACAAGTTTGAATCTATAATACAGATATGAGTCTGATATATTACAAGAATCAATACTGTATCTATCTGATATGATACAAGTAAGACTCTGTAATACAAGTGTGAATCTGATATGATACAAGACTCCATAATACAAGAATGAATCTGATACATTAAAAGAATCCATAAAAAATGTATAAATCTGATAAATTATTATCAGTAGCAATCTATAATACTACTTTGAATATGTAATATATTACAATTATCAATCTCTTGACACTGTAATTGGATTCGGTATTAATTTGACTCCACAATGTGGGAATAATCTATAGCCTTTTATTTTTTTTAGTACTGGCTTTTTGGGACCAAGAGGTATGCGAATCTACCTGTTTCTCAGAGGGTTTCTGGGCTCCAACGCCATGATCTTGTTGTATTATGCAGTTCTGCAGATGCCTCTAGCCGATGCCACAGTTATAATGTTCAGTAATCCAGTCTTCACATCCTTGCTGGCTTGGATTTTCCTTAAGGAGAGGTGCACCATATGGGACGTCGTTTTTACCATGTTTACGCTCACCGGCGTCATACTGATAGCCAGACCTCCCTTTCTCTTTGTTGGCGAGCTGCCTGGGATTGAAGGAGACTACACCAATCACATCAAAGGCACGGTAGCTGCCTTCACAGGGGCGATCGGAGCAGCTTGCACTATGGTCGTTCTGAGAAAAATAGGGAAAAGTGTTCATTACTACCTCTCCGTGTGGTACTATGCAGTCCTGGGACTCATCGAGTGTGTCATTGTTTTGTTCATCTTGGACGAATGGACCATTCCATCCTGCGGCTGGGACAGGTGGACACTCATGGCCATCGGCCTGCTCGGTATTGCCGGCCAGACGTTTCTCACCAAAGCCCTGCAGATTGAGAAAGCAGGACCTGTTGCACTGATGAGGACGATGGATGTGGTCCTGGCGTTCATTCTGCAGTTCCTATTCCTCAACCACAAACCGACATGGTGGAGTCTGGGAGGAGCGCTATGTGTGATTAGCAGCACTAGTGGGGTGGCCTTAAGGAAGTGGTATAACAGCACAAAAAATAAGAACTGATTCCATATTATAGTGAGATGAAAAGAGATTTTATATGTTTGCTACAAATAATTGCTGCATTAGATACCAAAGAAGCTGTTTTACTGTAATAATATACATCAAAAATCTTTGATTTTAGGACCTTACTGTATGCAGTATGTACAGTATATGACAGTATTTTTTAGCGGTTTTGTAGTTTCTTAAAGTCAATATTTTGTAATCAAGATACTACTGTTGAGACAGTACTGCATATAGAGAGTATAGTAGACAACATCATAATAGACTGCTGGTCAGGAGCTGAGCTTGATGTGTGTAAAAAATCACCAAAAATGTCAATTCCATGTTTTACTCACCCTCATGCTGTTTTTCCACGGAGCATAAATGGAGATTTTTGGATTCTCATAGTCACTGTTTTCCATATGTTCTATACGTATTCCATGATTTCAAGTCTTTTGAAATCCATGCTAAATGACTGCAGTGAAAAAATGGGGAAAGAAACAATAAAATTAATACATATGGTGTAATTACTATATTTCAAGTTAAATGGTAGATTTGTATAAGGACAACACTGAAATTTAAGTAGTTATTTCCTGAAAATCTTATTTTTTTGCTCCATTCGTCATCATCCACATGACATGAATGATGCCGAATGTCATTTGTTGTTGCATCCCATTCACTTTCATTGTATGCAAAAGAGCAGCGTAAACATTTTGCTAAATATCTCCATTTTTCCTCCATGGAAGGAAGTTTGGAACAACACGATAAGTAAATGATGACAGGATTTAATTTTTTGGGGCAAACTATCCCTTTAAAACCCTTTGCACTTTGTCGTTGACAATGTACTGTAACTGGCATGTGTGTGAAAACACAGGGTCAACAGTTTGTCTGAATATTTTTGCATGCTCATATTAAGGTTCGTTCTGTTAAGTTCTGAATTATATGTGCTTAAATATGCAATCAGTAATATGTTCTGAACCTCGATGAACCACTTGAACTCTGTCCTTATGTACCTTAGACATACGCACAGGTTTACTTCTCAAATATTTGCCTGATATAGAATGAGTCACACTTATTTATTTATCGGACATGTGTCTTGGCACAAAGTTATTGTTAGTTGTTACAAGAGGCTGTGACTATCAGTAATGGCTGTTCTTCTGCAGTTCAGTCACTCTGAAATGGGTCTCTTCAGTTTGTTTTCCCTTTTAATTTATTTAATTTGATAATTTTATTTAACCCTGTTTGTGTAAACTGACCTAAAAGCACTTTACACTGACTTGTTGTGTCAGTTTATCTTTATTAAAAGCACTATTAATGGTTTACTGATACTTCACCAGCAATTTATGAACATGCTGCCTTAAGTTTTTTTCTTTTATATGATGACATTTCTGTTAATCCATTTATGTAAGAGCAGATCCCTCCATATTATTTATTGAATAAGGTTGTCAATTTGAATGATGCCTGCTGTAGATTTCACCTTGCATATTTATATGACTTTTGAACTTTGGTAGCTGAAATAAATGAAAGATTCTTAGTTTGCTGAGTACAGTGTCTTTTTTCTGGAAGTACTAATGTGGTAATCATGTGATTCTCACCTCTGCCAAGTGGTTAAGAAGGATTATAGCTGCATTCTTGTGGATTTTCTGTTCTTTCTTTCATTATTTTGTGATTTTACGCATTAGACAGGAACATTTTAATCACATACTTCATGCTTTGTGTATATATTTAAGGACGCTCTGTTAAATGCTATACACAGCACACCGCACCATTTAAAGGAATATTTCACCTAAAAATGAAAGTTTGATGAAAATTTACTCACCCTCAGACCATCCAAGATGTAGATGAGTTCTCAGATTTGGAGAAATTGGAGAAATCAAAACACTTGCTCACCAATGGATCCTCTTCAGTGAATGGGTGCCGTCAGAATGAGAGTCCACACAGCTGAAACTGCTGATAAAAACATCACAATAATCCACACAACTCCAGTCAATCAATTAATGTCTTGTGGATTAAAAAGCTGTGTGTTTATAAGAAACAAATCCATCATTAAAGCGTTGAAACTTTAATCAACTGTAATTATATCAGCTGTTTGGACTCTCATTCTGACGGCACCCATTCACTGCAGTGGATTCATTGGTGAGCAAGTGATTTAATTATGAATTTCTCCAAATCTGTTCTGATTAAGAAAGAAACTTACAACTTTACTTCTTGGATGGCCTGAGTTGTGAGTAAATGTTGAGCAAATTTTCACTTTTGCGTGAACTGTTCCTTTAAGATTTAATTTGAGCAGTTTTCTATCCATCATCCAGGGCTGTTTGCCTTCTGCCTTCTAACAAGAACAAGCCATTTTGCCCTCTGTCCTCAAACAAATGGCCCCAGACTGTTTGGTAAGGAACAGCCTTGTTCCAACGCAGTATATTTACATTGTCAATGGATAACAGCAGCAGGATTTAATGATAGATCAACACAGATTCAATAAACAGACATGGAACACTTCCTTCTAATTAAGGCTTTGGC
The DNA here is from genome assembly GCA_039654775.1 of Spinibarbus caldwelli. Classification (NCBI taxonomy): domain Eukaryota; kingdom Metazoa; phylum Chordata; class Actinopteri; order Cypriniformes; family Cyprinidae; genus Spinibarbus; species Spinibarbus caldwelli. The sequence goes on along the minus strand of CM077256.1, from coordinate 26,429,135 downwards.
TATTTCAGTTACACCCTTTAATCTTCTCAAACAAACATTTTCAGTAAAATCGGTCATACCAAGCTCTTTATTTTAATATACAGCCGTTGACAGAAGATATGGGAATCAGTTTACATTTTATAACTTTATAAGCCTTTATACAATAGATTACCTTGCCTAAAATACACATATATTATTCATTCTGACTTTTATTGCATTTTTCCTCACTAATAATTTACTTTGGATAACAATGCCAATGTATATTGACTATGAAAAACTTGCTTTGTATAAAAGTGTCTGCTATGAATAAAAATGTTAAATGTAAAAGCAAACAGATGCACAACAAACAGGTATTTTATAGGGTTCGGCCAAAATATGCCACATGTTTGCCAGTGTTGCACACCATTCAGAATTTAATTGAGGATGCCTTTAAAATTTCTTATATCTGAGGTAGCAAACCAGAAATAAGACTGTAGTTTGAATTACATTTCAGTGAAGCAGGATTAAAATCCAACGAATTTCAAAGATAATACCTTTAAAATCTAAAAGTTTAGATTCTTGCCAATTTTGCTAAAAGCATATATTGTCTCCACAATGTGTTGTTCATTATAATATATTGTGCATGTTCATTTTGCTCATTTCCATAATCATTATTGTATCTCATCAGTGCACTGAAAAAAAAAAAAAAATAAATAAAAAAAATCACATTCTCTCACATGGAAACTGCAAGACAAATAAATTATATAATGGATGATAGCCTACATCATATAACGGATTTTAGAGATATAAACAAATAATTAGAAAGTGGATGAACAAACATGCTTATTGCTTAGATTTGATTGCATAAAAGTGCTTAGTCACTCTGAGTGAGCATATTCAAAACTTTTGTCAGCATCAATTTATTATTTAAGTCGTCAGTTGAGGTTACTATCCAGTAGAGGGCTGCAGTGTAACACAGATCAAGAGGTAACAATGACAAGTTTAGATCAACACCACTTTTAATTGTTGAGACTTCAGTTCATGAAAACCTTCACTTGCAGGTGTTTAGATGGAAAGACAAAACAAAAAGCCCACAGAGTGACAGATTAGGAAGTTACAAGTACCACACGAATAGCAGTTACTATTGTACAAACCTGTGACAGCCTTATTTGAATATTTACAGTTACTTGAAACCTTGTTTAATAATCCAATCCTAAAACATGATCAAAAACACCCCGAGCTAAAGATACAAAATCATATCTGCATAGTTGTGCAACAAGTGCCAGTCGTACAAACATGAATGATCAGAAATCATTGCATATGAAAGCCAAAAACTGAATCATAAAAGCACATAAAAGACTGTCATAGTGAACTGCAACATACAAAGGCTTACTTGTGTGGTTTTGTAAATGAATTGCAACTGGAAAGCAACAGTTCCACATGCTGTAGGATTACATGTGACAGATTGACTGGGAGTGGAAGAATTGCGCATTCTTTTTGGATGGCATAAGAGTTCCCTCCTTGTGGACTGAGAATCGGAAAGATCATTGCTATTCTGCCAAGAATACAAACACTAAGTTAATATGCACTGGCATATTTCTATATGATAATTTGCCTAATAGCCCATTTTATATTCCCTGGGGTTATTTTTTTAAAGATGGAGTAGTGTATGGTGGGATGAACTGGATACAAATCTCTCTGTTTGGACTGTATTAGGTGTGGATTACCACTGCATGCATAAACAAAGCATAACAAACATGCAGAAAAAAGAATAAACTAGCACAATACAAAATCATGAACATGTGTTTGCTACATGAAAACATCTGGCATCACTCTGTGATCTTATTCATTCAATAAAGCAATGGTATAATTAATCTAGTTTGGGACAACAGGAAATCAAACAATGTTATCAATTCAGCCAAAGGAAGTAACCTTCAGATGTAGCCAAAACCAGATATTCTCCATGCAGCATTCTGACTAGTGCAATGGTACTTCACTAATTGTAGTTTACAGTTTTTTAAAGAATGGTATACCATGTAAAGAAAAAGAAGAATGTCAAAACAAATGTCAAACAATGTGGGATTAACATGATATTGTGTCACATGTGGTTTAGCATTGAGTAATTTACAAATTAGACACAACATTGCCAGTTGCTTTGTCTGTTTTTGCTCCACCAATGAAAATAATTCCAAATGTCAATGTAGAATCAACCCTTTGTATGCCTCCAAACAATACACGATAGTGGCGTTATTGCAAGAGTATTGATTGAATGATTTAATGACTTACTCATAAGTACAGTCACTTGTTGCCACCTACTGGCATAACGTTGTAACCTGCAGAAAGGATCATTGAAAATTTCCTCCATATCAGAACTCTTGAAAAAACAGCTCGGCTAATCGAATTTAAGGATGAAATGAAATACTGTGTAAACATTAATATATGTTATGTGATATCTAATATACATGATTGCCATATCATGAAGTCATTTGTCTGTTTTTGCTCCACCAATGAAAATAGTCCCAAAAGCTGAAACAGGATCAATGGTTTCTCAACCTTTTATGAAAACAGTATAAACTAGTTGCCCGTCTTCAAACAAATTAATAGCGTGACTGAATGAATCAGCGTTTTGAATGAACTGATTGACTCAGTGACTCACTCATATACAGTCTCTTGGGAACTACTGGCTGATACATATGACTGTCATATTATTTTGTCTGTTTTTGCTCCAGCAATGAAAATAGTACCAAAAGTCAGAACAGGATCAACCAGTGCACGTCTCTGAGCAAAACAGTAGTGGCATTACATTGATCATATGAATAAATGATTCAATGACTAATTGTTGCCACCTACTGGCATAATGTTGTAACCTGCAGAAAGGATCACTCAAAATCCCCACCACATATCAGAACTCTTGGAAGACCGCTTATCCAATAAAATTTGAGGATGAAACTGTTTAAATATTCATATTTTATGTGATAGCTGATACACATGACTGTCATATTATGTATAGAATTTTGCCCATTTTTGCTCCACCAATGAAAAAAATTCCAAAAGTCGAAACAGGATAAACCGTAGTAGTAATCAACAAAATAGTATGGTTGTGGCTAGAAGGGATACAACTAAAACCAGAAGCTAACAGTAAATGAAATTTTCTACCTATTAGATTGTGTTTTATTAACGTCTACACCTACGCCCAACCTTAAACCTACATTTACTTTTACATTTAGTCATTTAGCAGACGCTTTTATCCAAAGCGACTTACAAATGAGGACAATAGAAGCAATCAAAACCAACAAAAGAGCAACAACATGCAAGTGCTATGACAAGTCTCGGTTAGCCTAACGCAATACACGGAGCAATTTTTTTTTTTTTTTTTTTAAGAAAACAAGTAGATAGAATACAGAAAAAAAGAAACCTAGTGTTTTTTTTTTTTTTTTTTTTTTTTTTAAGAAACAAGTAGATAGAATAGAAAAAAAGAAAGCTAGTGTTAGTTTTTAAAGAAAAACTAGCAGTTAGAGAATAAATATGCAATTGATAGAGGGTCAAGGGTGTGTTTTAGTTTTTTTTTTTATAAATAAAAAGAAGAAAGATAGATAAAATAGAATTAGAATAGAGAGGGATAGAGTTAGAGGGTTAAATAAAGATGGAAGAGATGTGTTTTTAGCCGTTTCTTGAAGATGGCTAAGGATTCAGCTGCTCGGATTGATTTGGGGAGGTCATTCCACCTGATGGGAACAGTGAATGAAAAAGTCAGTGAAAGTGATTTTGTGCCTCTTTGGGATGGCACAATAATGCATCGTTCATTTGCAGAACGCAAGCTTCTAGAGGGCACATAGGTCTGAAGTACTGAATTTAGGTAAAGGGGTGCAGAGCCAGAGGTGGTTTTGTAGGCAAATATTAATGCCTTGAATTTTATGCGAGCAGCTACTGGTAGCCAGTGCAAATTGATGAACAGAGGTGTGACGTGCATTCTTTTCATCTAATTAAAGATTAATCTTGCAGCAGCATTTTGGAATAATTGTAGAGGTTTGATGGAATTGGCTGCCAAGAGAGCATTGCAATAGTCAAGTCTGGACAGAACAAGAGCTTGAATAAGGAGTTGTGCTGCATGTTCCAAAAGAAAGGGCCTGATCTTCCTGATATTGTATAAAGCAAATCTACCTAAAAATATAAATAAAAAAATATAAACCTACCCCTTACAATAATGCATAAAACAGTAATTATTGTTGTACAGTGTGACAAAAAGTATGCTATACTGATGTGGGCATGCCCAGTAGCTTTAGCTGTATCCCTTCTAGCCTTAACCAAATAGTAGTGGTATTACATTGATCATCTGAATAAATGATTCAATGACTCACTCACAAATACAGTCGCTTGTCGCCACCTACTGGCTTAATGTTGTAACCAGCAGATAAGGATTAATGACAGTCAATCTCTATCATATCAGAAAACAGCTCAGCCAATAGAATTCGAGGAAGGAACTGCTGTGTAATTTGTTTTATTTCTATTTTTATGATATAAGAAGCATGACTAGCCTACCATATCAGGTACCGTGTAGTATTTACCTGGTATTCCAAAGTATTTTAATAAAAACCATACATCTAAAAATATAGAATTGCCATGGTATCAAGCCCCACTGTGACTTCTGAAAGTGAAATATCAGGTATTTATGAAGCCATGCAAGCATGTGTCAGTGACAGTAATGAAGTGTGTCAGTCTCTGAAGCGGTACAGTGAGTTAAAGTCCTCAGACATTCCTATGCAGTGACACCTCTGCAGTTGATCTATTGTGCTGGAGAGTCAGTGTCTGTCTGCTGCTGACTGAATGACTGACTGAGAGTCCAGCCTCCACTGACTTAAACGCAACTTTGTTTTACTACGGTTGCGGCGGGGCTCTGCAAACTTAACAGTCAATTTCTGAAACCACGATGGAGTTTCACCCCGTTTCGCTTGTGAGACTTTTTTCTGGTTTGACTTTCTGCAACGGTGAGTTGTTTCTCCTGTTCGGCACGTGTTTGTAGTATTAAATCTTGTGTTTATGTGAATATACTACAGCTGAGCGTGTTAGTTGATGAATTGTGTTGTCAGATTACTACAGTCGGAAATGAATGAAAGAAAGACGGACAGTTTGTCTTGCTACACGGGTGTATTCAGTTGTTTTATTTCGTATAGCCTATATGTATACTGGGGTATAATATTTACTTTATCGATGATACTATCATGGTACTGTAGGAATACCGTTGTATTGCTACTTTAACTGTTTTGCTAGTAAAATCTTCTCAGTGTTTAGGCAGGTGTTAAAAGTTTGACTCTGACAAAGCAGATGTTTCTATTAAAGACATGTGGTGATGTTTTTAAATCGTGTGTGACATCATGATCAGTTTTTTAAAATTGCATGTATGTGAGGAAATATTTTAGTAAAAGGTACATTCTCCCAAAAGCACAGTGAGACATTTTTCTGCCTCTCCAGGCTCCCCCAAAAATCAGCTTCTAATGGAAGTCTTATGTTGCTCTAGTAAAGTCTCTGTGCTGTGAGTGAGCTGACCAGCTCTGTAACCTGATCTTGCACGAGTGATCCTGGGGTTTGGGCTCTTTAGGCTCAAACTCATACAATCCATTTTCATTTACCAGCCTGGAAAATGTGAATAAATGGAAAACTCTTCTGCTTCAGTTCACATGCCACATCGTTTTTATGAGAACTCGATGGAGAAAGACTTTGAGGCGAGTAGTACTCGGTTACTGTTCTGGGATCAGATGGGAACTTTTGCTTTTTTGTAAACAAGCTTACAGTCATAGACCTTTGATCAGTTATGACAATACTCAGTATATGACACAATTCTAAGAATTTGAACATTTATTTTATTTATTTTTATTTTTTATTTTTTTTTTGCATAAAATGCTGTCAGTGTGAGTAATCAGAACAGACTGTTTCATGTGTTGTGAAACTGAATCTGGATTGACACACCTGAGCTTCGTGTAGCTAAACAAGAATGTCTGTCAGACTACATGACACACCCACAAATTATCAAGATCATTAGACTGTAGATTTGTGATATCAAACACTCATTTAGTGTCAACAAGTGTCTTTCCAGTTTAGACACACCTGCAGTGATCTGTGGATTTCTACAAAATATCAGCTTGAATCGGTATCCGTGTCTGTATTAGCTTGTATCAGCTTGTATCTGTTTTGCCACTGCTTGTTTGGAGCTCATATAAAATTTTTTAGTGTGTCATCTTTCCATTGAGGCCTCAAGGAAAGCACAGTCAGAGACTGTAATTTTAGGATTATTTACATACTGTTATAGTTTTTATTAATATTTTGAATTAGCTTATTTTTTTAATGTTTTTATTTTAATTTTAAAGTATTTTTTTAATATTTCTACTTAGCTTTCATTTATTTACATTATTTTTTATTTATTTACATTTATTTTTAATCATTTTGTTACATTAACTTGGTACATACACTTATTTCAGTTATTTGCAAGGCAACATTTCTAATTTTTATTTTACGGTTTTTAAGTTTAAGTTGTACATCTAATATTTATATTTTATTTGAGCTTTATTTCATTTTATGAAAACAATTTTTAAAGTTTTGGTTTTAGATAAAGGCTGGAATACACTACATGACTGCCCAAATTATTGCCCCTATTTACAGTCTGGATGAGTCTAGCTACCAAAATTCATGGCCAGTCTGCAGATTTTTGGCAGTCAGAGTTGATAGATTTCACATAAAATCGTGTAATGTACGATGGGCACAAACTTAATTTTTTTTGCTTCAGATTATGAATCCGTTTAGTCATTGATATCAACTCTGTTTGATATTTTGAGACAATTTTAGAACACATACATACTGTATGTTGTCATGCATCTCCTAGTAACGAGGCACATTTTCAGATTGTTTGTGTTCAGTGACTTGGAAGTCTGGTAGTGTGTGATCCTCAGTCCATAGTGTATGATGGCCAGTTTTTCTCTGTAACCATTCACAAAGTCGACAAATTTATGATGCCTAATGTTTTAAAATATGAACAGATTTTGAAACATTAGGTGTCATACACTTGCTGACTTTGTTAAAGTTGCAGACTTTGTAAAAGTCGTGTAGTGTATTCCAGCCTTAACTGCAGTAACACTGGTCAGAGATTAACAATAGTTGACCTAGTTCCATTTATGATGGGCTGTTAGCTTAGATTAACTTAGTCTGAATTGAACCTGCATGTATGTTGTCGCTGATGCCATTGTTTACCCACACATAAACTTTTTTTGTTTTTGTTTTATTAAGATGAACTGTTCCAAGTCTGGATGAGTCTTTGCTCCAGTAGCCGCCTGTTGCACGGGAACAGAATCAAGCTAGCACAGATAATTAGTTTGTGCTGGCTTCAGAAAAGAAGGGGAAGGGGAGGGGGGTGGGGGGGTGCAGAGGTGGATTTGGGGAGGTGGGAATTCCCGTAATTTCCAAGCGTTACAATGGCCTCATGCCTCAACAGACACTCATCCCCACCCTCCTTTCTGGAGGCATGATATGCAGCCTCTTTATTGCTACAGTTCATAGTTTAGATAAGTAAGAGGTGTCTTTGACAAGTTCAGGTTTTTAGGGCACAAATGCATGTAACACCCACTGCAGGCAGGCTGACATAATCAGATACGTCAGTCGTTGGCACATGACCATGACATCAATAAGAATTACAGGAAATGACCGTGACAGATTGGATACAATCTCTCATAATGTAACATATACAAATAAAGGCTTGCAGTACTTCTAAGCTTTCACAATTTTTAGAAGAACTATAATTAGTTGTGCTAAGACAAGCATCACTGTGATCGTTGCTTATTAAACCCCTAATGTCTGAAGCACTATTAAAACAGCCATATGGACTAACATTGATGATGGGACCAGAGTTTAGAGACCAGCAGTTCATAGAGACTTGGGAGGTGGTTTTTTTGACCAGTATATGCGACTCTCCAGAACAGCCATCAGCCGCTTAACAACAGGCTAACAGAATGAAATTGAAATGAAAAAACATTATTTTTTCCCATCACTTCATAGTCAGACTACCTCATAAAGTCATGTGAACATATGACAGTTCGTAATAGAGACAAGGGTGTGTCTGGTTTATCTGTCCTGTGATCTCATTCCACAGCAGGAATGCATATGTTATGTGCTTTAGTAATGTTGGAGAATGTATTCTGGGTGCAGATAAGGACAAAACATGTTAAGTGGCTTCTGATACAATAGCAGTACTCATCTTCTGTCCCAAACACAGGTGTTTGTTTACCTTATTCCAAATCATACGACAGTTCTGAGTGGAAAACAAAAGAAAGGGTTGACATTATTCACACACAAAATTTCTCTCGGCTTAAGCTATGAAAATGCATTTGCTTTCAGATTTAAAAGTGGTTTGATAACATCTGTGATTGGCAAATGCCATTTGTATGTCTCATAACTAAATAATGACACAATTTTCCATTTTATGTGAACTGTTCCCTAATTTTAGGTGTATAAATCTATGGACATGAATGATACCACAAATCATTAATCTTCTTGCCGAAAGTGTGCTATTACTTTTCTAAGTGAATTAGCTTATGAATTTCCCCAGCAGATGATAAAACAAGCACAGAAATCCTATAAATTTATGTCGAAGGAGGTGCCATAGCCAGAACACCCTAGCAACCACCCAGAACAGTTTTTCTAATAACTGCTTAAAACATCTTTAGCAGTACCCTTGGATCCATCAACCACATCCCTTATTTTAAGCAGTGGCCTTGCAATGTAATATTTGGTCAGTTTTGAACCACTCACATTGGATTGCTCTAAAGATGTAATGTTTGTAGAAAGTCAGCACTGATTGTTTTATTCAGCCTGAGAAATAGATTGCCTCTACACAATATTAATAGTGTTGTAGTGTCTTTGACACTCTTCCCTTTCACCAAGTCCATGTCTGATTACAAGCACTCAAGTGCTGAGTTAAGAAAGAAGAACTCCTCACTGTGTTAGTGCAGTGATTTATCGTTGACTGTGTGGGTGTGGGAACTGAGCCATGTTTGAAGACTCTGACTGTCTGAATTCACACAGAATCAAATGCAGCGAATGCCCCCCCTTTAATCTCATTCGTCCTACTCCCTCCAAGTGAAGCTTTACATTCCAGAGACCTGTGCTTTGTATTGGACTGGGGGGCTGCAGCCTGTAGTGAGATTTTGGACAGCTGTGTGATTTCCTGAGAGGGAGATATTATTGAGTGGACGTGAATTTTCATTTCGTGCTGTCAAAATGTACATCCTGTCCTTGAAATATTTCTTCAGTGTTTTAAACATTTCGGTTGTGGGTGAAGTGCAGTTTTAACAACTTCCCCAGACAGCAACTAGCAAGACACAAAACAGCTTGGCTCTGATAAAGATTGAGAAATTTTCTAGCCTTGCCCAGGCCAAGTAAAACCAGTGTGTTGAGTTACATTATGTTTATGTTCTTGCTCTTGCATTGTCATATTTCATCATTCATTCAGAGAATATTTTCAGGTCACTTAAAATACTGTGTGGTAAGAGATGTTGTTTATTGAAATTTTTTATTTTTATTTTTTGTTGCTTCCCCTCTCGTCTAGTGTTCTGAGGCCCTGAGGTCTTGGGAGAAGAGGTTAAAGTTGGGAGGGGAGAAAAAACTGAGAAGACACAGCCGTCACTTTCTACGGCAGTCATCCTAAAGCCTCCACTTCAGACAGATCCGCTCTTTCTGATCCCAAGGCCATCATCTTTAGGAGTAGTTTGCCAGAAGCTTGTCCTCGGTGTAAGTTGAGCAAGAAGGATCTATCATCAGGTGCCTAGTGATATGAGGGTTCGTGTGGAGAGACAAGCACATATTGGCCTCATGAGCTCCATGGCCTCCGAGAGTGCATCCGCTGTGCTAGGAATGAAGAGTCTTGGTAAGGAGACTTCGGCAAGTAATGGAGATGCTCTCATATCTGTGAACTATGGCTTGCCTGAGAGCGAATCCCCTCAGTTTTCATTTGAGACTTCAGAGGGGGACTCACCGGGCACAGAGTGCAGAGTACGGAAGTCTTTGGATACTAGGTCTAAAAGTTTGGATTGCTTAGACGAGACCTACAGGTCCAAAAGCTGCAGCTGTGGGGCTGCAAGGCATGGGGAAGAAGGGCTGTGCGTTTGCCAGATGTGTGGGTTTTGTGATCCAGTGGAAAGCGGAGAAGGCTGCCCGGAGAATAGCTTTCCTCCTAGAAGCTGGGGAACGGTGCCCCAGCAGAGGAAAGCAGAAGGGTTTTCTTCTGATGTTACTTGCCTTGCTGGAGAACAGCCAACGTTGAGTGGCTCGGATGGCGAACTGTGCCAGATGGAACTCGTAATTGGCCAAAACACAGAGAGCCTGCCATTCTGCGGGCTGGATTTGAGGCGAAACAGTGTGCCAGTATCCTCACCACAAGGGCCTCAATGCACCAATGGCTGTGGCACTGCCGTCAATAAGAAAATGCGTGACAGAACGGACTTCGTATGTGCCGTGTGCCATAAAAATGGCTTCTCTAGTTTGGAAAGGCTCAACAGGAAAAGCAAACCCATGTGCTCTCAGGGCAGATGCCTTAAGAGGTCCATGCCGTTCAGGTTGTCTGTACCCGACTGTAGTGACAGCGAGGGCACTGTGTCTGACAGCGAGTTTGTGCGTAACAAGAAAGAACGCTCTACTGTCCTGGTCAGGAGGTACCTCAAGAACAACCAGAAGATCAAAAAGACAGTGTGCACCGGCACCAGAGCTATAGTGAGGACTTTACCCACCGGCTGCATCTCTGACAGAGTCTGGGAGTTTGTTTGTGGGAAAACATGCCACCTTGGTGATGAGGAGAGAGGATACAGCAGAGCTCTTCAGGCCATCCAGCTGCAGGTTTCCAGGGCCCTTCTCACATACCCAGGGGTCAGATTTGCAGAGGTAAGGTCAATTTCTCTACGTGGTATGAATGCTTCCTTTATGAACTGCTGGTTATTCAGGTGTTATGTTAAAGCTCTATGAATGTGTGCCTCTCTCACAGTTGGTGCCACAGTTCCTGCACTGAATGTTTGTGTTGTATCTCAAGAATTATAGTGAAATTATTTGCTGTTTTATCGTGTTTTTTTTTTTTTTTTTTTTTATTTTTTAATCACTGAACAAATAATTGCAATTGAACCCTGCATTCTTAGCTTGATTATAGGGTGCACAATTACTGGTTCTTGCTATTGCAGTTGCTCATATGTATAGTTCTGCAATCTTTCTGCAAACTTCAAAACCCCTAACTATTAAACCATTTGTGCTACAAGCATGAATGATACCTCAAATCATGTGGCTTGTTGAGGAGAGTTATGATATTACTTACTAAGTGATCAGGCTTGTTTTTTTCCTGGCTGACTTAACCGGCTAAAATAGTACCCTGGAAACCAGAAGGAACAGTTGTTTGCTACAATAGGTGCATATTTCAAAAAGTCAAAGTCAAAAAAGTCAAAGTCAGCTTTATTGTCAATTCCACCACATGTACAGCACATACATACAGAGAATTGAAATTGCGTAACTCTCAGACCCTTGGTGCATACAGTTAACACTAAACACTAACAGTAATGTAAAAAAACAGATAGTTACAGTTTAAATATATATAAATACAAACTATACAGATATGCAATAAGGACATTGTAAAAAAGAGATAGTTAAAGTGGCGTAAGGCACATGGCAGATAGTGCAACCATTAAATAAACAAAACTGTGCAGATATAATGGGTGTAGTGCAAAAAAACTGTGCAGATATAATGGGTGTAGTGCAAAAAAACTGTGCAGATGTAATGAGTGTAGTGCAAAAGAGCTTATCAGTGTTAAAGTGATGAAGAGCTAAAGAGCTCAGAGAACAGTCTTAATTAAACTGACCTAGGAGGTAGTTTGCAGTCAATGCTGGATGGGGTAGTGATCAGTCCAATGCTGCACAAAGTGACTAGTGCGGGTCACAGTTTGTAAGTGGGAAAGGGAGGGGGGGGTTGGAGGGTCAGAGTTCAGTGGTGCGTGGGGCAAAAGAGGGGAGGGGGGGCAAGGTCGGGAGGGAGTTCAGCTTCCTGACAGCCTGATGGATGAAGCTGTCCTTCAGTCTGCTGGTCCTGGCCTGGAGACTCCGCAGTCTCCTCCCTGATGGCAGCAGACTGAAGAAGCTGTGTGTCGGGTGGGTGGGATCACCTGCAATGCAGAGGGCTTTGCGGGTGAGACGGGTGTTGTAGATGTCCTGGAGGGAGGGGAGAGAGACACCAACGATCCTCTCAGCTGCTTTCACTATGCGTTGAAGTGACTTGCGGCAGGACGCGTTGCAAGCGCCATACCACACAGTGATGCAGCTAGTAAGGATGCTCTCGATGGTACCTCTGTAGAAGGTGTACATGATGGGGGCCGGGGCTCTGGCTCTTCTCAGTTTGCGGAGGAAGTAGAGACGCTGTTGTGCTTTCTTGGCCAGTGCTACAGTGTTGTTGGTCCAGGAAAGGTCCTCTGTGATGTGCACACCTAGGAACTTGGTGCTGCTCACTCTCTCCACAGTCGCACCATTGATGGTCAGAGGAGCATGCTGAGTGTGCACTCTCCTGAAGTCAACAACAATCTCCTTCGTCTTCTCCACATTCAGAGAGAGATTGTTGTCACTGCACCACCCGGCCAGGCGGCTCACCTCGCTCCTGTAGTTTGTCTCATCTCTGTTGCTAATGAGACCCACCACAGTCGTGTCGTCCGCAAACTTAATGAAAAGGTTGGAGTTATGTGACGGTGTGCAGTCGTTTAGTGCATATCTGTGTATATCTATACAACCATCTAGCAAATAACATGAACACTCAGACAATGCCCTAGAAACCACCCAGAACAATCTAATTATGTGATATTGGAGCGTTCTAGGAGGTTTTAGGGCTTTGCTGCAATACCACATAAAGTGCTACAGCTGCCCTTCAAACAAAACCTTAATAAACTGCATTTCAAAACCTGCCATTGTTTTATAAATGAGCTACATCTATCATTTCCGACATGAGACAAAATTTGCTATGCCCTGAAAAAAAAAAAGTAAAATTTACTTAATTTTTCTTTTGCAAGTTTTTGCACACTTATTTTAAGTAAATTTAAGTACGAAATTAAGTCAAATCTACTTAACTTTGTATAAAATTAACAAAGAGAATAAGTAAATTTAACTTGGCCAGTTATAGTTTGAGTAATTTCTACTTAATCATTTGAAGTTTACTCTTCAATACTCAAGTACATTTTACTCAATCTTTGTTTGTAAACTTTACTCTAACAATTTAGAACTGAAAAAAGCCATGCTATTAAAGCATATGTTTCACTTAGAACCAGTAAACAAGGTAGTAGACAGCTAGTTTCACTTTCTAATATGTCTACAGATTATTATGAACCCCAGATGTTGCAAAAAAGCAAGGTACTAAACCTTCAAACTTTAATTTCTACAAGCTTGAATTGAGTAATGATGGAATTTACTCTTTTTTTATTTTAATTTATTTTTTATAAATTCTTGCCTGAACTAAATTATGTAGTGTAGAAATAACATTTTTCCATAGTATTTACTTCACAGCAGAATCATTTTTATCAGTGTGGGATATAAATCACTATTATTTACAACAGGATCTGCATTTTCATGGGTTTAAATGTAAAAGCTACATTATTTTGAAATTAGTTTACTCCATTATTACATTTTATTGAAATGTGGCATTTATTAACTAAGCCTAACCTAGTTTCTGCTAATGGAAAACAGGAAATTACTGTTGATTTTTGACATGATGTGGAACATCCCAGACGTCTTTATTATCTGTCAGCCTTTTGTTCATATTCCTCGGTTTCTATGTTATATAACTTGTTTGCAGTTGTACATTTCAGACTTCTTTTCAATTTTTTTTTTCTCCAGTGAATTCAACTAGACCATGAAATATTTAATACAATGTATCATTTCTTTTTTATTCATTTAGCAGATGCTTTAATCCACAGTAAATTACAAATGAGAAATAGCACAGCCAATTTATTGGACAGGGTAATGATATTAGCAGTGCTACAATACCAAATTTCAAGAGTAAACCGCAGTGATGCATTTTTTCACGGCAATTTTGTCATTTTTAGTGGTAATTGAAATGGTTCCAGTCTATTTAACAAATGGACACCGGCCAGCACTTAATTTTGCCCGTAATTTGATGAATTACAAGTAAAATAGCAGGAGATCTTTCTTTCCAAGGAAATTCCTTATCCTGGAGCTTACAAAGCTTAAGTTGGTGCAAGATACAGACACGAAACATTTCAGCTTGAGGTGCTGATTTAGTGGGCAACTGCTGTCTGTTTCAGCAGAACTTCAGATCTATTATGCAGCATATTATGTCTGTGCTTAGGCAGACGTTTTACTAGTAGACTTGTAAAAAGCACTGCTTGTTGTGTTAAGGGCCGGTCCAGTGCTGTCTGGTTTCTCCCGCTGGCTGGGACAGTGGAACCCTCTGTTTCAGAGCGTGCAGTGGTTCTCGCTACACTGGCTTAAGACATTAAGACTTTATTGCCCCTATGAGGCACTAAACCCCTGCCTCCTTCACCTTTTTATTCATTCCTATTAGGTGAAAAATGAGAGTCTAAGCATGTAGAAATAAGTGTGCTGTAGTCATTGCTACTCCAGAGACCAAACCATTTTGTATTCTCATTTTTAAGTTTTGTGTTCCACTGATTTGTTATTGGTGTTTTGTTTTGGACCCACATACTTGGTCTCAACGGCAATGTGGTTTTGGACTGAACCATGGTGGAGAACAGCCCAGCATTGTCTCATACTGGAAATAAAGAAGGGTTAAAAGAGGAAAAGTGGATAGAAAAAGACAGCCTGTATCTCTTTTGGTGGTTCAATAATATTGCATCAGGATTCTCTAGAGAACTGAAGTCTAATATAGAAGCATACACATCCCTGAGGACTTGTGCTGGTGGTGACATGAAGCACGTCCTGTGGTTTCATTAAGCCATAATTTAAGGATTGCTTTATTAGGCCACTCTTTCCATAGCACTGTCTTTAGTGTTAGTGAGGTTATTTTATTGTCCAGATTTGAATTAGGTATGTGCGCTATGACTAATTTGACTGTCGTTTGAATGGAAGTTTTGTATCCGACTAGTCGACTAGTCTAAAAGCTAGAAACCCCCCAAAAATGGCAAAAGAAAACAACTGTGCGTGTGTCTATATAACAGCCTATACTTGAAATATTTAATCTTTGAATAACATTGTCAAATCCCTCAATGAATTCTGCTAAAAATAGGTCACGAATATGCCATATGCTTGCCTCGCGTTATCATCATTTAATTTTAGGCGGTCGTTAAACAGAAAAAAGGAAGAGCATACACTCAACATAAACCAGTGCATAGCTTGTTTATTCAGATCGGCTGGAGCAATGCAGAAATGGGAAATCAATCAATAGACTGACAGAATTCTTCATTTTCATATAACAAGGCTCTAGACTGCGACCAAAATGGATTTACGACCATTTTTTGAGAATGTGCGAGTTAAAATTTGATGTGGTCGCATTTGTGCGAGTACATGGTCTGCGCTGCTGCAAAGCGTCTGCTTCATACAGCACGCTGCAGAGCCGCGGCACATTGTAGCAGGAGTCAGATTACACTGATCACGTGAAGAGAGGCGCTTTCAGTGCGAGCGCTTCAGGTGTAGAGCCTGGTTGTACGCGCCGCGGACGGAGCGCAACGGAGGATTTGGTTTTCAAACTAAAGTAAAAGACCACTTCTTAAACCAGAGAAGGTGAACATGTTGATATTCTTGTGGAAAAAAAACCCAAAACAAAACATGCAAGTCTTGTCAGTGACAGCCAGTTTAGTTTTACTTTTCTTTTTGTTTTCGTTTTGAAAAGCTTGTTATCTTTGCTGTTTACCTCACGTTACGCTATGGAGGCTTTCCTTAATTTTTTAAATTACTATTATTTATTTGATTCTTCAGTGTTTGCTAAACATTCTGTAATTTATTAGTCGGTATATAATACAGCATGTGATGTAGGCTATCCTATATGGAGCTTATAATATGACAAAACTATTTGAATTGTGTACATTTGAATTATTGACAAGTATCATTTAACAAAACTGAATATTATGTGGCATTTAACAGTTCTGAATTAGATTTTTTTTAACTTGAATAATGAACATTTTAACACTACTGAATTTTTTATGGCAGTTTTTTAATAGACTTGTATTTTCAAACAGCGGGTTTTTTGTTCTGAATTCTTAGACTGCAGAAATCCAGTTTTTAAAAATACAGCTTCAAGTTTTCAAGATGAAGAAGAAATTCTGAACATCAAATTCAATATTTAAAATTCAAAGCGCAGAAATTCAGATCATACAGAAAGTAGGTCAGAGGTCATCCACAGGGAAGAGTAGATGATCTCCGAAAAGTCGAACGAAACATTTACTGCGACCGGGAGGGGACATGTTCGGTTCACTTAGGCTAGTTTTGTCGTGGCCACAACATATTAACTCGTGTTAATAATTTTGAGCTCGCCATAAGTGACATGACGAAAACGCATGCGAGGTCTGAGGTAAAAATGTAGTTTCCGCCCAGATACGCTTTTAAAAATAATGTATTTAAATATTTTGATATGTATTCTTTTTCAAAAGTTTTATTTTAACTTATTCAAAATGTTTTAAATGTAACGTTAAAATTATGGTAATTTGAATGATAAAATCATGTTGTTGTTTTTTTTTCATGGCTGCCACAGAGAATGATGGGAAATGTACTTTTGTTGCGCAAGCCTGTCGCCTCATAAATGGGTGCACTATTTCACTGGAAAGCTTTATAGCACTTCTTTATCAGCACTACACAAAATACATACAAACAAATTGTACCACCACAATGAACATGTAATTATGACCACTTATGATCCAGCCAGGACTCAAAGTTTTGAAAAACCAGTAACTCTTCATCTTCACATGTGAGACTGCTGGGGTCAGCTGGCGAGCGTGTAATTCAGAAAGTTTCCTATGGCATATTTGCCTCTCCATCTTGACTTTAAATGAAATGACAGACTGCTCCTTCTAATTAAGCTGAGCTTGTTCTTTTAATGTGTTCTTAAGCTTTTACTGGTGTTTGTCCATGGCCTCAAATGTTGACACTTAGAGCAAAGAACTTCCTGTTTAAGAGTGTGTTTTTAAGGCAGGCCTTTGCATGGCATCCAAGAGGCATTTGCTAATCGTCTCCGTTTGTGATTATAGCAGCAGTAGGGAGGAAGTGCAGAGTTGAAACTCTGACCTCCCCCGGCCTTGACCCCTGGTCTCAGTGGACACCACAGAGGAGTCAAAGGAACTTATGAGATTGCAAGTAGGGGACAGTAACCACAGTGTTGTTTGTGGTTTATACAATAGCCATGAGATTATACATGGCTTGTGCTTGTCTTTCAAATGAATGCTTAAATGGTTCCTTCCTACAAAAGAAAGTTGTACGGGTTTGGAATGAGCAGTAAATAATGACAGATTTTCACTTTGTGTGAACTATTCATTAAAAATGTTGTTTGGGTTGGTGTGAAAAGAGAGAATATGTTGAAAATGGAATTTACCACAGCCCTCTGTATTAAAGGAAATGAACCACATAGTGGTGCCTGCCCCACCACAGGATGATAAACACTACATTGTGATTTGCTGATTTGCTGATTAGCACCCGATGGAATGAATGGCAGGGCCAGAGATCTCCAAACAGGTAATGACTAATGACTAAAAGTTCTGTTCTGACCCAAAAACAATAAATATGAAAAAAAAAAAAAAAAAAAAAACATGCTAGAAGGTAACAGTGTGGACTAGAGTTTCCTTAGATTTTTAGCTCAGTTTTTACTTAGCATAAATGAAGATGAAAAGGAGAGTTGAGGTAGTTGTTTTGAAGCTGTAGTTTCCTGAGTTAAAATGCAGTCTACTGGTAAGATTATTAACAATAATATTAATAATAATATAATTGTTATTATAATTGTAATCTGTTGATCATTATTTAACTACACTCTAAAAATGGCTGGGTTAAAAATAACCCAATTGGCAACCCAGCGCTGGGTAAATACTGGACAGAACACATGCTGGGTTAAAGTGACCCAGCATGCTGGTTTACACATTTTAACCCAGCAGGCTGGGTTGTTGAGAAAACCCAAGATATATAATCATTTTTTACCATTTATGTGTTTGCATTTATGTGTTTCTGGGTTATTCTTGCTGAGTTATTCTCATAATTTTGCCTATGCTTAACAAGACAATCATGGATTAATAAATAATGAAGAATACAGGTTATTTAGACTGTTAAAAATTATTTTTAATGCCAACTGACATTCACAAATGTGTTAAAGTTTGTACCAATGACAAACGACATGCAATTTTCTTTCTTTTTTCTCTTTTTTTTTCAGCAAATGCAAAAATCACAGAAATAGTTGCAATAAGAAAATTAGTTTTGAATGACGTGTCCGTTTAACTGTTTAACTATTACATTTTGACATGTTTAACTATTTAAATACACAGTGAAATGACATTGACAATTAAAATTTAAAAAGACAGAGAATGCTAAATCATTTAAAGATGTCCTAAAATTTATATCAAGCATATAAAGACTTCTAGGTCGATGCGCACTGCTTAGGGTAGTTAAGGGATAGTTCACCCAAAAATGAAAATTCTGTCATTAATTACTGACCCTCATGTCGTTACAAACCCGTAAGACCTTCATTCATCTTCGGAACACAAGATATTTTAGATGAAATCCGAGAGCTTTCAGACCAGGGTGAGTAATTAATGACAAAATTTTCATTTTTGGGTGAACTATCTTCAAACACTTAGAAAGCTTTGAAGCAAAGATCTACAGCTGAGAGCAGTGTACTCTGCTATAGAGCCTGTCTATGGAAGGATATTCCAGACAATTTTCAAAAGGAATTGCAAATTATATTTTCAATTGTGTTTTCCACGTGACAAATTGTGATATAATCCAAACACAATTGCAAATATTGCATTACTCTGCGTTTTCACGAATGCAGTGACTGCCAAATTTCAAATGGAAAAGCAAAGTCCATTTGCAACTGTATTTTCCATGTATTATGAGTAATGAGCCTGTCATATTTAAAAAATACAGCGTCAAAGCAACTTTACAGTATTAAATAGGAAAATAATGTGTAATAATGCAAAAGGACAACAGTAAACACTCAATTTTCAGTTAAAGTCAGTTCATCATTGATTCAGTGATTTATTGTCCAGCTCAGTTCAGTTCAGTTCAAATAGTATCTGTGCTTTCAAGCTGACGATATCGCTGGAAATTAAGTGTCCCCAACTAATCAAGCCAGAGGCGACAGCGGCAAGGAACCAAAACTCCATCGGTGACAGAATGGAGAAAAAACCTTGGAAGAAACCAGGCTCAGTTGGGGGACCAGTTCTCCTCTGGCCAGACGAACCAGCAGTTTAATTTCAGGCTGCAGCAAAGTCAAATTGTGCAGAGTACTCATCTGGTTCCTGTGGTCTTGTCCCGATGGCCGTCTAGATGACGAGGTCTTCACTGGGGAACTGTCTCTGGGGCTCATATAGTTGTCCTGGTCTCCGCTGACGTTCAGGGCAGTCAAGGTCGTCTATAGGTGCTGATCCACCATCTGATCTGGATACAGACTGGATTCGGGTGGCTACAGTGACCTCGGAATAAGAACAAAACAGACTAATGTTAGCGTAGATGCATCATAAGAACAAGTACATCGGGTGTTATTAATTATCACGTCTGCCTTTTCACTGTGTCGCACATGTAACTTGCCAAAACTCAAATGGAATGCCAATTACATTAGCATTTGAATTTCCAATGCCTCACATGGAAACCTGTCAATCCGTGTCAGTGGGACCATACTATGGGGCGTGTTTGTATTGGGAGGTGACGTCACTCACAGACAATTGTGTCAAATGCTTTGAACAATGGAGGTAAACGCACTGCTAAAGGCAGCTGCCACAAAACCTGCCACAACTAAAGGCAACTGCCACTCTGAGAGATGCGTTTGAAAGAACAGACAGTGCAACCCGGGTCTCCCTATATTCATGACACCTTACACAATAAATAATTCTGTCGTTTTTACCCCAAATGCAGCGATTATCCCCTGCTAACAGTGGGAGCCACAACGGTACCCACTATTGGTCAGTATTCACCATTAACCAAATGCTTTTCACCTGCCTCAAGAAGAGAGGAATAAAATATAGGGTAAGATGCAAATAGGTAAATAAGAGTAGAGCTGAAATGCTGTTTTGCTGATGTGCATCAGTCAGAGTGCAAACAGTAAGAGATTTGGGGTAAAAAATACAAAATTATTTATGAATTATTTTATTTGGCACAATCGTCTGTGAGTGATGAAAAGTGAAAACGCAAATGGTAAAGCAAGATTTTCAATTGTGTTTGGATTATGTCACATTTATGCGTCCACATGTGGAAAAATGCAATTGAAAATACAATTTGCAATTCCTTTTGAAAATTGTCCAGAATATCCTTACCTGTCCATTGATTATGATCAATGCCTGGGAGATCTGCTGGCAATTTCAAATCGCCATGACAAATGGATGGGGTTTTGTGGACTCTGCCTGGTTAAGGAATTCCACCATGTTTGTTCCAACCTATAAAATAAAGTAAACAAAATAAAGATTGTTTTAATAGCAATGATTCAGTTTAATTAACAGTGTGACGTTCATCGTGAAATTGAGTTCATCATCATTATGAGTTCAATTCAACTATGAGTAGCTCTACAGAAGTTGAATATGCTATACTGATTGGCTGAAAGGTGTGCTTTCAAACTGTGTAATCAATAGGATGTTCCAGTCAGTATAATCAGTTTTATATTAATATGCTGGCTATATGAAACACATATGCACAGTCTCTGGCACACAGAAATGGGAGATCACACAGCATACGCACACAGAAATTTCTATGACAAGTCACGCAGGTACTGGGTTACTCCGCAGCTTTAAAATAGTCCATATATAAACACTTTTATATAGGTGTACCAAAGTGCTTCAGGACAAGTCAAAAACACGACTTAGAAAATGGGTATGATGTATTCGCTCATTATATAAATTTTGTACATTCTGAACACAAAGTTACAAAGTGCAGCTTTAACTATAGCACGAAACAACAAATTTATGTGTGTTTAAGTTACGCAAGGGTTATATAAAAAAAAAACAAAAAGAAAGATGATATGGTTAACAAACAAGTGATGAAACGATACACCTCAACTCATTTTTGCAAAGCAAACCAGCCCCATAGTTATTTCCCTCATTGACAGAGACCACCAAGAAAGTCTTGCAATCAACAACCCAAACCACATCATATCCTGACTCAGACCTCGGAGAGACTGGCAGGTAGTGATAAGACCCTTCTAACTCTCACTAGCACACTGGTGTCAGTGAGCAGAGTGCCCATCTACACGCCAAACAAAACACAGGACGAGGCTGGGGGGAGGGACACGGTGGCCATGATACCGCACACAAAGTATGCTTTGTGTTTCTGAGAACTCAGGACAAACAATGAGCCATTTAGAGGAGTTTCTTCTGCACTTCGTTCTCATAAAATCAAGGGCTACAAAGTCGGTGTTCGTGAGCACATTTCTGAAACCTAAATTAGACACTATATGGTCTCATGGACTTCACACACAGCGATTTACGCGAAGCCACGAGTTCAGATCAAGTGCGCTATTTGATACAGGTCAATATTTACACAAAATCCTTAGAAACCTCAATAGCTCAATTGTGGAAGCATTATCAGCCAATGCAGATAATTAGCTTAATAACGTATAATCTGTCTGACAGATGTATTGATGTATGGCTGCTTTGAACTTTGAACTGTGTCAGTGAAGCAACCAGGAGTTCAAAGCAGTTTTGTGTTTGATAGGCTAAAGTTCCTAAATCAAATAACTTTTCTAAATAGATCTAGTCTGTTGAAACAGAAATGGACAGAACAATCAACAGGGAAGCAGGTGCTTGTGAGAAGAGCTCTCAGGAATATCCTTTTGGTGGGCTCTGCTTAAACTCAATGTTTGATTAGTTTTTCTAGAAGTGGAGTGGATTCTGGCTAAAAAATACACCTGGACATGAACTGAATTATACTGTTTGTACAAATGTGTATCTGAAGTGCTGCAGAAGTCAACATAACTTAAGGTCACTTAATGTTTCTGATTTCTCATTGAATGTACAACCATTACATTATTAGCTGTTAACATCATATCCTTTTTGTTAGCAGATAGTGGCAGCTTTATTAATCTCACATAATTTGCTTTACACATTAGATTTAGGCAAGGCAAGGCAAGTTTAT